>JAQOOD010000002.1:28408593-28837393 GCA_029633175.1 Citrus glauca
AATTTTTAGAACTCACAATACTTTTAAAAATAAAATTTTCAGAAATTTAATTGAATCTCTTCACAATTGTTTATTTTTATAACACATCTAATTATAATTATTTTAAAAACTAAAATATTACCAATCTGGCCCTTAAAACTGTTGGCTAAAACCTCAAGAACACCCGTAGTTTCGGCATTGATCTATTCCATTTTTGCCTAAAATAAATGTGGGCAAAGCGATGAAAGCGCTGGGGACACAAAGCCAATATTAACAATCTTGACTATTATTAACATTTCTAATCTTGATAAAACTGTAGGCAGCTTAATTTTATTAATTATAGACACATCCGTTACAGATTCCACGTGGGCATGCATGCCTTGTATAACTGTCCAATGATTGAGCAACCATTCATTAATGTCCGCAGAGTTTTTATTTATTTGTTTATATATACGTTATTTTTTTTTTAGCAGAACTACTCAAAAGTGGGATTAGGGTTATTTCAACTGTCAATAAAGGAAAAAAAATTAAAGTCCAGAGGTTTATTGTTAATTGAATCATCTTTAATTAATTTGTCTACAAAATGTCTCGTTCAGTCGAAAGCATGCTTGGCCTGCTAAAAATCCGTGTAAAAAGAGGCATTAATCTTGCCGTGCGCGATGCTCTTAGTAGTGATCCTTATGTTGTCATTACCATGGGAAAACAGGCATGTAATTTTCTATTCGTCTTTGCCCAGAATCAATTTAATTTTGTTAATATGGCCCGAGAGATTTAATTACAAAATGGTTAAATGAGATGAAAGAAAATTACGCATAAACCTGGGACGTATACTATTCTTGTGCATGAAATGCATGCATTTTTTGTTTACTTTCTTCCTTTCTTTTCTTGTATGAAAAATATGGCAGAAAATGAAGACTCACGTGATAAATAGTAACTGCAACCCTGTTTGGAATTGCGATTTGACTCTTCCAATCAGAGACCCCAATCTTCCAGTTCATTTGGTAAGTGATCTCCTTTTTTGAATATTTTTGATCCATTGCTAGCCACTCTACCCGGCAAGGGATCCATGTAATTACTTTTAATTAAGTGTTCCTTTTATTCTTCCCAAATTACAAACGTGAACGTGAGTGGAATTCAAATTTTCAAACCTCTTCTATGATAAGTTAAATCTATATTCCTAAAACTCAGCAAAATTAACGACATTGTAACAGGCAAAATTCATGTATATAACAATGTGATTCTTAATGCAACATAAAAATCAGCACAAAATCGAATAGACATAAGTCATTAATTCAAATTCAAGTAAAAAAATATTAGTAGTCAAGTAAAAGTAAATCCGTTGATTCATAATTGAGATCTAGAACTTTTTGTGCAGACAGTTTACGATAAAGACACCTTTAGTGTGGATGACAGGATGGGAGAAGCAAACATAGACATTAAACCTTATATAGCATGTCTAAAGATGGGCTTGGAAAACCTCCCCAATGGGTGCGCAATCAAGAAAATTCAGCCAACCAGGATAAATTGCCTTCTCGATGAGAGCAGCATTATTTGGAACAACGGCAAAATAACCCAAGATATGAGTCTTAGATTGAACAACGTAGAGTGTGGGGAAGTGGAGATACAGCTTGATTGGGTTGAAGTTCCGGGCTGTAAGGGTTTGGGATTCATCTAATCCTGAATTCTAAATTTGTCAATTTGTTAAAATTTATTGTTATGTAATTTCGTTTGTAGAATCAAACTTATTTTTGTATTGCGTTTGCATGGATTAATTTGTTCTCCATGTCTAAGACAAATGTGGATATGAGAGTCTGAAACTACGTTATTTATAATTAATATGTACTCTTATGCGCCACTTTGGCACTTTGAGTCATATAGCTCAATTAAGTTGGATGGAGAACCTCCAGTTTTGCTATAATTAATGTGAATTTTTAATGAAATATCTATATTTTTTTCGCCTCTAAATTCTGATCTAACTTTGTATAGTCACTTGAGGAGTTTATATATATATTTGAAGCCTTGGTTTTCTACATATGCTCAACTCTGCCTCTGAACTTCTCTCTGTTTTGGAGCATTAGATGTATATTTTCAACACTTCTTTATTTCCTATATATTTCCATGTTTGTATGCAGTAATTTGCTTTTGAGCCTTAGATTTCATTAATTACAGTGTCTCTTGCCCAGCTAAATATTGAAGAGTAATGATACAGTTACAAATTTTTGTACAAATTGATGTGGTATTAATTTATTGGTTGAATAGAAATATAAAATAATATAAACAAATAATGCAGACTAAGAAATATTTAATTCAATCAATGAATTAACACTATATTAATTTGTACAATATTAAGTAATGACTGTATCATTACTCAAATTAATCTTTTTTATAATAAATTATTTATTATTAATTATAAATATTAAATAAATATAATATAATTAATATTAATTTAATATAATAATATTGTATTTTTAAATAAAGGTATTGTATAGTAATATTATTAATTTTTTTATTAATATAATAATATTATTTTAAGTAATTTTAATTTAAAATCAACGTAAATTAATATTTTTAATAAAATATAATAATATTTTATTTAATAAAATATAATTATATTATATTTAAAGTAAAAAAAAAAAAGTGAGAGTGACAATTATAAAAGTGAAAATCTCGGTACTCACTCTAAATATAAATTGAACCTATAAAGTAAAATTCTCATTTTTACCTTTAAATAAATCAATTAGTAAGCACACTATCAATTCAACTAAAATGAATTATGTTGATTATTATATTTTGAGTGAAAATAGTGTGGGAGCTTAAGCATACAAATCTTTACATTCATTCAAACTGGCCTGGAAAAAGGTGGCTGTTTTGAGCCATTGAGTTTGAGAGAGAGAGATAATGTAACGGGGCACATGTGATGCAAATTTATTCGTAATCTTCAACTTGAGCCCAGGGAAACTTCAAATATGCATTCTTAACTTTTGAAGGATCTGCTGGCGTATCCCATGGAGCCTTCATTGATGGATCCCGCGGCAATTTTCTGAAGTTCAGAAATGGTGCCCAGAGCAGTAGACTGCAAATTCAAGAGTAAAAGAAAAAAAAAAACAAAAAGATTAACATTAGATTGGGAACTTTCAATACATTAAAAAAAAAAAAAGATAAATAAATAAATAAAGAAAATTGTAATTCGTACCTCCAATCCAATAAAGGTTAAAGAAAATTATAGCTTGGTATGTATGTTTTCAAAAGAAAATGGAAAGGAAAACTTTACCCGGGAAAGAACATGAAAACAAACATAAACTGCACATACATCTCGAATAGCTTTCTCTTGTACCACCTTACCCGAAGCCAGTTCATTATGATTGGCTGCCATTCACCAAACATATGTATAATTCACATATGAAATTCGATGTCATTTCAAAAATTAAATTAAATTAAAAATCAAATAAAATTAAATAAAAAAAAGTACTCACCGGCATGATGAGGAAGTACCAGAAGGCAATAATTCCCACTTTAATTAAAGCTACAGTCAAGTCTATCTCATGATTATTCTCTCCGGTTACTGCAAGTGCTGGCTGCTCTAACTGATATACACATTATATATGTAAATAAATAAATTAAGGAGGAAAAAAAAATTCCCATTTGAGCTTCAATATCAAGTTGTGTAAAAGCTTTATAAAAGATAAATGATGTTCTTACCGTGGCCAAGAGTACGGCTCCAGCTTGAATTCCTAAGCTAGACTTTTTCTCATCAAAGCAATCAAGAGCTTTCTGGGTAATGCCTGTAAGTTTCTGCTGCCAACATTAGGTCTGTAAATTCATTCACGCTAAAAACAACGGTGGGAAAATATTAAATAAAGAGAGGAAAGAGAGGGTTGGGGGGGGGGGGGAAGAGAAGAGGAAGAAGAAGTTTAATCACCTTATTTAGCTTCGCGGGTTCCGTGTTTGGTTTGTGTTTACAAATAATGCAGAGAGGAGATGATTTTGTTACGCATCGAGTTGAAGAAAGAGAAGGCAAAGCCTTGAGGCTATGGATGCTAAAAGAGCTGCTCATTTCAGCGGCTCTATATTTTTTTTTATTTTTTGTGTTGCTTTTTTTGTTTCTTTTTCTTATCTTTGAGTTTACAGACTGATGGCAGAGGATGCATGGGAACTGTCTCATTTAGAAAAAATATATATATATATATTGAAAAAAATAAATTATTATAAAACAATCTCAATATATCCACAACTATTGGGGCTTGGGCTCTCATCATGGGCCTATGACACTTGGGGTGGTTTAAGCCAGGATAGCAAATCAGAGAAAATAAACGAAGGGTAGGATATTTTAATTTAAGTTTTCCATGCTACTTTGCTTTTTATTTAATATTTTTTATTAAATTATATTAAATCAATAAACCAAAATTTATGCTGAAAATAAAAGTCAATTAAATTAAAATAACCACTCCTCTGAAGGTAAATGTTGCCGATTAATGCCATAGCCGTCGGCTTTAGTGGCCCTGTAAGTACAATTCATCAAGCCAACCCAAGGGACCGGTCCAATCAAATCAGTAGATGAACTGACAACGGACTTCAGTGAGTAAAGGCAGTGTAAGTGTATTTTGCCTTTCAATTCATTCTGGATTCGTTCTCTTACTGGAATTGTAAAGAGGATATTGAATTTGATTTTTCTATTTATTAATGCAATTATCTTATTATTGACATAGAAATAAAAAGTTCTCAATGGTGATCATACTGATCTGATAGATATGTCAGTGGCGGTTCAAATGAACGATTGTAATCCTGAGTCGTACAAACTCGGACAGAGAGTCCACTCAGCCAATGACGCTCGTAGAATTGGGACAGTTAAGTACATTGGTGAAGTACAGGGCTATTCCGGCACTTGGCTCGGGGTTGATTGGGATGATGGGAATGGCAAGCATGATGGTTCCATCAATGGAGTCCGATACTTCCAGGCAAAATCTCAGAAATCCGGGTCCTTCGTTCGTGTCCATAACTTGAGCCCAGGCATTTCGTTGCCTGAAGCTCTTCGAGTCAGATACAGAGGTGAATCTAGTAAAGAAGAGGAAGGTCGGTGATTGCTTGAGTTCGTAATGCTTTTTATCTTGAGAAGGCAAGCATTTTGTTAAAACTGTTTTTGTTTTGTAGATGAAATGTTTGTTCTATCAGCCAGTAACAAACATGTGTCGATTGAACTTGTGGGTAAAGACAAAATTCAGGACAAGTTTAGTAAATTTGAAGAGTTGACAAGTGCGGCATCACCTTATTTGGGTGTTAGCTCTCCTGGAGCTAACATTGGCACTATTGTGAAGAGTAAGTTGCCCTAATATCTTTCATTCTTTGATTTTTCTTTATGGAAGTACTGAGTGAATTGGTTCAAAGTTTTGTTTGTCAGAGTTCTCTGATATGCTGATTGCTGATCTTAGCTTTTCTATGCTTGTGTTGTAGATTTGAAGGAGCTTGATTTGACTGGAAATTTGCTTTCAGATTGGAAGGTGGGTGTTTCTGCATTTATCTGTGTGTAAGATTTGCTTCAAATATGTATTGTTATCGTCCACTTCCCTTTCTCTGTTCGCATTAAATTTTGTACTCATTTAATCAGTGAGTTATTTTTTTGCATTTTTTTGCATTTTTTTGCCATCTTTACCAACTCTCCTAGATGCCAGTAATTCATGATTGTTGTATAAATTGTTAAACGAGTATTTTTTTTTCCATCTTGAGATATAGATGGAAGTGCTAATTTCTTGTCCATCAATTACAATCAATTACTTGGGGAGTGTTCATTATTTACAAGCAATAGTTAGTTTTGAACTCGATGTAATGGTTTGAGTAATGCATTTCCTTTATTTATTTATTTCTGTTCTTTTTCCCATTTGCATATGCTTTTGTTCTCTAGATCATAGATTTATTATTTGGGTTTGTATTATTTAAATGGACAGTGTCTTTTCTTTTCTGCTGCTTGTTGAAATTTCTTTATATGCCAAATAAATACTGGACATATTGGCTTGATTTAAATGAGGGATGTTGGGTCTTTAATGCCTTAACATTTATATGGTAAAAGGAAAATAGAAACAAAACAGAGGTTTTCTGAATCTTTGATCTTGCTTCCTTTCATACATTAGAATCGTTAACTGTTCATTTGCCTTTGTGAAGAGTTATGGGCATTCCCAGGGAAGTGTTCATAGATGTTGAATTTATCTTTCGTTGCAGGATATTGGTGCCATTGGTGAGCAGTTGCCTGCTCTTGCAGTTCTCAATCTATCTAACAATTTAATGTCAAAGGAGGTGACTGGGCTGCCACAACTAAAAAGCATCCGCATTTTAGTTCTTAACTGTACTGGTGTAAACTGGATGCAGGTAGGTTATCTCCCCAGTCCCTCCCCACCTTTTTTTTTTTTTTTTTTGGGTTAGTTTTTTTGGATAGTGGCTTGTACTTCATTTGTAGAATACCACCTTTTTATTATGGCAGGTTGAAATACTTGAGCATTCATTGCCGGCACTTGAAGAGCTACATCTTATGGGGAATAGCATAAGCGAAATTACGGTAATACTCATCAAATATTGATAATTCTTGGTTGCAGAGTTATTACATAAAGACAATGTTATCTTGCTCTCTACTTTGCAGCCAGTTTCGTCACCTATTGTGCAAGGATTTGATAATCTGCAACTTTTGAACTTAGAAGATAACTGTATAGCTGAATGGAGTGAAATCCTTAAGCTTTGTCAGATAAGAAGGTTGGAAACTACTTTTTCTCTTCCGTCAGGAATTTATAGCATAATATTTTCAATTGGAGTTGCTATATTCTGCTGGCAACTATTATATCTCGGTTTCTGCTTTCAGTTTAGAGAAACTTTATCTGAACAAGAACAATCTGCATCGTATCTATTATCCGAATAATGATACAATACATGAGCTGGTCAGTGCACATGAATCTCATGAAGAAAGCTACTTGCCGTTTCAGAATCTGTGCTGCCTTCTTCTGGGTAATTCAAAAAAACTACCTACCAGTTCTCATGTTTCATTTGTTGTGTATTTTCTGATTTTTTCTTTCTCATTACATGCTTCAGGAAGTAATATGATTGAAGATCTGGCTTCAATTGATTCACTGGATTCCTTTCTGAAGTTGATGGTAAAGTTTATCCTGTGAACCTCCCTCAAATTTTCAAATCTGCTTGATATTGTCTCATGAGTGAATAACAGTAACCTCAACATTTATGATAGCCATGAATTTTTGGGATCTTTGGGTAAATATATCTATACAGATGGTTGATCATTTATCTGGATTAAATCCTAGGTCATAAGCTAAATGATTAGAGCTCTAAAGCAATACCTCTCTCTCTCTCACATACACACACTCACACAAATACGCTCAGAAGAACATATATACTTCCATGCATACATATGCAGAAAATCATAGGTCTGTGAATGACTTATGTTCTGATTCCTCTTCTGTTTTTCACATTGAAGGATATCAGGCTTTCTGAGAACCCTGTATCTGATCCAGGAAGGGGTGGTATCCCAAGATTTGCAATAATTGCACGATTAGGAAAGATTAAAATACTAAATGGGAGTGAGGTGAACTCGTGAACTCTTGAACTTTGATCTGATCCACATTTTTACTCCTTTGCAAGATTCATTTTGCATGTGATAATCTCATCTAATAAACTTTTCAGGTTAGCCCCCGTGAAAGGAAGGAATCTGAGATCCGGTAATTATTCTCTGTTCAGTTCCACTCCATTAGTAGAATGGCATTTCACATGATTTATGATCGCAAAATCATAGGGTGAACAGAAAACTCAGATATCAATGTTATATGACAAGAGAGCTCGTTGCAGGTGTTTTAATGAAATAAAGGATGTGATAAAGAATCTTTTTTGCAGGTATGTTCGCTTAGTTATGTCAAAGTTACATGATAATCCTGAAGAAATCAAGCGACTACATCCTAGGTAGTATACTCCAGTATAGCATTTCTCCAGTTAATTATGGCCAGTTCATAACCATGCGTGGGATAGTCAAGTGATTGAGAAGGCTTGAACCCATATCTAGGTTAAAATGACTGCTAGACTGTATCACAAACTTGATGGCAATTTCTATCCATCATTAAACCATTAATGATGTTCATCATGCTTATTATCGACTTGAACTTGCTTACAGGTTTGGTGAGCTTAAGGAATTCCATGGGATTGAGGATGAGAGGCCATCGACAGGATCAGCAGGAGATCAGAAAATGTCTTCAGGACTTATTTGTATGGATCTTAGATTTCTTTTCTGTTCTTTTACGTAGTGTTAGCACTCATTTGGTATGCATAAATATGCAGCTATCATTCTGAAATGTGTAGCTGCATCAATTGGCGAGAAGCCCCCGCTGACAAAGAAATTGCCAGCCAGTACCACAGTTATTTTCCCTACCTTTTGTCTAGACCTTCATATTGGCCACAATATTTGCATATTTTAAATACTTATTTTTCAAATGATTCATTCATATTAGGTTGGCAAGTTAAAAATTCTTTGTGAGAGCTTTTTCAAGTTGAAGTTGATCAAGCCAAAATTATTTCTTCAGGAGGAGGTTTGTCTATATAATCCCTCAATAATATCTTGACATTGATTAATGCCTTAGCATGTAAGGAAGAAGAAGATTTTGGTAGATGGTGTCTGCTACTTTTTCTGTGGTCATTCTACTAAGTTTTTCACTTTGATTGTGTGAATTTACTTGTGGATTGTGTTTTCCATCTTTCTTCAATTTCAAATTTTCCTCTGACACCTGTCTAAAGTTTAAAATGCAAAAAGATTTTGATATAGAAAATTGTGAACTTATCCAAGGATACTTCCTCTTTAATTGAGTACTCTATAACTTAGAATATTCATGCTTAAAAAATTTTCTATGCTACCAATTTGCTTTGTTGTTAAGCAATTCTGTCTTTCAATCTACAGGGTTCCCCTTTCCCATTATTGCTTGATGATGAAATGGCATCTTTAATGGACCTTGGAATTGGCAATGAGTCTACAATTCTGTTAGATGATGAGAGTTGATGAGATTTTACTAGAAAATTCTACTTTCATCCAATGTTGCAAAAGCTTTTATTGTTGGCAAGGTAGCATTTGATGTTTACCATTTCTCTTTCATTTCAGTATCTCCAAGGCCTGCATGTTGTTTTGAATTGCACATTTTTGTGATCTGCTGTTCATCAAACTTTTATCCAATGTTTTTTAATTGAAACTCTTGTGATCGATGTTCCTTGGTTGCAGGGACCACAAATACATTCAGTTCAATTTTTGTATTACTTGAATGCGATTCAGTTTGTGAAAAAAGTGCAGGTGGGTTGTGCTGCCATTTCTCTAAGATAATACGAGATCTTGGATTTCCACCACAATAAAGCTGTATGGTGTTATGGTATATCAATATAGTGATTACTGCTAGTCTGCTGTTCTATCCCGCATATAACATTAGTTACAGGAGACCAGTGAGACTTCAATTTCGAATGTTCATTTTCTTCTGGCTGGGTTTGAAATGTTTAAATTGTTTTGATGTATAAGTACATGTATTATGAGATAATTACATGATTGGATTTTGCTTGGTGCAAATCAGAGAGTACTAAGATAATTGATTTAATTAAAAAAATTTGTGACATCATCCTCCTTTTTTTGAAAAAAAAAATCCAACTTGAGAAAGCAGATGCTTCTGCACGCCAGTTTCTTGTTCAACCAGGGTGATTGCCTCCCTGAGCAGTTCCAAACCCTAGAATGGATGATAGTTTAACAAACTTATATTTTTGTTTTGTTGACACATTATCTATGAATTTCTCTTAGTATTGATAGAGGTACAAAATGATTCATGTTCTTAGAATGCATCACAAAAAGGGGCACTGAAAAAAATCCACCATCCTCTCTTTACTTTGATCACTTAATTCAGTCGTCTCGCGTAGTTCTGTAATCGTTCTATGTGTAATGTCTGCTGTTGGTTGTTCTGAAAAGCATTCAATGTAGTTTTGTTAATGTAGTCATCAGGGGATGCACGAGACTTTGCGTTTTTGCCCATTTAGTGCAACTTTGTTATGCATTATTTATTAAAAGCATTCAGTTCAGCTGTATGGTATTGATTCTTAGATAAATCATGTGCATGGATTTGCTTAACTATGTTTATACTATGTATTCTTTATTTTACCCATTTTCTTGTAATACTATTTTATACTATACTCTTGGGTACTCTTTGTCTCCATATCAATGAATGTGTATACTATGTTTCTCTAGTTGATGCTTATGTACTCTGCCTTGTTAATACTTCTTTATTATAGATACGTGTTTTCAATTATGTATCTCATTTGATTTTGATTAAATTTCTACCTTCTCATATTTTTCATATCCATATCCATGTAATTTCACTAATATTAAAATACAATCCTGTTTTGTGAATTCACGAATTACAATGGTGGAAAAAAGTTATGGTGTATACTATTTTACGAACACGCCACACTTGGCTGTCTATTTCCTTTGTCATATCTCAAATCAATAGTCTTTTTTCGCTACTTATATTTTCTCCATTTAGCCTTAACAAAAATTGATCTTCCATCTAAAATCATTACTATCTCGCCCTGTCTTCAAATTATCTTCTTTATTTTTTGAAAATCCCAATTCACCTCTTATTTTTGTTAAAAATTTGAAAAAAAAAAATCAACTCATCCCCATATTTCTCATACTTTTTTTAATAAAAATAGAGATAAGTTGACGTTTTCAAAACTAAAGAAATTATTAAAAAAATATTTAATTAATCAAGAGACAATTTGAAATTTAAATTTCCAGATAAAATGTTGAGTTCTGTTATTTACTCCGGTCAAACTCCGAACTTAAGAAAACGATGCCGTTTTAAGGATCAAATTTTATTAGGATTTTCTTCACACAACGATGCCGTTTTGAGGACCAATTGTTGGTTTTAACTTCATCCTAGAGGATATAAGCAAAGAAAATATGGGACTGAGCTAGGGAACAAATGAATTAAGGGTCCATAGCGGATGGAAAGTTTGTGAAGTCCTTGGTGAGATACTAGGGCAAGGAGGTGGAGGTGTCAGATGATCGGTAATGCCATTGGGCTTGGTGGAAGACTAGATGTGGTCTTACTTCTTCGGAAGATTGATCAGACCAAGATCGTGGAGATTAGCCATAAAGAAAAATGCAGCCACTGAAATCAACCATGTTCTGCTCTTACTGAGAATAACCGAGATTTTAGAAGCAAAGAAAACATGAATAAGCCCAAGACAGAAACTTGTCGCTTTAATTCAATAAACAAAAACAATAAAAATTAAAAAAAAAATCTCTAACCAAATAATCAAAGAAGGAATGCAAAACCAGCAACCCAGTTGAGAAGGATAGACACGAACAAAAAGCCTAATGAATAAATAAAAAAGACAAAACCTAAACCAGCCAAAGATTAAAGCATTATCTCAGTTGCAGAAGTGGCCGCCGCTTTGTGAGTGGCTGTGGCTGTCACGTAATGGCTGTAGTGGCAGTGACGGAAGGGTACGCATGATGGCTGATTTGTGGGCGATTTCAAAAGAATTGTGGCTGGAGATCTTGATCGATAACGGCTAATTTGTGGGGAAAAGTTTGGCTGGAGATTTCCATCAATGATGGGAAGGAGAAAACTTTACAAACGATGAATTTTTGGCAGAAGGCAAACGGCGCGTTTTTTACTTAATAAAGTGGTGCGTTTAGTTTGGGGTTTTGACTTGGGGTAAATAGTATTTTTCTAAAATGTTTTGTACCATATATTGATTTTCCTTAATGTAACTGGTGTTACCTCGTACCTTATCCATTTGCCATGCTGTTTCATACTTAACTTGTCACCAATCCGTTGCCTACTATTTACCAGTATAGTCGGTGTGTAATTAAGAATAATTTTAGATTTGAGAAATTTATAATATTAGCCAAAAAATTTAGGTTTTTTTAAAAATTTAACCCTTCGAAGTTTTTTCTTTCAACATTAGCCATATTTTTAATTTATGGACGAAAATACCCTCCCCATTCTCACGTTTTCCTCTCCTAATTTTCTCTCTCTCTCACCAAAGTCTCATCACCGGAAGTTGTATAGATCCTTGGCGGTGGCATAGATCGGCAGCGGAGGAACTTGGCGACGGTGGAAAGAAGTTAAATCACCTTCAAAACTTTGGAGATATCCAAAATCAAAGGAAAAAATTGAAAAATCTAAGTGAGTAGTTATTGTCGTTGTTGTTTCTGTTTGGCTTGTTGTTGTTGTTGTTGGTAGTGTTTAATGGTGGTGGTGGTGGGTGAGATTCATGTGGGAAAGGAAACGTAAGAGAAAGAGAATAGAAAGGGAAGGGGATAGCGCGCGACAGTTCCCTGTCGCGCGCGCCTGTCGCACAGGCTTCGTGCGACAGACACACCCGTCTCATCAGTCTGTTTTTTTAAGAGTTAAATTTTTTTTACTATAATGTAATAATTTTATAAATATTACAGATACATGGCGAAATCAGAATCACTGGATATTGAAGTAGGCAAGATGTATATTCCTTATACCGATCACTTTCCTGGTCGAATTACGAACATGTGTAAGTTATCTTCGGTCGTAAAAGTGATCCAGGAAAAATTAACAAAGCGGCAGTTGAATATGTTCAAAAAGGATATATTTGGGCATTTATTAGAATGTCGAAGTTTTCCTTTTAGTAGGGTAATATTGCACAATCTTTTACTGAGACAAGTGGCCCCTGAAGAAGATAGTCTTGAGAATCAGTTATGATTCGAAATTGGTGGGCATTTGATTCGCTTATCAATTGTCGAATGGTGCTTGGTTACTGGACTTTCATTTGCCAGTCCGAGCAAAGAAAAGGATGATAAAGTGGAGCAGCAGAGGATACAGAATAAGTATTTTGGCGGTTTGCATCGTAAGATGTGTGTGAAAGAATTCGATGCAGTATTTTCCTTGTTGAAATTCGAGGAAATGGATGATATGGATGCATTAAAAATTGCACTGTTTTATTTTGCGGACAAAGTACTGAATGGAAAAAAAAGTCACGCTCAAATCAACTGGTTTATGCTTGACGACGTTGATGATATAGAATTCTTCCGAACTGGTCTATGGGGTCTATTGTCCTGGAAAGTAATTTACGACAGTCTTGACGATGCATTGGCTGACAAAGATGAGAAATTTAAGAGGAGTCGGTTGCAAAATCCAGATCATAACATCGAAAAATACAATCTTTACGGCTTTACGTATGGGGTTCAAGTGTGTTTTTTTATATTAATAAGTTTTATAGTATTAAATATGTGATAGTTGTTTTATTTGAATTTTCACTTGCGTTGTTGTAGACACCTGCCTGTCGCACCAACTCTTGTTGCTACACCCAGTCCGTCCTTGAATTTAAATTCACCAACAAAAGTTGAAAAAATAACTCATACCAGTAAGTGATGTTGATTAATGTTAGATCTAGATAGATTATAACTGACTTTTACTATTATTTGTTGCCGTCGTTGGTGATTCATGAGTACAAAACTAAGCTGCTGCGTTTTGTTTGTTTCACGATTCGGAGAAAAGTTGGTTTTGTTATGTGAAAAAGGGTAATTTCGGAAGAAAGATTTGAATTTGGCTAATGTTGATAGAAAAAAGTTGCTATGGTTAATTGAGAAAATGATAAAATAATTATGGCTATTTTTGTAAATTTCCCTTTAGATTTTGACAATATATGTGAAAATATACGTAAAAGGTATTATGTAAAAAATTGATTCTCAAAATCAGATTTTGAAAGCAATTCATCATTTATTTTTTTAAATCTATTGGAGGATAAAGTGGTTTTGATAAAAGTAATTTTTAAAAAAAATTACCAAATAAAAAATTAACTTTTGATTTTTTAAAATTACTTTTGAATATTTCAAAACTAATATCAAATGAGCCTTATATTTTGTTTTCTTATTTTTTTTTTACAAAAAAATGATCTAGTGGAGCTCTAGAAATTTATGACTTTGAATAATAATATTGGAAACTATGGATTAATTAAAGGGTAAAAGCCCAGTTAGTCCCTATGTTTTAAGATTAGTGCCCGTTTAGTCCCTGTATTTTTAAAAATACCTCGAAACATCCCTGCCGTTAAAGTATTGATACCCCTACCGTTACTTTTTTTATTTTTTTGACTTACTTTTACAATATTACCCTTTTATAATAATTTTTTTTGGACATTAATAAAAAAATAATTAAATTACCTATTTCACCCTAGAAAATAAAAAATCATATTAATTTTTTTTGCAAGCACCATTGCACATTTGGCAGTTTGCATAAAATTTTTGACAAATTAATTTTTGGCAAATAAAAATTAATATATATTTTTTATTTTTTAGGGTTAAATTGGTAATTTAATTATTTTTTATTAATGTCCAAACAAAATAAAAGGGTAATATTGTAAAAGTAAGCCAAAAGAAATAAAAAGTAACAATATAATTTTTGACAATTAAAAATTAATATAATTTTTAGGGTTAAATTGGTAATTTAATTATTTTTTATTAATGTCCAAAAAAAATTATTATAAAGGGTAATATTGTAAAAGTAAGTAAAAAAATAAAAAAGTAACGGTAGGGGTATCAATACTTTAACGGCAAGGATGTTTCGAGGTATTTTTAAAAATACAGGGATTAAACGGGTACTAATTTTAAAATATAGGGACTAACTGGACTTTTACCCTTAATTAAATAATGTCCCATATCGTTTTCACCACCATTTGCCCTTAGATCATTACTATTTTGGACAAAACTACGTTGCAGAATGCAGACTCTATACGTAATAGCTCAGTGCAAATTGGTCTTGTATCAACTAAGTTCCAACAACTTTTCCTCTCTCCTGCAACGCGTGGATGCTCCCCATTTGCTACGTTACATACAAAGTCTGTAACGTAGCAAGGTCCTATTATTTTTTGTATACTCATAAGTAAAAATGACTAATATATCTATAACGTTTAAATAAAGGGATAAAAAATTTTAAATATTTTAAAAAAATATTTACACCTTCATTTATTAACGAAATAATTTTTTTTAATAGAAATTATAATTTTAACATATAATTATCGTTATATCCTTTGAGCACATGTCAAGATATTGACTCTGAACATGTCATATAAAAATAATTGTTGATTGTCCAATATATTCATATATTATTAATAAAATTACGAATATACCTTTATTATTCAATTCTTCTATTTAAATTATTGTCAAATTTTATCTTCAAACCAAAAAAATTTAATTATTATTCAAGAATAAAAATAAATAAATCTGGTTATTAGTACCTTAAAGAAAAATAATTATACACATGTCAACCATTTTAACTTTTATGATAAAAAAAAGACAGGTTATGATAATAATCACTAAATCTTAATAGTACTATATAGCATATTCAATAGACATAAAAACCACCATGAATTGAAGGCGCACGAGCAACAGCCAGGCACACGTGCAACACCGACGCACGATGCACAAGCAGCAGCACCAGCGCGATCTCGATCGTGAGTAGTTCCAGTGGCTTTCGGCGGCGCGCATGACGCCCGAGCAGAGCTCCAGCTTCCTGAGGCACGAGCTTCCGGCAAACAGTGTGAGTGTGTGTCTTAGAGTTTGTCAAGATCTAGAAACAGTGTGTTAGGGGTTTGTGTGTTAAGGCCTCGTTTGGTAGGTCAGATTCGATTGGATAAAATTAAATTATATATAATATATATATATTGTGTTTGGTATAATATTAAATTGAACTATTAATAATCATATCTTGTGTTTGGTATGACATGTGATTAGTTAGTAACTAATAATATGTCTTATATATTAATTTACTAAATTTATTTTAAAATGACATAAAATTTAATCTAACTTATATAAATAATTATTGGTAAATTTGTTAAAAAATGTAAAATCTTCCCTTATTTTTTTATATTTTACAAAATAGTATCATTATAAACTTAACAAGAGTATAATCAACAAATATAATAAAAATAAACGAAAGTCTACATAAATGTCTCTTTTTAATTCATCCTGAATTTTAGTCAAAACCCTAAAAAAATCCTTCGTGGAGCTACTCTTTCCCATGAACAAATCCATAAAATAGTTCACTCAACACAAAGAATTAACCTCCAAAATTGATTTAAAACATGAAAATTAAAATAGAAACTAAGGAACACTCAGCTACCATACAAAACATGGAAATTCATCCTATTAAATAATTATAACAAATAAGCTAAATTGAAAATTTGTGGTCAAGATTTGAAGAGACTCACTGCATGAACAGATGAGATCTGGAGAGGAGAGAGGCTGGGATTGAGAGGGTTGGAGAGAAATTTTGAGGGTTTTTTTTTTTCCTTATACTGTGAATAGCAGTTTTAGCTTATCCCACCGCCCCCATCGCTATAAGATTTTGACACTGTGTTGGGTTAAATGATGGGCTCCATTAAATTTATCCTAAATTAATTGTGGGCACCCAGCACTGTATTAGGATAATTTTACGATGAAAGTATCCAATCCCATCTTTTTGTACTTCAACCAAACGAGTCCTAAGTGTCTGCGCGTGTGTTTTGTCCGTGTGTGTTAGTGGGGTTTTTTTTATCAATTCATTTGTTATTAATATACAATTACAATATGAACCTTTGAATGATTTAATTATATACAAATCTTGAAGTAAGAGAGCGTAAATACTATTTTAAACAATGTAATACAATGTAATTCTCTTAAGAACATGATGAATATTTGTCAGCATGGACAATTGTTTTTTTTTTTTAAATGATTATGTTGATGTTTCCTAAAACATTGAGGGGCAACTTGAAATTAACCTTTTCGAATACCCTAAACCCTCAACCCAAACCAGTTGTGTGCTCTGTTCCATCCATCAGTCTTAATTTTTTTGTCTACTTCAGCAGAAATCTGAAAGAGAAGTCTTGCGTCTATTCCTCTCCATTTTTAGTCGCGGTTCAATCTCTTAAGCTGCTAGTAGCTCTTCGATTTTCGGAACAAGCAGCAAAAGGTACTTCCATAAATATATTGTTTTTGGGTGTTCTCTTGAAAACTATATTATTGCCCTTTTTTAAGTTCCAATTTTCTATGTCGAATATTGTTTATTTTATGCTTCATCGATTTTTCTAGTTACTGTGAGAAAGGATTCGTGATCCTTCGAAAACGACCGGAACTTAAAACTTCTTCAAACTTTTCTCAGATAGAGTTAGAATGGTGCTGGAATTTGAATTGAATATCTTCTGGCTCAAATTGATATCTTCTGATTTGTGGTATATGACTTTGCATGATTATCGCTACATTGTTCATGATGATGATATATGCTAGAAGCAGTAGTAGGCATATTTTAAGAAA
The DNA here is from genome assembly GCA_029633175.1 of Citrus glauca. Taxonomy (NCBI): domain Eukaryota; kingdom Viridiplantae; phylum Streptophyta; class Magnoliopsida; order Sapindales; family Rutaceae; genus Citrus; species Citrus glauca. Next base: position 28,425,905 of record JAQOOD010000002.1, read on the forward strand.
ATTTCATTTGAAACATTTAAAATTTATTTGCGTGTAAAGGAACATAAAATTGAAGTCTGGTAAATGATGCCATGAAAAGTATGCATCAGCGATTGATCAATTGTATCAGGAAATTCATCTCCTGTGACGATGATGTAGAAATAATATTACTCTTTTCCATACCTGGCTATGTCTTAAAAGGGCAGGAAATTCATCTACTTTAGAGCCAGTTGTAGCTGAACTGCGGCATTTCTTTAGCAGTCAATTTCTTCTTCTTTTTCCATTCCTTTTTGTTAAAATGAAAAAGAAACGAAAATTAATGAGTGAGGAGGACCACATTATTAACTGGACTGTTTAGAAATACTATAAGAAATCAAGAGAAAGGGAATTTCTTCCGAATCCACGCTGGCATGTTTGATTTACTCATTTCTACAATTATCTCAATTGCTTAATAGGGCCAACTGATTAAAGTGTTTCCCTCTTGTCTTTGTTTTACTGTAAAGTAGGTTTATTAGGTTCATTAAAAATTCAATATCATCATCAGCCTTTTTAGCATTGTTATTATTACTTCTGATACACTTGCACAGAATCTTAGTAGTATGGTTGTTGATTAAATGGAGCACAGATGTTTGTTATAAGGAAAATTTTCAGATCTGTACAGTTTAGTTGGTAATTTTGTAACTAAATATTGGTAATGAACTTGTATCACCATACTTTTCTTTCTGCCATCAATATTGGTTTGGTTACTTATTCACTTGAAAATGTGATACTTTTGTTTTATCTGCACCTTGGCTCAGGCTAGCATCCATTCAAAGAGTTACATTTAGTACAATGATCAATCTGGTAATAGGTCAATGTTGTTGGAACACAAAACCTTAGAGAATCAAGAATCAAATTTTATTTTCATCTAATTTTAAGTGAAATGACTATATTTTCATTATTCCATCTTAAATTCTTATCCATTTTCTGCTCATTTTTAGTTGATTTCAATGTCAGGATGGTATTTTCCAGCATCCGCACGTGATTTATCAATCTTAGCCTTAGGTTCCAATGCTACCTAGTTTTTGCTTTGCTTTATTAATGAGAAAAGAAAACAGCAGATTTAGTTTTTTCACATCACACCTTCCTTACAATGACATTTATTTCTCGCAAAGTTCTCTGGTTGGAATAGGTAACATAACAAGATGCCTCGAAGGCCAACAAGGCATCAAAGGATGTTGAATCCTCAGCCATTAACTTTCTCTCCCTTTGCTCGTTCAGTCGCTCAAATTGCCTCCATTCACGTGGATAGATGTCAAACCCATAAATCGAAAGACCAGAAAGGATCTCCACTTAACTCCAAAGGTATTATCATCTAACTGATCTCATTCTTTTGTAATTGAAAGGCAGTTCCGTCTTTCCAGTTGTGTTCTTGAAATCCTAGGCATGTTAGTAACTAAGCTTATTGCATTGAGCACTCTCTAGATAAAGGAATTTGGAAACACACTCTGGAAGGGAAGAATGATCTGTGCGAGTCTTCTGAAGAAGAAGGTTCTGGAGTAAGCAACTATTTATTTATTTTTTTTCCCTTACTGAAATTATTATCAAAGTGATGACTTTTGACTTTGGTTTCATATGATATCGTTTTCTGCTGAGACTTATATGAGTTTGGTCTGTTTGCTGAAGGGAGTTGTTCAAGCAGATTTTGTCTTCTTTGATCCAAAACCGGATGACTTCCATGGAGTGAAGATTTTACTTCAAACTTACCTTGATGATTCACAATGGGATTTGAGTGGTTTTGTAGACTTGATAATAGCACAGACCACTGTAGGTACTGTTGTCAAAATAGAGGATGATGATGACAATACACCTTTCTCCATTGTTACTGCTCTTAATTTGAGAAGACATGAGGCAAGCAACTTGTGCGCTTGATACTTTTTTCTACATGTTTTTGATGGCCAAAATCATGTCCCGAATATCATGCAAGCTCTATAAGAAATGAGGATTAATAAGTGTACCATCATCATTAATGTGCATTTCATATGAACATTGTTTGCATTTTGAGCAACATATGTGGATGGGGAAAGCTCATCCCGTTTATTTTTCTTTTATCCTGTCAATAAGATAATTACATATTTAGCCATCTCAGTTCTTTCCTTCCATATGTTACTTGTTTTTCGTCTCTCTAATGCAAATAAGTAATCTTCCTTGCAATCCCTAACCGGTGGGTAACTGCCAGTAGCTCTATTGAGCAAATCTTTGTATGTGTTATCATTTGTATTAGATAAAGAGCCATGGGTTTATTATTCTCAGGATCATAAATGTATCAAGGAGCTCAAGGAGTTTCTCCTTAAAGTATGCCAAGAGAAGGATGTCATAAAGGACTTGAGATTATTTATGGGAGAACAAGCAAATGATGTAGGTCTATTGGTCTCGCAGCGTGTGGTCAATCTTCCTCCTCAGCTTTTGCCACCTCTTTATGAAGCGCTTTTTGATGAAGTCTCATGGGCTACGGAAGATGAGGTTAGATGACTATTACAGTATGGACAGTGAGCTTGTTTGATATCTCTCTTTACATGCTGAAATTGAGTTTCTTGACCGAATTTACATTTTTTGTTTCACTTTTTGAAGCCAACAGAAGAGTTAAGGAATTTCTTCCGCTTTAAGTGTTATCTACTAGTCAGTAAAATTTACAAGGTATTCCTGTCTTGGCACCTTACCACTGCTCCTTATATTTTGACTATCAATTTCTTTCTATTGATGATTGGCTTCAATAATTCTTTTCTAAATCTCTCTCGTTCTCTCTCTGTGTATGAAATTTTCTTCTTCGGATGCAAAGCTAAAGCACAAGAATGCGAACCAGAAAAATAACAGAAACCTGAAAAGGAGGTCCGCTAGTGACAGTGGTGATGAAATAGTGTACATCAAGCCAGAAGATGAAATTTTTCACAAGGTATTGCTTCTTTTACCTATTTAACATTCTTTGCATTGCCTGTTTTCATTTTATTTTTACAAGTTGTCCCCATATGATTAATGTATCCATTTCTATATCTTCACACCTCTCTACCTTATTTAAAATTACTGCTCTTTCTAATGCTTTTCAGCTTAGCTTGTGGTCCTTTAGTTTTCCCATGCAGACCCAGCAGGTTGAAACTCTGGAGGCAAGTAATATTTTTGTTTGCTTCTTTTGGTTTTTGGGGCCATTTCCTCTCATTTGAATTTTGCAGTGAAATATCAACAAATATTCCTCTTTTCTTTTCAAACATGCTTCTTGTTTGCAATGGCTCTCTTCAGCAAAGCCTAAACCAAAGTCTTAAACAAAAGAGAATGCCAACCATCTAGCTCTGCCTTTGGTGCTCTAAATCAACCCCTGACATTCCATTGCTCCAGTAAATACTGGTTGGCAGCGTCTTTGACATTTTTAAACCGTGAAAAGTTATGCCTCACATTATCAAGCAACTTCACATCCCATCCTAAAACGGTCTTTACTGATTTTACTTTCAACTCTTTTTCCCATTGGCACAAATTCACTTCAGTTTGCTATTTCTATGTAGAATGGCCTGATATGTTTTTAACTAACCTTTTATTCTTGACGTTGATGTCTTTTGTAACGGAACATTATAATATGTTTTCAATTAATTTTGCAGCTGAAAAATTATCGTTTAATGGGGTTAGTCATGGCCATAGAGGCATCCAAAATTCCAACATTCCGCCAGGAGTTGCAATCTTTAATTGTTGAAACTTGAGATGTAAAGGGTCATCATTTCATTGCTTAACAGCTTTGACTTTTCTCCTCTTAAGACATCTGCAACAGCTTTAAAACTTGCTGGCTTTTCTTATTTGCAGGTATTTTTGGTCGTGAGATACTGGCAGGGGTCTGGCTGCCAACTTTGAACTTCAGATTCTTCCATATTTTTTTTCTGGAGACACTAGAACAGCTATCTGTTTCAATAGGTACCAATTTTGTAACCACAGCAACTGTCAAACTACTTTCTGTCGACAATTTACAGCAATTTGAAATATGTTAATTCTTTTTTATATAAAGCACGATTATGTTATTTGTTATGCCCTCTTTTTACTTTTTCATATGTTTAACACTGATTTGGCTGAAATTATCAAAAGAATATCTACCTTTGTTTTACCAGGGAGTATTGTTGTTATTTTTTCGTGGTCATTCATATTTAACTACGTTTTCTTTTCACTTTATCTAGTTCTTATAAGCCTTCATTATCAACATAAAATATGTACCTCCATGGGCTATGTTCTATCTTTTATCTGTGTCCTAAAGTTATTCTCCATGGCAGAATCAGTTTGCCTACTACATCTACATGCCTTAGAAAAATTATATGGAGCATGTATAGTACCACAAACTTCAGGATTTGTGTAAGCCACGAAAATCTTATATGTGTGCGCTTCGTGAAGAAGAATTTGCTTGGACGAGTGGGCATGTTAGGCTTGGGATTTTAGAGTTGGACTTTTATGGAGGGATATGTAGTTGTAGTCTGACTATGTTATATCATATGATCCCCAACGTTTTTATCGCATTAGGGGATGAGTATACTCTTTCGTTTTCAGAATCTGACATTGTCCTAGTTAGGTCTGTTCAGTTATTTTTCATAAATCATATAATAGGATGGATACATGTCATAGGGGATAAAGCTAAATTCTATTAATGTTCTGCAATTTTGTTAGTTCCTAATTCTATTCCTTATCCCTTTTTGTCAACTTTGCGGATAAAGATACACCATGGTCGTTCATGAATAGTTAAATACTTAGTACCAAAATGATGACCTCTGGGCACGTGGCGCCATGGTTTGCAGCACTTGCACCTGCAATGAGTGAAACTTATGCTTTGTCTTGACCAGAAAATGAATAATAAAATCCTCAGGGAGATGTATCTTCATCCTTTATGTCAGTCTCAAACGTGGTTCACATTATAAAAAAAATTTCATTTTTGTTCCCAAAAATATTTATTTACTTGTGGGTAGCAAGCAAAGTCGCTCTCTTTTGGATTACTTTACTTCTGGCACATATGTGCATTATCCAAATCCGACTAATGCAAGCATAAGGCAGGGGCCCCTTGTCACATGCATACATGTGGGGACATGAAAGGCTATAAAAGTCTGTAGCATTTGATAAAAAATGTGTATGATTGTTCATTTAGTCAAAAAAATTAATCTCCTAGGGGTGGACTGAAAAAATCGATACTCAGAAAAAATCAAATCGAACCAGAGGTTCGGTTTAATTTTTAAAATTATAAAAAAAAAGTGGACGGTTTATATGAATAAAATTTTGAAAACTAAAAATATTAGAAAACTATGGTTTAAAATTAAAAAAATAAATCGAATTAGTAATCGAATCAATTCAATTTGAATTATTATTATTTAAAAAAATCAGATTATTATTATTTTTAAAAAAAATTGATGGTTCATTCGATTCGTAGTCGAACCGTTGCCTACTCTTTTTATCTGCACTGGCCCTTTCTTAAAGGCAAAGCTGTCTTGAAGATATCAAACATAGAGAGAGCTTTGCTTCAGCAGCCCCAAAATATGATGAAGCAACAGCAAGGAGGGGAGGTTCAACTTTTTTTTTTTTAAAGATTTAAATAAAAATGAGACAAAACCTGTTTTTTTTAAAAAGCAACATTCATCAACTATTCAAGTTTCCAGGGGGGAACACAATGCACATGGTTGGTAAAGGCTTTTAGGGGTTTAGAACTTCCTGGCTACTTGCCCCACCAGGCTGGGCTGGGATGGGATATTCAACTAGAATCACAATTAAAATTAATTAAAAAAAATAAGGAAAGGGGCCAAGCACAAATTATGAGCACGTGCGATGGACCATCATGAGTTCGTTCCTTCCTGCATCTTTCGAGATTAAGGATAAGGTTTGTGTTTCTTCATTTTAATTACTAATCTCAAGATTATTATAAACTAAACATATTAATAATTATAACTTAGATTTCAAGCGATGAAAAATTCAATTCTAGGAGTACATCCGGAACTTAGTAATTTCCCAGACTAATATTAATGAAAGAAATGTTGGTTTATCTTTAAGATTTTGTTACCTTAGATGTAATATAAGTTACCATCTCTTATTAAACTGTGAACTAAATAAAATTCACAACTCAATTTGTGAAAGACTGCTGCCTTTTACATTAGATGTAAAGGAAGCAGCTCCCTTATCTTTATCCAATGAATGAGATAGGCCCGTAATAAATGAATGATGCTTGTAAGAAGAGACGAGCTCTAAGGGTATGGGGATGGGGATGATGTGAACTATTAACCATAAAGGGAAGGAATTTGCTGTGATTGAAACACGTGTAGAGAGAAGGATCCCATGGATTGTAGCAGTCCGGTATTTGTTAAAACCGTTTTAGCTCATTTTGATCCATCCATAAATCTCCCATGCATTATTAATAGGTCTGGTAACTGGGATTAATTGCAACACAAAAAAAAAAAAATCGCATGCACGTGGTAAAAATAAAGTGGTAAAAAATTGGTCTCATCTTATTTAAATATTTCATGATAAGAACAAAAGAAGGTTTGGTGATTAATTATGAACTTAATCTTTATTAAAAGAAAAGAAAAACGAGGGGCAGTGGAGTTAATGTTAATTAACTATTGTCAAAAACCCATCATTATCGGCCTTATTAAAGAGCCAGCCGGATCCAAGTTCATTAGCATTATGATTAAAGTGAACACAAATTCTCTCTCTTTTCTTTTCTTTTTTTTTTATTTATTAAAAAAATATATACTATTACTGCTTTATGGTTAATATAATAGTGCTTGCTTTTCAGTTTTCATAATGAATCACACGTTTCGCCTTTTAGTTTTTCTACGAGTCAAGAACCTTCGGTAATTGCTGTCTACTCAATTTTCTTGCATGCGCTTAATTTATGATTAAAACCCAAACATCTCCATCACTGGCCTCCACTAGTAGGGATTAGGGCGCAGGAATTCAAAGCTTTAATTTCAATTATACGGGCGTTGATATTTTATTTTCTCATTATTATTATTATTATTATTTTGGAGTAGACATACATATCCTACAAAATATGATTAGAATAATGATAAAATTAACTCGAGTTAAATTAAAATAACGAATATAAATTATTGTTGTACGTATAGTTTTTTCTTTTATTTTAAAGGACTGTTATGAATCTTATTTATTATATTATAAATTATTAAAAAAAAAGTGTTGAGGAGGACTAATATCAACAGTGCTTATCCAATAGGATACATGAGACAGTGTTAAATTACTACTAAGGTTTCAAGATATTTTTTGAGGATTAGATGCTAACCGACCTGAAGCCCTCCTCATCCTTTTCAACTAGTATAACAAATATCTCCTAATAATATTAGTGAGAGTGAAAATAATTTAAATAATATATTCTTATAAAAATTCTTAATTGTGATTATTTGTGGATCTTTGTTTGTAACAATATATCGATATTTCGTGTGGGAGGGAGGAAAAAATAAAAAAAAAGGGGGGGTGGGGGTAGTAATAAGTAAGGTTTAAGAAGAAAAATACTGTTGACTTTTAGTTTGAAATCACCAAAACAATGGGGGGGCTAGGCCAGCCTAGGCTAGGTAGCTGCTAGCTAGTGACGCAAAATTTGGGGATTAAGCTCTGAGGAGCAGCGAGGGGAAAAGATCTTTCGAGTGGGGCCCACGATCACGCAGGAGGAACCCCTCCGTTTCCAGACAGGAGAGTGACAGATCACTTAGCGCGTCCGGTACACGCTTCTGTCGGCGAGTAAGCCACCCACCAACTTGGTACGACCCTCACTGGCAGTGCCAGGCTGTCGCGTAGCCTTCGATGGTACAAAACCAACCACACTCTCTCAGAGAGCGCGTGTCACTGCGAGCATCTAATCTCACTTCAAGAATTCCTACTTTTCTAGTGTCTTGAGAAAATCACAGAAATAGGGTTGCCGGGGACAAAACTACCGTCGTAGTAATATCGATAAGTAATACCGATAAGGGGTAATGATTAATATTATTAGATTTCTTTTCCAAATCTTAAAAAAAAAACTCATAATTGAATATAATTTGATAATTACACTAAACTTTTAATGTGTAAGATATGAGATGTATCAATAGGTAATTGATTCAATGGGAGAAGACTTACACTTACAATATTGAGCGTTGAAATTTGAGCATCTATAAAAATATTAAGAGGTTAATTTTAATACTCTCTTAATTATTAATTATTTGGTGGAGATAGTCTCTCTTATAAAATGTGATAGAGTAAGCACCCTTCGAATATTAGGGAGGAGACAGTCTCAGTGTATTAGTGTATGGCGGTATTCAAGTTGTTTAGTACGATTGATGTAATAAATATTATAATTATAATGTTTAATGTAATATCAAAAACAACGACAGTCTCAGTGGGTTAATGTATCTATTTTAGTGGGTTAATATATGTGCACTCCTTTATGTACATTATTCAAATATTAGAGAGGAGACAGTCTCAGTGGGTTAATGTATAACAGTGTCATAGTTGTTTAGTACGGTTCATATAATAAATATTGTAATTATAATGTCTGATGTAATACGATAATTGTAAATATTATAATTATAATATATGATGTAATATCATTAATAATCTCTATATAACAAAATTAAAAAAAATAAAAAATGTCGTAGATATAAGCTTATAAGTTACGTATCGTCTCGTAAATACTATTGACCCTACAGCGGAACATGAACACTTTTAAGTGAGGCCACTGAAGTGGAGATTGAAAACGAAAGGGCTTCTTACTTGTACAACACACGTAGAGTCTAAATATATAAAAGTTACTAGCCACCTAAAGATTCCTATTTTTGGCACCAAATTAGGGATGTAAAGTTATTATTATTTTCCCCTTTTTGTCCTTTTGATATCCACCATTCGTTCGCCTCTAAGATGAGAAATACAAGAAAACCTGATATTATTATCATGATAAGAATACTGGAAATATTGATATATCTGTACGTATTTGACTTAGATATTTGTGACATCCGCTTACTTCAAAATTGTGATCGCAGTGAGTTGCATCATATAATTATCATTTATTAGAACAAGGGTTAATTATTCCCTGCCTCCAAATGTTTCAACATATTTTATTATGCACTTAAATATTTTAACAATACTCAATTCACACCTAAATCCGTTAATTTGACCGTTTATTCTAACGGTCAAAGGATAAATTTAAAAATTTTATGTCCTAAATATTATTTAATGATGATAAATTAAATTTATTTGATAAATTAATTGATGAAATTATTATTAATTACCTTTAATTAAAGAAATTTAATGTAAATATTAATTATTGGATTAACATTTTATGTCATTTAATTCTTTTCTAATTCAATACTAGGGGTATTTCAGATATTTCATTCACTTTCAAATAGTTCCGTTAAAAGTAACGGTAAATTAATGAAATTGGGTGTGCTATGAAAAATATCAAAAATATTGGGTACATGATGAAAAATATCAAAAGATTTGGGGGTTGGGTGGAAATAACCGTTAGAACAATCATGTATTGGAACTTTGTTTTGGGCAGCAATTATATATATGGATGTTGGGGAAAGCGACGGACGAATTGCAGGGACATGCCAACCAAGCTAGCCAAGATATTAAACATCTTTCTTCTTCTTAATTTCATTTTCAAAGCAAACGTAAGCCTATCATTACGCCTAATCGTTCGTAGATAAGTTTGTTTACATCACATTATTTGAATATTTATTTTTTATTTTGATGATTATTTCTTTGTTCGTAATAATCGTTTGGTAATATATCCACTCAGTTCACAGCCAACGCTGGTCCTCAATATATTGTAGACGTCAAATGTTCATGCACGAATTCAACAAACGATGTTTACGAGAAAAGTCAAGTGATAAGTTTCATTCAATGTAATTTACCCAATTCATCTCAACCACATAAAATTATGAAATCCGTAATTTATATGGTTGAAATGAGTTGTGTATGTTACATTAAATGTAACTTAGAAACTCCCTTACGAAAATTACGTGCCAAAATTATTTTATTACATGTTTGTTAGTTGATTGTTTTATATAAATGTTTTAAAATATAATTGATCAAGGTTGACAAAATGATAAATTATCTTGAAAAATTAATAATGGTATGGTGGTGCATGAGAGTGATGTAACCAAATAAATAAAACAATCAATCACAAATTATTTTGTTATAATGACAAATTCTGAATACGATAAGTTAAAGAAAATAAATGATCAAATATGATAAATTAAAAAACAAAAACATATCATTAACAAAAAAAAAATAAAACGTAACATGACAATGCATGTGTATCTCTATCATCAATTTTTTTAAGCAAAACATTATACGAGAGTTGGAATCTACATTATACAATCTTTTTAGAATAATTTATTGGGAATAATTTAGCTGTCCCCTCCCCACGATACTTGTATTTATATCTGCTTTCTTTCTTACTGTAATTCAAATAGCAGCGTTTTAAAAGTAATAATTTTGTGTGAATTTTAATGTAAAAATATTTATTTTCTTATAAATCGCTCGAATCTCCTTTCAAATAAAGCAAAACAAAATTAAAGTACAGAAATCGCCTAATTGGGGCGCCCAAGAATCAAAAGAGTCGGCTCTCAAAATAGGTCTCAGCAGGAGTGCAGGACTCAAAACATCGGGAATGATCTCCCTTGGGGGCGGGCCCCATCTCCAGACGGACGCATCAACACGTGTAACAATCACGTGGTGACGGTGGGCCCGACTCTGCCCTAGCCACTCAGTAAACGCAGCAGCACCGGTGGCAGTAGTGAACAGCTAACGCAAAACTTACTCATCTCCTCAGAAGCGGGGCCCGTTACCACGTGTACGGTTCACGTGGCGCTGTGGTGGTGTCAGTTCACCTGCGGGGCCTAATGCCTGGCTGCCTGTTCATCATCACAGTTATTCGTTCACTCAGAAAAACAATAAAGAAATATTACTAAATCCGAGGTGGGGCCCAATTTTGTGGGGGAAAAAAGTCATGTAATTTGTAATGGTGGAACATCAGGAGGCAAAAGCCCGTTACTAACGCCGTTATGTTTTTACCGGGGGACCATTTGACGGACGGATGGCTGTGGCCTGTAGCTTGGCTGACGTTAACGGCGGAGTAGTATTTGTCAATTGGTCTCCTTCATGTAGGGCAGGTCCGACTTTTTGATTAGTCCTTTACAAGGATGCATCCACGCGCCACGTGCACATGCCAATTTCTGTAACATTTTAATTTTAGCGAGAAAAAAAAAAGCGCGTTAAAATGAAATTGATGTTTTATTTCTTTTAATCGTTAGATTTGTGTGTGTGTATATATTATATATAGTATTTTGAAATAAAATTTAACAAAATCATCAGCGATCCACTTAAATATTATCATGTTGAAAAAAATGTTATAAAAATTTAAATTGTTCACCTATTATTCACAATATGTAAATATGTATCAACTATCTACTCAAAATGACAAAATAAAAATAAACTAATTAAAATAAAATTATGTCTTTTTGTAGATGATTGATGCAAATTATTTATATTAAGTACATAATTTAACGAATTCAAACTTTATAGTATTTTTTATAATGAGATAAAATTCATGTGGAATTGTGGATGATTGATAATTTTCTTAAAATTAAAAAGGAAAATGAAAATGATAGAAATGAATATATATTATGAATTATCTCCATATTTTAAGTTGTATGTACACAGTTTCCCTTTATCTAATTTTAGGAATCAGATTTGAGTTTCTTTCAATAGTCTTTGTCATGTAATTTTCACATATTTAATTTACAATAAATACGAATGAAAATGTATTTAAAATGATAAAAATGTATTTAAAAATAATGATAATATCTAAAAATTGTGGTACTAAAAGATTATTGCCTATTATGAAAATAATAAAGTAGTAAATAGTATATATAAAAATTTAATGAAAGAAATTGATAATCTCTTTTTAAATTATGACGAACCAAGAATTTATATACACTTTTAAATTATGATCACCGAATTTGAATAACAACAAGGGACAACCATTTTTGTTAAATAGGTAAGATTTTTGTTTCTATTCAATTCTTAAAATGTAATATTTAAAAAAATTTATATTTCTCATAGTGAAAAATCATCACCCGCTTAAATGAATATTACATTACTTATCACATCATTTACAACAAAATTTAAAATGTCTATCATTACTCTCCTATAGATTAATGGATATAATGATCTAATTTTCTTTTTTTTTTCTTCCTATTTCTCTTGTGGGAAATTTTCTTACTTATTGTGGGCATTGGGCTTCCAATTATGTGTAGAATTTATTAATATGGAAATTCAATTACAGCAAGTCTTCATGAATTGCCAATCCATCTTGGGACAACAGATTCTTTGAATGTGCTTCTCTCTCCGGTGACAATCAATGATTTCATTTCTGAATTAAACACCAAGGCATATCATAAATTCATAATCTAAATTCGCCTTTCATAAACTTGATATGGTAAGTGGTAACGCCCCTTTTTCACTCTTCCCATGTTTTGAAGTCTGAAAAAGCATCCTAATACATAAATGTTCTCATAATATTAGATTTATTTTTTCTTTTTCTTTTTTTTTTTTAAAAAAAAACTCAAAAGTAGTGATAGATGTTGAAACTTGAAACCATGAATAAAAAACCTACTCCAATTAATTAATGACCGATCCATGTTCATACAGTCCTGCCGTAATGAATCTGGAATTTATACTCCTATTTTTTTCAGAAACTGAAGCCTAACCTATAACATCCTAGATTTAACCTATAAAGTCTAAACCTGCATCCTCAATTTACTCGAGAAAATTAAAAAAAAAGCAAAAAATAAAAACCAAAGAGCCGTAGACGGGAATTGGGAATATTTTTAAGAGGCATGAAATGAAACTAAATGCAGCTTCAAAATTTTTTTTTCTTAAGGAAAAAAAAGGCACGGGTGCAGCATTAAAACATTATTCTTATGTTTATCTATATTTGGGTATAATTTCTGATTGTATTTCACCTATGATCATTTTACTTTTGTTACCTAATAAACCATAATAAATTTAAATTTATTATTTATTAATTTATATTCAAATAAAAAAATTAATTTAAATAATAATATAAGATAGCAGTAAAATTAAATATTTAATAAATAATATAGTAATAAGTTATTTCGCTTTCATTACATAAAATCATTTTAATTTATTTGTTTTAATAACAAAAATTGTATTTTAATTTATATTCATAATTAATTTTTTTAGAATATAAAGTAATTTATATTATACTTTAGTATAATCATATAATATTATATTTTAAAATATTATAATATGATTATACTAAAGTAGAATATTATTGAAATAACAAAACGTAATATTGTAACATTCTATCATTTAAGAGTAGTAAATCATTTTTTTTATATTATAAAATGAACATATAAATTTTAAAAAATTAAATAGTAACAGTTTGTACTACAACATACATACATACATAAATAGCGAGCGGTCGTTCCTTGTTAACATAGTATTATACAATGTAATAATACAGTGTTATAGTACCAAAAACACCCTTAAAGTTATTATTACCTTAAAGAAGTGAAGAAAGAAAGAAGTGGTCGTTTTTAGTCTTATATACCAACAACATAATAAAAAATTGCATATTTCGCATCTTATCTGCCAAAAGCTTTGAGCTGTAGTTGTAGTTGCAGCTGCTGCTGGTAATAGGCAACATATAGCTCTTTAGTGTCCTTTTCTTTCTTTCCCTCTCTTCATTGGAGCTCGCGCCACATCACGAGCGTTTTTTTTTTTTTTTACATCTTCTTTCTCTCTTCTAATTATTTTCACTCAACTGACCTGAGTCTATGGATTTTTAACATTTTTTATATTTTGTTCTGTTGTAATGTTCAAGTGGCAGTGCTAGCGCGCAGTAATCCCCAATCCCCAATGCTCGGAATTCAGATTCTTCCCCCCATTCGCAGCCTTGATTAAGCTTCTCTTTGTTTTCTGAGCTCTGCCACTCACACCCACCAAAATTACATCGAATCAAATCAAATAAGAAAAAAAGGCCCATGAAGAGGGAGCACAGCCAACTGGACCCACCGCCACCACCTCCTCCTCCGCCATCCTGCGTGGCGAGGCCGTCCGGCAAAGGCAAGATGTGGGAAGAAGAGCAGACGGATGGCGGGATGGATGAGCATCTGGCCGTTTTGGGATACAACGTGAGATCTTCGGATATGGTTGAAGTTGCTCAGAAGATTGAACAGCTTGAAGAAGCTATGGGTGCTTTTCAGGCGGATGGCATCAACCATTTGGCTTCTGATACCGTCCACTACGATCCCTCTAATTTATGTACTTGGCTCGAAAGCATGCTCACCGAATTCAATCCCACCATGCCCGCGGGTTTGGGTTTAGATCCGGTGCCCGCACCTTCCGTTTTTGACGACTCTTCCTTCATTGCTCTGGCCGAATCATCGACAATCACGTCCCTTGACTTTAGCCATCAGCGCGTTTTGGAAGAACCCAGTACCTCGGACTACGATCTGAAAGCGATTCCTGGTAAGGCCATGTATGGCCCTAACAATTCTCAAAACAGCGGTAATAATTATCTGAGTCTATCGTCAGCATCAGCGTCGTCACTCTCATCTTCAACAACTACTAGAGAGAACAAGCGCTTGAAAACCTCTGAGTTCTACCCGCCCGAGTCAACCCGCCCGATAGTCCTTGCTGACTCACAAGAGAACGGAATCCGGCTCGTCCACGCCTTGATGGCTTGCGCTGAAGCCGTTCAACAGAACAACCTCACTCTAGCCGAAGCATTTGTCAAGCAGATTCGGTTTCTGGCGGTTTCCCAAGCCGGCGCCATGGGCAAAGTAGCCACTCACTTCGCCGAAGCCCTAGCTCGTCGTATTTACGGGCTTTACCCTCAAAGCCCGATCGATCATTCCTTCTCGGAACTTCTCGAGATGCAGTTCTACGAAACGTGCCCGTATTTGAAATTCGCTCACTTCACTGCCAATCAAGCCATCCTTGAAGCTTTTGACGGGAAAACGCGAGTCCACGTGATTGATTTCTCTATGAATCAGGGCATGCAGTGGCCCGCTCTGATGCAAGCATTAGCTCTCCGACCCGGTGGCCCCCCGGCTTTTCGTCTCACTGGGATCGGACCACCGGCGGCTGACAACACTGACCAGTTGCAGCAAGTGGGTTGGAAGTTGGCTCAGCTGGCTGAAAGTATTCATGTTGAGTTTGAATACAGGGGCTTCGTTGCTAATAGCTTAGCCGATCTTGATGCTTCTATGTTGGAAATCACCCCAAGTGAGGTTGACTCAGTGGCTGTCAACTCGGTGTTCGAGCTGCATAAGCTGCTGGCCCAACCGGGTGCTATTGATAAAGTGCTTTCTGTTGTTAAGAACATTAAGCCGGATATTTTCACCGTTGCAGAGCAAGAAGCCAATCATAACGGTCCGGTTTTCTTGGACCGGTTCACAGAGTCATTGCATTACTACTCGACTATGTTTGACTCGTTGGAGGGGTCGGTTAACAGTCCCGAGAATCATAAGGCTATGACCGAGGCGTACTTGGGGAATCAGATTTGTAATGTGGTGGCCTGTGAAGGAGCGGACCGGGTCGAGAGGCACGAGACGCTGGCTCAGTGGCGAACGAGGTTCGGTTCGGCCGGATTCATTCCGGCGCACATTGGGTCAAATGCGTACAAGCAAGCTAGCATGTTGTTGGCCTTGTTCGCCGGCGGAGACGGTTATAAAGTTGAGGAGAATAATGGGTGTCTCACTCTCGGTTGGTACACGCGCCCGCTCATTGCCACCTCGTCTTGGAAACTCGCTGCAAAGCGGTAGTTGCTCACTGAGCTGACTCACGAGTTAGGTTACCAAAAAGAGAGAGAGAGAAAAGAAACTGGTTAGTGGGGTATCAAATGGTTGTGAATGTGCGATTGTGAGCTGGGAATAGACCCACCACCACCTCCGCCCCGTCTCCGTCTGTCTCTTTTTTCTTTATTTTCTTGTCCATCCATCCGTCCGTTTCCTTTTCTTTTCTTTTATTTTTTTTCCCAGAGAGATTTTTCTTCTCTTTTCTTTTCTAGGATTTTTTTTTTGTGTAATTTGAAAACGGGATCTTTTGTAATTTTCCGGGGTGAATCAAAAAAAAAAAAAAGATTGACGTGTAGTATATATATGTGTGTGTGTGTAGGTTGGTGGTAATAAAAAAAAGTAGAATTTTCTATAAATTGTTGTTGTCGTTCTTAATGTTCTTTAGGAGAATTTTTTTTTATATTTCAAAAACTGGGAAGATATATTATTTCGAATCATGTTCGATAAACTTTCTTGTTTTAAAGTTAAAAAAAAAAAAAACATTTAGCAAGAAATATTGGACGAGATTTAACTAAATGCAAACAATAATAACAAAGAATTAATTATTCAGAGCAGAGTTCGCAAATGAAAGTAAATGTATATGTGTGTGTGTGTGTGTAAAAAGGCTCCCTCCTGAGTCGTAACTATTCAGAGCAGAGTTCGCCTGTTGATGGTTACTATTAACTATTACGTGTGAATCTGTGATAGTTCCCTGATCACTTTCTTTGGAAGGGTTCTGCTTTTTATTGTTATTGTTATTGATATTGTTAATACATCATCATCATCATCATCATCATCATCATCAGCTTACTTGCAAAGGTGTGTTTTTTTTTTTATTGATCAATCTCTCTCTTATAAAAACCACTTTTTGCCCGTTACTTTTTAATTTGTTGCCTTTTTTCGAGTGCTGCTCTGCTCCTTAATATTAGTTTTTGCTTTTTCTTTCGAGAGCCAGCCAGCCGGCCAGCCATGCAATGAAAACAAATTAATTAGCTAGTGTGGCAGTAATTCGCGATCACATTAATGTAATGTAGCTGTCTAGGGTTTGTTTTTAATTATTTCTTGAACGACTTTAATCTAATCTCCCCTTGCTTTATTAGTTTTCTTCCAACTTTTGACGATTAGTAACGAAGCATTCTTCAAATAACTTTTTTTTTTTTTGAGATTTGACAAATATCAAATAACAGTTTTCACTTTACATATTTTATTTGTTTATATCAACTTCAAAGAGTTAAAAAGATCACATACATATATACATAATAAGGTAATTCTTGACCCAAGTTAAAAAGGTTATCTAATCTCTAAGTAAGTAGTAGACTGGTAAAAAACCAACCAATCGAGATTCTTTATCCAAACTAAAACCATTCGTGCGTATTGGTATTTTCTTTCTTTTTTTTTCAATTTTAAATTTTAGAATCATGCATGTGTATATATATAAACGTCCAAAATGAAAACATTAGGTACTACAGAAAGTTAAGAGGGTCTTAATGCAGCACAGAAGCCCTATGATTGTACCACTCATTCGTTAAATCTTAATACAAAATTAGGAAATGCGTAGTGTTATTCTTATACGTACGTATTCTTAATAGAAATAAGACCGTTTAATACATGTATGCCTAGTGTTTTTTGCTTCTTTTTTCCTCCAAGATTAAGGTCAAGCTTCACTGGATAATGAACAGTTATATTAAGACTTTAAGTCTTCGGTTTGAATCTGATGTAACACGCATGTGTTTAATAAATCAAATTCAAGTTTTTTTTTCTCTCTCTCTCACCTTCATAATTGGCCAATCCAAAATAAATTGTATTAGACGGACCTATCAGTGACGTTTTTTGCTTAATTGTCTCATCTAAATGTAGTATATATACTCATTTTTCTTAAATTTAAACTTCAAGTCCTTGCTAAAAATCACATTCATCGATTTAGACCGTAAAATTAATATTTTATTAATTGTGAAATTTATTATCCAATAAACAAATGATACATTTTAGTTAAAATTTAAATTGAAACTCAATTGTCGAGATCCCACGTGCTGTTACATTACATCTTCTTCTATGTCCCCCGCTTCTGCCATCAGCTCTGGATCTCATTTACAAATTGAACAAAAAAAGTGAAACATGGGACGCCAATCCACCTAATTATATAACAAAAAGAAAAAAAAAATGAGAGAGGGGTGACAGTTCATCCCATACGATCTTGTAGGCAGACAGATAATGAAATCAAATAAGTAATCAACAGGAAGAAGATGTTGGCTCAGGATTTGTCAACAAATAAGGGGGCATTAATAAGTGCAAATAGACCAGTAGATGAGAAAATGAATGAAAGCAAAAAAAAAAAAAACATGCACCTTCTCATTTTAGTCCCTACTCATTGGACCAACCTCTCATTTTACACACAACATTGCATTCACCCATTACTATATTATTGTTATTATTATTATTATTATTTTAAAAAAAAAATTGTGCATGTGTTATTGGTTATTTAAAAGGAAGGCAATGGAGACTGAAAATTCACATACACATATCAACTTGCTTGCCAACTTGCAAGGGTTGGGAATTCTGAGCTGACGCCTTCATTCATAATCACATTCACATTTCCATTTTAAATCTTTTGAGAGATCAGCTTTTTCCTCCACTTTATTCAAAAAAAGAATTTTCCAAAAGATGGGAAAAAAATACTATCTTTTTTCTTCCCTTCTTTGGGATTTTTTTTTCTCCCTTAAACTTTTAAAAATAGTAAGAAATAAATGTAAAGCGAACTAACAAATTATTTAAACCCAAACTTAATTGATGTATACGATTTATATAGGTGATGAAATTGAGGTAATTGGTGAATTGATAACTTTATATTTAAAAAAATAAGAAGGGGAAAATTTGGGGTTAAATTAATATTATAATTGTGTGGTGGTGCGCATTAATGGCGATTCTAAAATCCCTATACGATGGTGTTATTGGGAAGCAAAGTCAAAGGAGGATTGTTAATGAATTTTTTTATAGGTCAAGATTATGACATTCATGACAAACAATTAATTATATCACAATGGACCACAAGAAAGCATTAATAAATTAATTTCTTTATATATGTACACATCAAAACATGATGAATGTTTAGACTAACAAAAATCAGAAATAATGGCTCACGATTGCGACCGACGGATGACTTGTAATCCACCTTAAACAAATACATACAACAGGGCATCATTGTTTTTTGAGTTCTGTTATACTGAAATTGTTATTGGTATTACATTAGATATTACACTTATAATATTTATAATTGTACTAAATAATTGAGACTATCGTCATATATTAACTCACTGAAGTACTTGCCCGAATAATTCAGATATTTTAAATCCTCTCTAATATTCGTGTGGTGCTTATTTCGAGAAGTGTCTATTCCAATCATATTTCGTAAGGGAAAATATTGTCTCTACTCTATTAATTGATAATTGAAGAAATATTGAAACTAACCTCCATAATACTCTGATGGAGGTTGAATATTTACATTCAACATTATACGTATAAGACTTTTCTCATTATACCAAAGATCCATTGGTAATACGGCATCATTATATTGCAAGCAAAATGGCAATGGCAATAACAATAATAATAGGGTGTGCAGTTTTTTTTTTTTTTCTAATAATGGAAAGAAACTACTAATTTTACACAAAATGGATGAGGCAAGATAAGTCAAAACTGATAAGTGTTGATAGGCTTGTTTTAGAAGGGAGGCTGGGCGCCTGTAATTTTAACAGTTGCATAAATAATAGAATAGGGAGATAGGCGATTGAATGTTGATTTGGTCAGACCCAAGAATTGCTCGTGATTCTGATACACTTTTTAATTGTTATTGACTTCACTGCACTCACATTAGCCTTATGTTTGATAGTTGCTGCCAGATAAAAAGAATTAAGATAAGATAAGGTCGCAGAATACTAATTTGTTCAGTTAGTGAAATCATTAAAAGTAGTATAAAAGATTTAAGATTCAAACTCATCATCACATAGTTAGAAAAAGAATTTTGATTGCCACTAAGTTATATTTATAACCTGTTAAAAAAGGAAAAGAAAAGAAAAGAAGGAAACTACTGCCTTTATCAAATAATTCTCATTCTTTTAATACCAAGTGAGGCTTATTATTAATTCATGGATATCATCTCACTTGCGGATAATGTTAAGTAAGATACTACTTGCAGATCATGGTATCTATCGTAATGAAAATAATGTATGGTTATATAAATCTCAAATAGTTAATGGTTAAATGAAAACCAATTCTTGAACTCCCATACAAAAATTTCATTCTTCCCGAAATTTATAAGTACATGTCCGTTTGTTGAATTCAAAGGATCAAGTATCGTACGTAAAGCATTCAGAAACAAAACGGAGAGAGGGAGTATCGACAAACTGGATGAGTAGGCCAAATTTTAGGCCCATTAATAAAATACCGACTATTTTTTTGGGCTATAAATGCTATCAAGATTGGGTGGGTGCCATTGGCACCTCCCGAAAACTCACCCGAAACCCCATTTTCATGTGCATAGCTCTGTTGTTATTTAAAATTACGTAAAAGGACAAAAACAAATTTAAGTAAAATCAAACATAATTTCATTTTGTTACTAATTCTTCACACTCAATCAATTATTTTATTGGGATTTTTATCATTTTGCCTTAAATTACTGGTTATATCTTCTTGTATATAAGATAATTGCCCACTTGGTGAAGAAAATGGAAAATCGAAGAAGACATTTTGGGTTTACCTAATGCTATCATCCCCGGGGGGCACATCCCCCTGTCCCCCTGACACGAAAGGAAGTCTCGATGTCGATCGAGCTCCTCAGCTCAGAAGAGCTCAGGCAAGTAGTGTGGAGGACAACCCGGACATGAATCAAATTTATTGTTTATTATTAATTTTTTTTAATAAAGATCTGATAAACTACTTGCGTTTTCTTTTAATTACTTCAAAATCATTTTGGAACTGAAAAAAAAATTGAATCCAATATATATTAGACACTGGGAATAAGGAGTTCATGATGTGTGGGTGTGAACTGTGAAGAGATAATTTCAAAAAGAAAATATATGGATTGGGGTTTAATTCGTTTTATATTTGTAGCTTTATGTAATTTTCTTCATGTGAAAAATGCTATTAATGCCCCAAAAAAAGGGGGGCTTTATAAGAATATTGAAGAGGTGCCAAAAGCAGCATCAGTGTTCAAGATTTCGTGTATCCCAGCAAAACAAGGTTTACGGCGAAAAATGAGAAATAATTTTTAATAGCTTGACAGCAACCAATCCTCGGTAGCATCCGAACCCCATCCCTCTTCTACTACTTAAACTAGCTACCAGTCTAGTAACCACTGGAAAAATAAATAAATAAATGAATAAATTTACCATACATATTCTGTAGAAACCAAAAAATAATTTAGATTGACGTGCGATAGAATATATGCCACTGGAATATATGATGGCCAGCCCTAACTGCTTTTGTTTTTCAAAGTAGCGACTGGTGATGAACATTTATCTTGTATTCTCTGGCCCTGCACTTTTTGCAAAGTTGTCTGTCCACTTCCTAACGTTGGGCAATTCTTCTCCTTTGACCTGCAAATAAATTATTAAGACGAATGTTGTTCCTGTCACTTTTTAAATCAATTTGAAGGTGAAATGATGACATGGGAATCCACTAAATTTGCTTCTCGAGAGTGAAAGAATCCAGACGGACTCCTAGTATTGCTATATAAAGGCTCAAGGCCTCCCAGTTAAATTTGCTTGATCTCTTCTGATCTCTCAGTGAATTTGCATGTGTTTATGAAAATTTCGAATTAACAAAAATGTCTCTAGCTGGTGAGTTGGAAGCTGTAATAGAGGTCAAGGCTTCTGCTGATAAGGTTCATGAAGTCTTCAGCTGCAGGCCACATATTGTTACAAGTATCAGCCCTCAGAGTGTTCAAAGTTGTGAGTTAATTGAAGGCGAATGGGGGAAGCCAGGCGCTGTCATCTGCTGGACTTTTACCCGTTGTAAGGCTACACTATATATACCAATTTCTTCATAAATTAATTTTATTTAGCTCGTGACATATATATAATGATGGTTATTATGATTCATGAGTTGAATAACTTTAGTAATAGAATTTGTTGTGCGAAAATCAGATGCAGGGAATCCTCAAATTGTGAAGGAGCTAATTGAAGTCGTAGATAATGAAAACTACATAACCATTTTTAAGTTGATTGAAGGAAACGTATTGGAGATGTTATACAAGAGCTTCTATTCCGTAGCAAAAGTCACTCAGAAGGATGATCACGAGGGCGGCAGCTTGGTGCGTTTCACTTACAAATACGAGAAGCAAAACGAAAACATTCCAGATCTCGAAAGCAAGGTCCTTGAAATGATGATCGATATTGTTAAAAACATTGATGCATACATTATCCAGCACGAAGAGGCCCGAGTTGATGACACTGATGAAGTGCTGCTAGTAAACGTAAATAGTCAAGAGATCGAGTCTCCATCTCAGTAATGCTAGACAAACTTCCTATGATGGGATTGATTAAATAAAAACACTAAATAATGAAAATAAATGAGGCTGACTATTTAATGTTTTATTCAACCTCGTTCAATCTATACTATTATGCCTTTTGTGATAAATAATTTGTGGCTATAATTTATTGATTCTTAATTGGTGGTTGTGTGTATTTACTAGGGTGGGTTAGATTGGCGTGGCTGTTCAACCCTTTAAATTTATTGATTCTTAATTGCTTCCCCCCCCCCCCCCCTCTCTCTCTCTCTCTCACGTTATTGATTAAAAGGATTGTGAATGTTGGCGTAAGATATGCTTGCATGGGACATAAAATCTTGGGTGAGCAGTACTCCCCACTACACATCAAAAACTTTAAAAATTATATAAATTTAAGTAGATAAGATTGAGATCTCAATAGTTGAGTCTCGATTTTAGTTTTAATTATTATTTGTTATTTATTTTTTTATGTGATAAATCTCATAATTAATAGATATCCTATCATTCATTAAATGACTGCTATATTAGTTAGGACTTAATTGTTAGGATCCCTAACATTACTATTATATAAATATTTTCACATCATCACAAATATAGTTCGGAAAATAGGATGAAGAACAAGACTATGCCTCCATATTCCATAATGTGATTGGCCGACAGGAAATTTAACTAATATAACTAATAATCCAACTCAAGGGCAGCTGTTAAATTAGATTATTTGAACCTTATAGCTGTTAATCCAACTCGATGATTTATAAAATTAATCTTGTTTTTGAAAGTAATTATTGGTAACATGTCTCGAGTTGGTAAGTTGGAAACTATAGTAGAAGTAAAGGCTCCAGCTGCTAAAATTCATGAAGTGTTTAGCTGCAGGCCACATATCGTTACCATTAGAAGCCCTGAAAGCGTAGAAAGTTGTGAATTACTTGAAGGTGAAAGGGGGAAGCGTGGCTGTGTCATCTGCTGGAGATTTTGCCGTGGTAAGCCCACAGTACACCAACGCCTCGCGTTTTCTTATCTTCTTCACGCCCTAGGAGTAGCACAAAAAGAGGGAATATATATATTTGTATACTATTAATTATTAATCATGTTATTCCAACCAAGAATATTTTTTAATGACATGCTAGTTTACACGGTTTGTTCGCAGTTCCTTAATCAATTGCTATAGTGATAATACGACACGGTTATTAAACGGGTAACACATTTATTTAGCTAGACAAGCATGCTTAGAACATTTAATAAATATTGTGTCTCCTCATACTATTTGACCGAATATAATGTGACAGACACAGACGAGGGTCCTCTAATTGCCAAGAAGCAAGGGGAAGTCACGGATAACGAAAACTTTGTAGCCAGTTTTAAATTAATTGAAGGACGGGTATTGGAGAAGTATAAGAGCTTTGATTCAATTGCCAAAGTGAATCCAAAGGACGACGGAAGCTTGGTTCATTGGGCTTACAAATATGAAAAGCAGAACGAAGATGATCCGGATCTTGAAAGCAGACTGCTTCAACTGATAATCAATAATACCAAAGATATTGATGCCTATCTCCTTAACCACAGCAGCTGCAGCTGCAGGCATAGACTAAATTATTATTGCTTTGTAATGATTACCACGAGCTTCTCTTTCAAGCTAAGTGCTGGTGTTTTTTTGCTTAATGAACAAATTTGCCTTGGATTTCAAATTTTATTTAAGAAAGCTGTCATAGTGTGGCTATCCAACGTGTTGAAAATCATAAAAATCTCCGTCGTTGTCTCCAAGTTTTAGTACAAATGTCGCTATAAAACAAAATTGTTCCAAAAATTCAGATTGGACACTAATTTGATTATCAATTAGACTATTGATGACTACTTATTTGCATTATTCTCTCTTCCACGTTTCTCCTTTTCTATCCACTTAAGTCCTAATAAAACGTGTTTACGTCAAAATCATATAAGATTTTTTCTACAAGCTACAAATAAAAAACAGTAATCCGTATCATGGGTCTCAAATGAAACAATAGAAAATTATAATAGTGATTTGCATGAAATTGATTGTTAGTTGGAGCAGTTTCATTTCAAGACGTTATCAATTTTTCTTTGTCTGTGAGGATCAGTGTTTCGCACTTAATTTCCACTTTCACATGCTTCTTAATTGACAACTACTTTGGCTAAAATTAATCAGTTTTATGGATTGAGGACAACATGTTCCTTCACCGTGAGGCTGTTCAGATGCCATTATATTGGAGAAATACAAGACCTTTCTATTCAATTGCTAAAAGTGACTCCAAGGGACAAGGGAAGCTTGGTGCACTGGACTTCCAAATATGACAGGCAGAATGTTCATTGTTCCAGCTGATCTTGAAAGCAAAACCAATTCATCTAGCAATCAATAATATTTTTGTCTTATAATTATCATGCACGTCTCTTTTAGGTTCTTGTTTGATTAAGTGTTAGATATCGGCCACCAAGGCCTTGAGCACTTGACTTAGTGGTGCACTTGTTCTTATTCCCCCAATAAAGTTGAGGTCACAAGTTTGAGTTCCCCCATTATGGCTCTGAATATTTTCATCCCATAAATGTGGGTTAGGTAGATATATTCTCAAATAGTAATAAAACTAGATTTTCTGAGTTATTCTTGATATGTATATCTCAAAATTGTACAACAAATGTTAAAGATAATTCACAGGAAGGATGACATGGCATTTGTTGTCCGAGTGCTGCTAGGTAGCGAGAGGAACGAGAGAATGACGAGAGAAACGGCATTTTCTCCTGCAGTTTTGCTTCTCGTTCCTCACGCTACATAAAACATTAAAATAATAAAAGAATGAATGAAAAATGAATAAAGAAAGACTGATTTATCACTTCGTGCAGAGGGAAATCTTATCAAGTTATCTCCAGCCCTCACTTTCCTCTCTTCCTCACGGCTTCCGGTGTGCCTCACCAGCTTCTCTCTCCCTCACGGTTCCAGAAACTCCCTCACGGCTTCCGACGTGCCTCACCAGCTTCTCTCTCCCTCATGCTTCCAGCTTGCCTCACTAACTTTTCTCTCCCTCACGCTTCCAGCGTTATGACGAGATGACTGAGATTTCTAGAGGGATTGAGAAGCAAAAGACAAAATTGGACTCACTGAGGTGGCAAACACAGCAAGGGATATCGAGTATCGCTGTTCAAAGATTGAGCGTGGATGCTGAGCAACTTAGTAAAGCTATGGAATTTGGGTTGAAGAAAGCGGGCATGCATAGCAAACTGCTGTGATTTTTTTTTTGTAAATTACCACATTAAAGCCAGTATCCTTTGTATTAAATTCGCAATAAACCATTTGGCTGATGTATTTCTGGTTTATTAGTATTGGAAAGATGACTTTTTGTTTTGCTTGATGAATTTGCTGTGACTTTGGAGTTTAGCATTATGTAGTTTATTTATCATTAATTTAGTTTTCTTGTTTGGTTGTTGTACTGTTTTACCCATCAATATTCAAGTATTTCTGTTGAATAGCTAACATGAGTTTTGTTATAAATTACATTATGGCCTTGAATATTGTTGAAAGGTGAAAATATAAACTCTTTAGAGGGCAAAGGTGAAATTATAATTCACTTAATCTGGTTTTGGTAATTTGTATTTAACTTTCAAGATTAGTTTCTCTGGGGTTTTAATTCTCACAACTTCAGAACTCATCATTTATTGGTTGGCACTTTTGATAATACATTAAACACATATTTTTAATCAATAATTGAAGCAGTTCTAAAATCCAATATTATTTTGTAAAAATTAAATGTAATTTGGTGATCTGAAACCTTTGCTAAAGGAATTTAATTGGTTGTTGTGTATGCACAAAATAATTACTATTTAATAAACAATTTGTAATAGAAAATTGCTTAATTCACTTATGCATAAAAATGAACCGTGAGGAAGAGAGATGATCGGCCAAGCTTAAGGAATGTGCATAGAACCGTAAATTTTATGCACAAAATAATTTTATTGGTTGTTGTCTATGCACAAAATAATTAACATTTATATTCAGTTTCATAAAAATTAAATTTACAAAATTTCTAAAACAAATAGTATTAAAATAAAACAAATTCAAAATATAACCCACAACAAAATTCACAACATAAACACCAAATAAAATAAAATTCATAACATAACCAGCAACAAAATTTACATTGCTTAAATTTCAGAAGCTTACATTCCAACGAGACCCAGTAACAACACTAAAAAAAAAACTTAAATTCCATAATACGCTTAAATTCCACGCTAGATCTTTCACATAACAGAAAATTAAAACAAAAACAACAAATTGAAAAAAACCATTGCTCACTTAATCTTTGCCGATAGAGGGGGAGAGGGAGGAGGCCATGATCGGTTGCTGGCTGGAGAGGGAGGAGGCCGTGAACAGTTGCTCGAGTTGGAGAGAGAGGCCATGATTTGCGTGAGAGAGGAAAGTAAAGAGTGAAGTTACGTGAGAGAGAGAGAGGAAAGTGAAAGCTGAGGAAGCCTGAAAGTGAAGTTGCGTGAAAACTAAGGGAGAAAAGTGAAAGATTAAAAGGTAGGGGAAAGTGAAAAAGCGAAAGAGAGAGTAAAGTTTACATTCCAATTTTCCTTCGTATTTTTTATTTATTTTTTTAATGTTTAATGAGTGAGAGGAACGAGAAGAGATACGGCAGGAGAGAATGCCGTTTCTTTTGTCCTTCTCTTGTCCCTCTCGCTCCTTAGCATTTTTCTTGTTGTCAAATATTTACAAATCTTGGGGGTTAAAAAAAACACCCTAATATTGAGTAATGTTACATTAGCAAAGATTTTATCTCAATCTTCGGTATGTATGATCTTATTATAGGATTTTATGTCTCCTCTGAAAGTGTGCAGATTCAACTATTATATAAGAGAGAATCTAACATGTTTTTTCACCCGTTATTGGATGCTAGATTTTCACTTTAATTTCTTTTACACACTTTTAGATGGGAATGGGGGCTTTTAAGAGAATAATTGGGGGATAAATAAAGCTGCCATATAGTGAATCATTTTAGTTGAACGTAATTTCAGGTTCATTAAGAGAATTGCATGCAGGTTTCGGCCCATCATCTTAAGCCCTCTTTGGGAGTTCAAAATTTTCTCTGGGCTATTATTTGAGTGATAATAATCAATTTCATCAAGTAGTGTTTTTTCCCCCCAAAATGACTAACTAATTTCTTTCCCACTCATATGATCAGAGTTGGAAGCATAGACCTTTTATTTTCAATACAAAAGATTTTATTATCTCAACTAGATGACACCGATAGTTTCATCAAGTTAATAAAATAATTTGAGAATTTTTTTATATAATTTGAGCTATTAACATTTGCGGAGATATTTCCACTCTACAATTAGTGTGAATCCACTGCATTCTGAAAAAATTATATTCCAAAAATTCATACTATTTTTTATAGTTTAAAATAAAGAAAAAAATTTAAACAATTAATTCATAAAATCATTTCCTTTACATCTGCCTCTTGGACATTATTGAAAACTAACGCTATTTAACCTAGTCTGAGTATTTTACCTTATAACATGAAATATCAAATGATCTAAAACGTGTAGTTTGTGCCATAAGTTTAAAACAATTTTGAGGATTTAATTGATTAATTGTTCAAATTTATTTTTTTATTTTTAAATTATTAAAAATAATGTGAATTTTTATAATTATTTCTTTTATGTTCAAGTTGAGCCATGTGTGCCGTACAAATATCTCCACTCTATTAATTGTGCAGTTAAAATATCTCCACTCCATTAACAACTTTCTTTCGGATTAAAAGTAGAATACATCACAAACTCTTTACACCCACTTGTCCATTTTGAGCCTGATCACACAGAAGTGAGCAAATTTCAAACCAAAGACTTGCTTTATAATTTGTCAATCCCTTCTCTTTTCCCCTTTTTGCTTCTCAACCATATCATACCTACTATGCACAAGTTGAAAATTAAATAATAATAATAATAATAATAATTAAAAAAAAATCTTTAGGAATATCTTTTGCCTACTTTAGGCGTACCACAATCTCATCACTCTCTTTTAAGCTTGTATTTATGTGACTGTCACTCTCAAATCTTCCCCCATATCAACAATACACTCAGTAGGATCTTTATCAGCAACTTAAGATTACATATAGAGCAAGTTGCTAGCTCGAAAGAGATAACCATTTTTTTTCTTGTTTTTATTTTCTTTACTATGATAGAGACATAGAGTTAAATCAGTATTGAAATCATGTTACACTTACATAGTTGCAAGTAATTATAGTTGAAACATAAGAATTCGTATCGCAGTATTTTTGTTTTATATGAAATGAATAAAAAAATAATTAATTAATTTCTGAAATTGAAAATTATTATTCCCACAAATCTACTATTTTTCCTCATTTTTCTTTTTTCTAATTTTACAAGAACTATGTCAAGCAATACTTGGTTAGTAAAGAGTAACATTATTCTCATTTCTAGATAAAAATAGATACATAAATGAAAGAAGAGAAATAAAAGCGCGACAAGCAACTTTTTGGGCCTAATTATAAAAATGATAATGACAAATAATTAATTATATTCGTACAACCCACTGGTACTTGCCTAAGGCAAAGGGGAAAATATATCGCCTCAGCCTAAAGGCCCCACCAGAAAGTTGATGGCACATAGCAGGATTTTTGTTGTTTTGGCTTGTGAATTTTTGACACGGCACTGACCCAATGCATGTTAGACACTTGGTTGTTAGAGAATTGATATAACGAAAGTTCAGTTGAAAAGGACCAAACAGAGGAGAAATAAAGGGGATCCACATCTTACATAACATGCATGAACTCCAACAATGCATGTGTCTATAACTGCTCAACAATCCAAGGATATGCCTCAAATCTCAAATATATCCCTTTTCATCAGGGGTCATATCGAATATATCTAGAAATATTGTGCTTTAGCCGACTTTAGAGTATAATAGGTTAAATGATCTACTTTTGAGGCAATATTTACTCTCAATCAAACATACGTTTCTAACATTGGGATTTAATCCCACAACAGCTGTGAATTGAAAGAAGCCAGCCACGGCTTCCCAAACATTAAAGACCATGTCACCCATATAAAATTAAGAACTTTGATAGCAACCACACATGATTATTGCCAACCATACACAAATTTAAGTTTCATTCGGCATGCAAACGCACTGATGTGAAATCAAAATGCATCAAAGCTGTTCGGCAAATTCAAAGACCATGTCTCCCATATAAAATTTATAACATGAAAAATGTGCTGCCAGGCACTTGACATAACAATATGAAGCCTGATGTTAAACTATTCAACTGTTCTTAGGTTAATAACTCCCTTAATAAATGACATATCACCAACCATTTTCCAGTTCACAATTGAACTCCGCGCCTGAGTTTAGGTATCCAGCTCCAATTTTAAGCAAAGTATTGAAAAACAGATGCTTAGAATTTCATTTCTAATATCCCATCAACATTTCTTATTATGCTACATGATATACCAAAATTTTTTCCCCATACAATCTTTTAACTGAACAAATACAAGTAACTGGAAGCTGGAGGACGATGAAATTTAGTGATTTACTGCACAAAGGGAATGCTATGACAGAATCTCTAGTTACCTTACTGCACAAAGGGAATGCTATGACAGAATCTCTATTTACCGAAAAAAAGTAAAAAAATAAAAAATTAGGTAAGCAGAGATCATGAAAGGATCCAAGGAAACTCAAATGTCATGAAAAAGATTCTCGCATACCAAGTGTAAAATACTTACATATCTTTTCATGATTGCGTATCATTTGCTACTGTTTGATAATAACACAAATTTTCATATCATTTGCTACTGTTTGATAATAATACAAATTTTCACCGGCTCTTTCACTCCTATGAAAGCCAAATGGAGCTGTAAAGTTACAGTAGATTCTCAATAAGAGACCTAATAGAAATGGTTCTTCACCATAAACATTACAAGTGTCGAAGTTTTGTTCACCAAACATCTACATAGACTATGAATCACTAACAAAAATTATTCTACACGCTTCATCTTCTAGTCAGTTCAAATAACACCTAGACTCTGCTTCTAAATTCATCAAAAATAAAAGAAATGCTTACATCACAAACATCACCGTCGTAATTTTGATGAATTCAAATCACAGAATTTGCAGAAACACTGACAAGTTGCCATATGTCACATATGTGCCAGAAAATCACCAAAACAACCAAAACTGAGGACAATTCAAAGGATTAATGAAATGATTGAAAGAATTCAACTTTATTCCAAAGCAGCAACTCAAAAGAGTTTGCAATTTATTTTTCAGTGATCATTCAAGTTTACTCAAAACACAAAACAAAAACACAAAAAAGCCAATACAAGTGACTGATAATCCAACATTACATAGTTCAATTTCACAGAAGTAGATGAAACTGAGGAGAGGATTCATGATCATTATCAATGATGAATCTTTCCTTAAATTAAGTAAAAGCAATTTAATGGGAAGGGATCTTAAACATGAGGGACTTATTAATCCATGCCTTCCAACTCCCGCTTCCACTTCCTCTACGAGCAATGGCATTGTCCAATGTTCCATTCTTTGTTGTTTTCTCTGTTTGCTGCTTCTTGCATAGCAAAAAGTTACGCATTCCATGTCTTCCAATTGTGTCCCAAGGGCTCAGTGCTGCAAATTGATCAACACCAATTAAAGAAAGGTTTCTCAATCAAGAAAAAATTTAAATCAGTCCAGTTAAATTGAGAGATATTTCATTATATAACAGAGCGATTAATAGATTCATTGAAATATATTCAGTTACAGATATCTCATTCAAAATTTCAAACGATAATTTATTCTACAACAAGAACGCAAACAATCAAAGGAAAAGAAAACAATCACACACGAAAATCCGCAAAATTTAGATATTTGTATCAAAATAAAATAAAGATGGGTATTCAAAAGATAAACAATAAAAAAGAAAAAAATATAAGAAGCCACTCAATCATAAGATCTTTGTAATAGCCAAGAGAAGAGTAATGAATAAACTTACCACCAGACCCAGCATTTGAACAATAGAGAACGAAATCGTTGAGATCAGAGCCGAGAACGGGAAGCCTCCCTTCACGGGCATAAGATTTCAAAGCGGTATCAATAACAGCAGCAACAAGCTCTTCTTCATTCACCACAAAACGGATCGGGCCAGCGCTTCCCAGCACAGTAATGCTGATCAAGATCCTGTTTCCCTTGGCAGCTTGAGCCTTCTTTTGCTTGTACAACAACATTGTCGCAAAATTTAATTAAGATCTAAACAAAAACTCTTGAATTGGGGGGGTTTTTTTATTTTAAAAAAATCTGATTATTATCTCTTCTTCGTCTTTTTATTGGCGGGCTTCAAAAAGGGGTACAAAACAGAAAAAAAAATATGGCGTTTATGGGTCGAGACCGAGGCAGCGGTAGTACCAGCCTTCCTTGCAAGATCCAAAAGCAAAAGCAAGAGGTGAGCTCGCCCTTGATTCACAAAGGGAGAGCATCAAATTACTACTCTTCAAAATTGTTTCCACCATTCACAAAAAATTTCTTCACAAATCAATTCCAGAAAAAGAATAATAAAAAACCGAAAGAGTCGTCTCTTTTCCTTTTGGATTCTTGAATCAAGATTGAATCTTGGGGAAAAAAAGAAAAAAGAAACTCAATGAAGGGAATTGAGATATGGGTTTTGATGTTGCGGGAGAAAATTGAAGTGGGCAATCGAAGTTTTCTTCGTTGGTTGGCTATTTATATTAAAAATTAATATAAAATAAAATCATGTTGAGGCAAGTGGCCGGTGAGATGAGATAAAATTAGGGTTAGGGCTTGGAGGGGGACAGCGTGTACGGTTTGAATACGTGTAATTTAAACTTGAAACTGAAAGAAGGCTTCTTCCTTTTTCTTTTTCTTTTTTCGCTTAAATGCGTTTTTGCTTTGTTTGTTTAATTCAAAAAATAAGGGCCTTATTGGCAATAAATCACGCCGACCTTCCGCACAAATCCCACCGAATCAGCCCAGGAAAAGGCAACCTACATCGCGAGTATCTCCCATCGCGAGTATCTTCCTCGAATAATACCAATTGTTTTGTTGTTTAATGAATTGATGGTCCTTTATTTTTGTTGCTAATATTTGGCTTTTACTAATTTGGGTTAATTTGGATTTTTTTTAATAACACAAATAGTTTTTTCCTTTTTTTTTTCTTTTAAAGCTTGTAGGGTGTTCAATTGAACAGCCGAAATTTACTCTATTTTTTATCTTATATGCATTCGTCACGTCACTAATTCTGATATTTACTCATTCTTCTTTCATGTTCATGGACAAGGATCATTTCTTTATTTGAACTATAATTTTTTATGGATGGTTTAATTAAATGAATAGATAGTTGTTAAATATTATTGTTTTATTAATTTATACATTTATCAAATACCATGAAGTGAAATTATGAAAGAAATGAGTAATTTCATATCGGTTATTGGTTTAAAATTTAAATTGAATAATTCTCTCGTGATTTGATCTTCTCCTAAATAAAACTTATTTAAGTGATTAGT
This sequence comes from Citrus glauca, assembly GCA_029633175.1. Lineage (NCBI taxonomy): Eukaryota > Viridiplantae > Streptophyta > Magnoliopsida > Sapindales > Rutaceae > Citrus > Citrus glauca. Next base: position 28,458,770 of record JAQOOD010000002.1, read on the forward strand.
AATTAATAAATTAAAAAAATTATTAAATCCTAATTACATACTAGAGGTAATGAACATGTGATATAAGATCTTTAAAAATGTAACAGAACTCAGATGAGGAGATAATGTTTTAATTGAATTAAACTCGTTAGGTCCACTTTTGATTTTATTTTTAAACTTATTAACAGTAATCATTTATTGAATTTTGTTTATGAAAAGATTAGATTATTGAGCGGATTTTTTTTAAATCACAATTTTGATAATAAAAATATCATAACTCTTGTATAAGTCAACAGAAATATATGCACAAGAATAATCACCCATCGATTCATTGTGTTAACGAATTACTTTTGGCTCACGCTCTTACCGAAAAAAACTAGCAAATTTAAAACCTTTCAACGTTTCAGAATGGATTCCTTTTGAAGCCGTAAAAATAAAAATAAATTATTCCTATAGTAGTTAAGAGATCTCTAGATAAGTGTGTTTTTTTTTTAAAAATAAATAAAATTCCATGTTCAATGTTCACAACTTCACATGCAAAAGAGAACAAGGATTTCGATATTTTCTCTCTCAAGGAGTGTTATATAATAATTATTATTCTCAAAATATAATTAATTTACTCTTCTCACCCCCACACCGCCTTGGCGTGCAAGACAAGAGCATACAATAAAGCCAATTTAGTTAGTGTATTTAATTAATAGCTACATAATTAAGCTGTACTCTTAACCCAATTAATATGTACTAATGGAGCGTTTGTTTACACAGAATATGGTCTGGTACAAGGTTACGTCTGCGAGGACTACGAGGTAATAAAACAGAAGATTGGTGTAGTCGATCTCAACATTAATATGAAGCTGTTGAGAAAATTAAATGACTTGTGTTTGAATTCAGATTTGGGATTGTTTTCAATTAATGTAAAATTAGTAAAATGTCTTAAAAGACAGTAATTTTTTTATTTCTATTTTTTGCACACAAAATTGTAAATTATTGTTTTGTTGTCTTACATAAATGAGAGAAAAAAAAAGCAATCAGTGAGTGACTTTTTTTAACTAATAATATTATTCCAATTTTATTTTAAGATATTTTTTTAGTAAAATTATGTACCACAGTTGCAATTAACTATTAAATTTACAGCTATACAATTGCATTTACTAAATTTAATGAAAACAATTATAGTACCTATTACAGTTTCAACATAACTAAATTTTTTTTACATATTTTTATAAAATATATATGATATTTCTGAGCTAGTAGTATTATCATGGCACTGGGTCAGTGGCTGCCAGTACGGCCGCTTAGCCATCTAGAAATCTTTTCTTCACATGGGCATTGGAATCATTGTCCCTTCCACCCCACCGAGAAATGAAAGATCTCAAATCTTGTTCACACAACTCATTTTCGAGTCAAAGTTCATTTTGGCTTCAAGAAGCATAAACGAGGAGGATATTCCAACTCACAGCAAAATTAAGCAAGTATTATACTCAGTTCCCTGGGCTTAAGCCATGTGTCCAAGGCTAAACCATCCATTTGATTCCGTTTATATATTTTAAATTGACAGCTTATTTCAGATTCTGTTCCTAGAATCTGTCAGATGCACTTCAGGCTATTTTAAGTCAACAAGGGACTGCCATTAATTTCTACTTTCTAGTATTCCTTCCAGAAGAGTATTTTTAAATTGGGAGTGCCTAAGTTACATATCTTCTTGGCTAATTTACATGGATCCTTTTAATTTTTTCTATTTTCAATTTTTATGGTTATGGATGCATTTGTCTTCTTCCATCTCTTATACATATATTTTTTATTCTTTCTAAAGTTTTATTTATTTCCTTAAGTAAAAATAAAAAATTATCAAATTCGTATAAATCCATAAATTCAGAATAGATATTTGGCCCTAAATTTACTAGTCTTATCCTTTCTTGTTCTAGCAAATCTATTTTTTAATTTATCAAATTTACATATGCATTTTCTGTGTTTTCCCATCCTAAAAACAAATGATCTATATAGCTTACCAGTCCTTATATTATATTAACAGCCTGTTGATTCATAATGTCTTTGTTTTATACCAGTATATTAAAAAGTTTATAAATTTATCTATAAATTTTATTTTATTTTTTATTAAAATTTCACCACCTATTGTGTCTACAAATCTTTCTCTAAGCTCCTGGATTAATTCAAGTTCTATATTTCTTATCTTATTTTTCTCAGTTTTTAATGCTTTTATTAAATTTTTTATTTCTTCTTTATTATATACTTTTGATTTATATAAACTATCAACTATTGTCTGTATAGGATCCATGACTCTGATAACACTTTTGTCTAATGGCATAAAAATGACAGAATTACAAAAATAACAAAATCACAGAATAACACAATTATATTAAAAGTAATCACATTAAAATTCAACTCTTAATACCAAAATAAGGGTATAGTTAAACTAAAATTATATTATTACAAAAAAGAGATTAATTATAAACAAATTCTATTATTAACTTAACAAACAAACATATATGATTAACAGATTTATGTTCATCCAATATACATAGAGAATACATTTTTATGTATCTTAAATTTTTATTAAAGATAGAAAAGCATGTGGCGTTGTTTTACCTCTAGGTACAACTATTAGAATAGTACTTTGGACCAGTAGCCCATAACTCAAAGAGGTTTCCAGCCTATATATTTTTCATACTTCTTAAGTTATATTTCAAATTCTTTGTTATCCGAATTATAGGTATATGAAGGTCTAGCTTCATAATATTTTTGTTCTAAATAGGCTTTTGCTATATCAATTCCTTCTTCTATTGTTAACATGATTATATAATGTTATAGGTTATATATTTCAATGTTTTCTATAATTTTCCGTTTTATTTCTTGAGGTAAATTAAGTAAGTGTACTGCTAATAAGTCTTCTGTTCTAACAAGTTTCTGTTTACTGAACAGATATGAACTCTGTTTAAATGATCCTAAATTAAAATCTATTATCATCATATACTCATTGTATGTTATTCTAGTGGTTGGGTTTATCATATATTCTTTAGATTCTCCTAAGTAAAATATGTGATTCATGTTATAAAAAGTAGTTAAAAGTTTATTTCAATTAGAAAATTTGCTCTGCCTCCATAGATCATCTCATCAACAATCGTCAACAACTTTCACCAAGAGATAAAAGTCGAGTATTATTACCTAAATCACTCTTTCTTCTTTGCCTTTGGATCTCCTTCTAGTAACCTGCAGCCTAGTTGCCTTGTTCCCTTAACGGCCCCCTGCCTCGGCGGGATCTGTGGACATGGATAGCTTTACTGTGTGGATTTCGATCATCTTGATAAAGAAGTGTTGGATAGGTTTATGTTCCTATTCTTCTTCTCCGATGGGTTTGTTTATGATTAATGATGTTTTGATTTAGGATTTTGAGCAAGGAAATCTTTAGTGATTCATTGTAGAGAATTTCTAATAATTCTATAAAACGTCTGAGAGATCTTAACTGCTTTCTCCTCCTCTTCTTATTTATTTGAGAAAAGGTTTACAATATTGGTCTATGACCTCATTGCTTATATCATTCACTACATTATTACAGAATGTTTATCACAGGATCTCCTTTCTACGTTGTCGGCCACGGGCATTTTCTTTTTATCTTGTCTGCCATGAGCTTTTATTTGTCGGGCATCTTCTTTTTATCCTGTCTGCCACGAGCTTTTATTTATCGAGCATCTTCTTTTTATCTTGTCCGCTACAAGCTTTTATTTGTCGGGCATCTTCTTTTTATCTTGTCTGCCACGAGCTTTTACCTGTCAGGCATCTTTATTTCCATAAGCTGACAAGCTTGCTGCAAGATCTCACTACTACTCGGGAATCTCATGCTATTGATTTTGTTAATGAATTCTAAAAAGATATTTGAAGGTGTATGAATATCTTCTGAAGTTACAAGGATGTAATTTTGAAAACGGATAATTATTCTATAATTTCTTTTATAAAGGTCTTTGGCGATACTCCATATTGTTTTTATTCCTCGAGCCCTGCAGGTCCTGGTCCATGCTGATTTTGAAACTTCTTTGACTCATAGCTCATCTAAACTGGCTATTTCTCTTAGGCTTGTGTCTGGATGTATTAAATCTAGATATCCAGCTTTTGTTATTTTCCCAATAAGGAGAGGATCTGCTCTTTTTATGACTATCATTCTGGAGTATATATTTTTTCCCAGGGCTTTAAAAATAGTATTGTTGTGGGAACAAGTAGAATATATCCATGTGGAAAACTGTTTATATTCTTCTTCTTTTGGATTTAGAGGATAAGGTTTTTCTTCTTCTTCTGAGGGAGTGTTGTTTATTTTGATAAACTTTTTTGAAGAAGTTGCTTTTGGTGGTTCAATTTCTATGGATATGGTTTGGTGGAAAGATGGGTCAAAGATTGGTTCTTGTTGTGGGAGTGGTCCACTGCTACTTCCTATTTTTATTGAGCTAATGTTTATTGAAAGCCCCTTTGTTAGGTCGTTTATGTATGACTCTAACAAATGTATTTCTTTCTCATCAGCCTCTGTGGCTTCTTTTATGTAATTTATGGCATCGAGCATGTCTGATGCCTCAGCTTTAAGCCTTTGTATTTCTGTATTTATCACAGATATAGTTTTATTTACTTCTGTATTCATTCTTCGAATTCTATATTCATGCTTAGGAAATCTACAAGACAATTATTAGTTCCTTTTATATGTATGATTTTAAAATTATATTATGACAAATAAGCTTGCCATCTATGTAGCCTCTTGTATTGGGGTTCATTTGGTAACATTTTACTCATAAGCGAACTTACCTGAAAATTGTATGTTTCAACGATAAATTATTTCTGCAGTAAAAATAATGAGAACTTTTTTATTCCTTTATATATTGCAAGGAGTTCTTTTTCATGAACTGGGTAATTGACTTGTGCTTGGTTAAATGTTCCACTAGTATATCAGTAGATTTTATTTATATCAGTTTTAAGTATTGCTCCCCAATGCAAATCAGATGCATCAGTTTGGACTACTAACTTATCATTCTCTTCTGGTAATCTTAATGTTAAGAGGTCTTTACATTCTTCCTTTAGATTTTTTACAGTTTCTATATGTTCTTTACACCATCATCTAGTATTGTTTTTCCTGAGCAATTTCTGAAGTGTATTTCTCTTCTTTGTTAAGTCTTTTATAAATCATTCTGCATAATTTAAACAATCTAAATTTTTTTGTATTTGTTGTTTATTTTCTAATTTATCTAGGAATTCTGTAATCTTTTTTCCTATATGGCTTTGAAGTTTAATTCTTTTTTTTAATCAAGAACCATCCCTAAAAATTCTATTCTCTTGTGTTTAATGATTGTTTTTTTTTGTGACAGCACTATACCTTCTCTAATAAATACATTAACAAATTATCTTAAATGGTTTCTATGGTCTTCTATTGTTTCTGATGCTATTAATATGTCATCAACATAGACTATGATATATTTATAATCTTTAAATATTTTATCCATTTAACTTTGAAAAATTTGAGGGGCATTTTTAAGTCCAAAGGGCATTACTAGCCATTCATAATGTCTTTCTGGGGTGCTGAAGGCTGTATAAGGAATTCTCTGTTCTTCCATTTTTATTTGCCAAAATCCTAATTTACAATCAAATTTCGAATAGTATGTTTTATTTTTTACAAGATTTATTAATACTTCTTTATTTGGAAGAAAATATCCGTTAAATTTTATATATTTATTTAACTCCTAGTAATTTATTACCATTCTTGCTTTTCCTCTTACTTGTTCTGATATCTTTTTGACCATAAAGGCTGGGCTATTGCTAGTTCTAATTAGTTTTAAGTTTAATAACTCTTTTATTTAGATTTTAAATTCTTCTCTATCTTCTTCTGTGTACATCATAGGTTTTAGTCTTATTATCCTATTTTCAATTAATTCTATTTTTGCTCTAGGAAGATCTTGTTTCCATAATGCTAATGGGTATTCCTTATAGACTTGCTCAAGCTGTGACTTTATTGTTTTTAGTTGTATATTGTAACTCTGTCCTTTTTGGATTAGATAATGTTTTTCATAAATAAATGTATCACCACGCTGGGCTGGCTGAACTCTGTAAGGTTTAAATTCGCGAGGAATGCGAATGATATAATTACAAGGGGTTTTTAGGGTGATCATATAGGGAGTTTGTTGATAATATTGGAATTGTTATATAAAGTCATTTCCTAAGAGTATAACGCAATGCATACGGTCATATTGAAATATTTGATTAATACACACTATTTTACGTCCTAGAAGTATTTCAAAATTTATTAAGGATTGATTGACTTGTTGTTTATCTCCTGTTATTCTAATTATTTTTAATTTTCCATTTGGTTTCCATTAGTGTGATAAAAAAGATTTCACAATCGTTATTTCACTACCAGTGTCTATTAAGGCACACGTATCTATATCATTTTTTGTTATATTTATTTGTATATAGACAGACATAGGATATTTTATATAAGCTTGTTTTAACATGTTTCGCGTACTATCTTTTGACCTTCTATTTGTAGGGTTATTTTATGTTTTTTAATTCTGTAATATTCCAAATCATTTCAAAAACTATTTCCTAGCACTATATGTTTTTCTGGATCTGTGGTCATGAATGAGTCTATATAGCAAAATACTATTATTCTAAATCCTTCTATGATTATAGAGACTTTAACTTCTAGCTTACAAATATGCTTATTACCATTGAATTTGTGTATTCATATGGAATTTCTTTTTCTTTTATCGAAATTCGTTTATTTTTAGTGTGATTCATATAGTTATGACTTGTACCAGTGTCTATTAATATAAGTATTTTTGTTGTATAATCTATTCCATTAAAGTATTGTCCGAGTATTTTTATTATGTTATTAGTTGTTAGAGACTTAGTAATTTGTTTATCAATACTTAATCTTCTAGGTGAACTTCCTCTTACTAAAGTTCTTCCTGCAAAGCTTATAGGAATAATGGAGTTTTCGTTATCATTATTTAAAAATTGTTTTCTATAATCTATGTTTAGTTCATAATTTATAGGAATTTTGTAGTCTTGGATTATAAGTTCTATAAACATTGCTATGTCTTCACATTCTTTATTTATTTCTATATAAGGTTTATTTCCATATATTTCTCCGTAGTTCGAGTTACAAAAACTATATAACGCAGAATAATGTGTTGTCATTAATCTATTTCCTTTTTTCATTAAGTTCTTTTCTAGTAGTTTAAAGTGTAAGCTTAGCGTCTCACCTATATTTTTATCTTTTATGTGCACGCAATATCTAGGATGACATGTAAATAATAATTTAGTGTGACATAAGTTTCCTTCTATTGTTCCTAAATGCCCTATACTAGGATCGTTAAATCTTTAATCATGTAGTGATAAGACTATAAGACTGTCTATTCCTTCTTTGAAAAGAGATTTTATTAAGATTTAAATTTCTGCTAGATATATATCTTGAATCTTTTCTTCTGTTGATTCATTTTTTATTTTCATTAATGCTAAATTTATAGATCTTTTATTTATTAAACTAAATCTAATATTTCATTCAGCTTGTGTAACTGTTACAGCCTTTTCTTGTTCATAATATTCATGTAATACTATTCGTTTTCTTTTGAATATATCTCTAAGCTTATGTATTATTCTATATTCCGGCTTTTTCATATTTATTCTCAAAAGTTTATTATATTTTTTTATTAAAAGTGGTAACAATACTATATCCACTTTTATTTTCTTCTCTTTCTCTTTCTTCAATTTCTTCTATTTTTTCATTCTCTATAGTTTCTTCTTTATTCTGACTCATCTTCTGATTCTTTCACCATATAAACTTCTTTTTCTTCATAATCTAATATATCACTTATTTCTTCTAAGTCATCTCTTATATTTTCAAAATCTTCTCGTAGGAGTCTAATCTTCTTTTTTGTACAATCTGTGCTAATATGTCCTATCTCTCCACAATTCCAGCACTTACATTTGGATTGATCTAATTTTTTTATTTGGTTTTTATACTTTATTTTATAATACTTTCTTTCCGGTTTCCTATATTTTCTTTTAAACCTATTGTATTTTTTTTTATATTTTTTTCTCTTTTTTACATAACTTTCTTTTTCGTTTATAAGGTGTATAACAACCCCATTAGGTTTGCATTTCTGCTTGTCCACAACATATTTCCCTATATTTTTACTCTTTTTTATTAAATTTTTTTGAATGCATATTTCACTCAATCTTATATTTAAAAATCTTATTCTAGATCCTAAAGTATCCAGAAATCTATTAGTAGTATTATATTTCTCACATTCATTAATAAAATATCCATTCCAGGGATATGATAATTTGGAATAATATAAATTTTTATAAATATTTTGATCTTCTTGACTTCTGAATTGTGCATAATAATATTTATTAAATTCACAAGTGTATTCTTTTACAAAACACATGTTACAAATTGTTAAATTTATTAATTTCATTCTTGCATCTAATTTTTCATTTTTTGTTTCTATTTTACTATTTTGTATCCAGTCTTCTCCTAAGAATTCACTGGCGATATATTCAATTATTCTTTCAATTCTTAACCCTTTATCTCTAGCTAAAGCCGTTTTAGTCGAGTCTTTTATCAATTTTTGTGTATCTCTACTTAGTCATTTCCACCAGTTAAATTCATTTTTTGTAAAACTGGCTATTACGATGTCAACAAATAAATTTATTTTTTCTTCTTTAGATCCTACATTCCAATCATCCTTTGAACCATTATATAAAAATAATAATTTCATTTGCATTCCCCATTCAACCAATGCTCTACGGGGTTCTATTTTGCAATCTGGATCTAAAAATGTTCCTGCATTGCTTATTGGTGTTAATTTATCATTAGTAGGTTTATACTCTTTTTTTCAAGGGGTATTCTTAATGGGTGGTATATTTTAAAAAAAAATGTCTATTTTTCTTTGTGTTTGTTGCATACCTATGGCTTAGTTCTCCTATATTAGGTTTCATTTCTGGTCCCCCAACAGTATTTATTTTTATCTGATATTCTTTTCCAAAATCTTCTAAATCACTAAGGTTTATATCACAAAATTTTTCAATTAATTCTTCTAGTGTATCTTCCATTAATCTGAATCACTTGGACTTGTTTCCCTTATTTCTAACTTTTTTTATTTATTCTTTAATTCTGTTTTTAATTCCTCTGCTTCCTTTAATATTTTTGGATATTGAATGTTCATAAACCAATCATCATAGCTGCCTGCTTATGGTTTTTGTAAACTTGTTTCAATTATTCCTGATTTTAATGTTTCAAACTTTTCTAATTTTTTATTTTTCTTTTGACTCATCTGGATTACAAATATTTCTATTTTTATTTTACCTATTTCCTGTTTTATTTCCTTTATTTCTTCTTTGAGATTTAAAAGTATTTCTTTTAATTCTATTAATATAATTTTCATAAAGTTTAGGGATCTCTATAGATATTTTCATTTCTTGAATGTATGATACGTTACACGTAACTTAGTGTTGACCTTTCAAATTGTTCAATCAAGTATACATTAAAAGAAAAATAAAAAATTCAACATGGAAACGCGCACAGTGGCTGTGTGGTACGGGCATCACTACGAATAAAATAAAGGAAAAAGGGGTCGGTTCGTGCGGCTTCTCAGTTTAGCCTGTTAACAATTGTTTTTATGCTAACGTTGAGCATTTGCTGTCTATTTTCGAACACACTTTTTATGACTCAAAGACGCGGCCGTAACCGACTCTTGGAATCATCAACCAATCTGGGCTTCTAAGCCTAGCCCTTGAATTCCGTTCCGTATTTTAGTCTGCAGCTCCAGATGTGTTATTAGCGGCCGAGCCGCTCTGTTCCGTATTCAAGCAAGTCATTTTCCCGGGTACGTGCTTAAGCCCGGACACTCGGATTTTACAAAATCTGAATTTAAACTACTATAATCAGAGTTGTTTAGCGCTAGCTGTAAATTCTAATTCTAATTCAGACCTGAATTTTACAATCTAGACGTCTGGACTTAAGCATGACTCTTATCAATCACATATATTTCCAACAATTAATGTATGTATACACTTCTTCTTGGAGCATTTCTTCTGTGATCACAATGAAGAAGTAGCCGGATGTTTAGGGCAGCGTTGATGTACTATTTATTTTAAGGGAAGATAATTCTAGCAACATATTTTTTCTCTTTACCCATATGCATGTTTAGCTGTTTGTTCACGAATTGTCTTCTCTGCTCCCTGTAAGATTCCCATCCGATGCCAATGGTCAAAACAAGGGGCTGCAAATTGATCAGAAATTCGGCTTTATGTTCAACAAATAAGGACATTCAAATCATATACAGTGATTGGGATTATTCAATATTCAATATTGGATCCCCATTATTTGCTTCTGCTTTTACCGATGCAACAAAATTGTTGCTGCGTTTTACATTCTAAATGCGTGTTAGGCGGCTAACTCTTGAGTTATTAGGTGCAATGAATATGTAGCTCATGTCTCACCTAAAGTCTATCAAGATTAACGGCTAGACTATTTTTTTTCTTTTTAATATAGTTGGTCATTGTAAGTAATTAATCCTACACCACTCCGTAATAATTCCTCCAAAAATGTTCTCATACCTTCTTTTTTTTTTTCCTTTGGTATATTAGTTAGATGTAGAAGTACAATCACATGTGACAGTGGGGTTGGTTTCAGTTGTGAAATTATTAGCTAACACTTGCACTTGGATTAGCGAAGGGAAGACCAAAACTGTATATATATATATATATATATATATTTTTTTTTTAAATGTGAAATTTTTTAAAAATTTAGACCTAGCCCACAAGTTGCTGAATGCTGATAAAGTAGGTGCAGATCTTTTCAGACCTTACTACTTTTTGGTATTTCCGACCAATTTACTGACCCCGATGGGTCAGCGGGAGGTCATTGCACGGTTCTGTTTTTACTACCGGTAACTTGCAAATTAATTGTGCATGAAATAACTACAAGATTCCTGCGCAAAATTGAGATCTTTGCACATGCATATGAAGATATATGACTGCAAGTCTGCAAGGCACCAAGAAAGAACATAATCACATATACTCGCAGCCAAATAAGCAGCAAGAATCCAATATGATGCGAAAGGCCTGAGTCGGTCACATTTCTGATCAGTGGTCTGAAATTGGATTATATGATGAAAATATGGAAAAGGACAAGATTCCCATTGGTCCCCGTTTCTGTTGGACAATTCTGGTAACATCCAGTGAGGAGAAATCAGTTTAATCACGTCTATAAGTGACTTTGGCTTAATGGCCTCAGGAGTCGATTGGTAATATATTTGTTGCCCTTGTAGTCAATAATTGAGAAATATGCAGAACCATTACTTGTCTTGTTATTTTTTTTTTCAAACTAAATTGGACTGTATTAAAAAAAAAAATTAGAATGAGGGGGAAACCAAAAATATACCCGGAACAATCTACCTTACCCCTTATCCAAAATAAATAAAATAAAATAACCTACCTTCACCTATTCATATTTCGGTATTTTGGTGGCTTTTTACAAAGGCATGATTCAGATTGTTTTTGGGAATTTCTGCCCTTTCAAAAAAATTGGATGGACAAGATATACTCAAGACCGGATTCAAATTATTTTTTAGAGGTTTAATAGTGTGTTTATTTGTGGATTTGAGGAATGAGAATGAAGGAATGAAAATGAAACCTATGTTTATTTAGTAAAATGTAATTTGAGAATAGAAATAAAGAACCATTCCTATGGGGAGTTGTAAATGAAAATATGGGAATGGGAATGAAACATAAATTTAATTTTCTATCCTTCTAATTTTTTCACATTTCTTACCCTTATTCAAATCACAAATAATTTTATTATTTTAAATGTCATTAATAATAATAATAATAATTATTATTAAATTTTATTAACTTTATTATTTTAGTTATTATTATTATTATTATTTTCATTAATATTATCATTATTAACAGTAAAAATAATCATAAAAATAATAATTAATTTATCACTATTAAGAATATTATCCTTATTGTTGTTGTTTGTTATTATTATTATTAAATTTTATTAACTTTATTATTTTAGTTATTATTAATTATTGTTATTATTATTTTTATTAATATTATCATTATTAACATTTATCATTATTATTATTTAATAATAATAAAATTAATAAAATGTAATTTTAATAATAATAATAAATGTTGATAATTATAATATTAATAAAAATAGAAATAAAAATAATTAATAATAAATAAAATAATAATGTTAATAATAATAATGATAAATGTTAATAATGATAATATTAATAAAAATAATAATAACAATAAATAATAATAACTAAAATAATAAAGTTAATAAAATTTAATAATAATAATAATAAATATTAATAATGATAATATAAATAAAATCTAATAATAATAATAACAACAACAATAATGATAATATTGCTTAATAGTGATAAATTAATTATTTTTATTAATTATTAATGCTATGAGTATTTTGATAAATTGATTCCTCATTCCCATTTATTTTTTGCTAAGTAAACATTGAAATCTCATTCTCATTCTCAGTTCATTCCCATTCCACCCCATTCACATTCCCATGAAGTAATTTTAAAAAGTTAAAATTTAATTTTATTGTTTGGTAAATGTTTTTAGAATTCTCTTTTGGTAAAATCATCTCATTCTATAGTAGTTTTTTTTAAAAAAAGTAATTTTTCAAAATCTGATTTTGATAATCAGTTTTGTATTTAACACAATTCTATATATATCCTCACATATATTATAAAAATCTAAAATTATCCTTATTAATTAAGAAATAAATCATTAATTTTAAAGAGATTATTTTTATTTACAATTATACTAAGATAACAAAATAAAAAATAAAAAATAAAATTAATAATATAAAATATTTATTTTAGTTTTCAATTATTATAAATACATAAAAAAACATTTTATATACATTTTGTTTAAATAAATATTATTTAATATTATATATTATTCAGTTATTTATATTCTTACAACAATTTAATAATAAGATTTACCAAAATATATATATGACAATTTTTAGAACTCACAATACTTTTAAAAATAAAATTTTCAGACATTTAATTGAATCTCTTCACAACTGTTTATTTTTATAACACATCTAATAATAATTATTTTAAAAACTAAAATATTACCAATCTAGCCCTTAAAACTGTTGGCTAAAACCTCAAGAACACCCGTAGTTTCAGCATTGATCTATTCCATTTTTGCCTAAAATAAATGTGGGCAAAGCGATGAAAGCGATGGGGACACAATGCCAATATTAACAATGTTGACTATTATTAACATTTCTAATCTTGATAAAACTGTAAGCAGCTTAATTTTATTAATTATAGACACATCCGTTACAGATTCCACGTGGGCATGCATGCCTTGTATAACTGTCCAATGATTGAGCAACCATTCATTAATGTCCGTAGAGTTTTTATTTATTTGTTTATATATACGTGATTTTTTTTTTTTAGCAGAACTACTCAAAAGTGGGATTAGGGTTATTTCAACTGTCAATAAAGGAAAAAAATTAAAGTCCAGAGGTTTATTGTTAATTGAATCATCTTTAATTAATTTGTCTAGAAAATGTCTCGTTCAGTCGAAAGCATGCTTGGCCTGCTAAAAATCCGTGTAAAAAGAGGCATTAATCTTGCCGTGCGCGATGCTCTTAGTAGTGATCCTTATGTTGTCATTACCATGGGAAAACAGGCATGTCATTTTCTATTCGTCTTTGCCCAGAATCAATTTAATTTTGTTAATATGGCCCGAGAGATTTAATTACAAAATGGTTAAATGAGATGAAAGAAAATTACGCATAAACCTGGGACGTATACTATTCTTGTGCATGAAATGCATGCATTTTTTGTTTACTTTCTTCCTTTCTTTTCTTGTATGAAAAATATGGCAGAAAATGAAGACTCACGTGATAAATAGTAACTGCAACCCTGTTTGGAATTGCGATTTGACTCTTCCAATCAGAGACCCCAATCTTCCAGTTCATTTGGTAAGTGATCTCCTTTTTTGAATATTTTTTATCCATTGCTAGCCACTCTACCCAGCAAGGGACCCATGTAATTACTTTTAATTAAGTGTTCCTTTTATTCTTCCCAAATTACAAACGTGAATGTGAGTGGAATTCAAATTTTCAAACCTCTTCTATGATTTAACTAAATCTATATTCCTAAAACTCAGCAAAATTAACGACATTGTAACAGGCAAAATTAATGTCTATAACAATGTGATTCTTAATGCAACATAAAAATCAGCAAAAAATCGAATAGACACAAGTCATTAATCCAAATTCAAGTAAAAAAATATTAGTAGTCAAGTAAAAGTAAATCCGTTGATTCATAATTGAGATCTAGAACTTTTTGTGCAGACAGTTTACGATAAAGACACCTTTAGTGTGGATGACAGGATGGGAGAAGCAAACATAGACATTAAACCTTATATAGCATGTCTAAAGATGGGCTTGGAAAACCTCCCCAATGGGTGCGCAATCAAGAAAATTCAGCCAACCAGGATAAATTGCCTTCTCGATGAGAGCAGCATTATTTGGAACAACGGCAAAATAACCCAAGATATGAGTCTTAGATTGAACAACGTAGAGTGTGGGGAAGTGGAGATACAGCTTGATTGGGTTGAAGTTCCGGGCTGTAAGGGTTTGGGATTCATCTAATCCTGAATTCTAAATTTGTCAATTTGTTAAAGTTTATTGTTATGTACTTTCATTTGTAGAATCAAACTTATTTTTGTATTGCATTTGCATGGATTAATTTGTCCTCCATGTCTAAGATAAATGTGGATATGAGAGTCTGAAACTACGTTATTTATAATTAATATGTACTCTTATGTGCCACCTTGGCACTTTGAGTCATATAGCTCAATTAAGTTGGATGGAGAACCTCCAGTTTTGCTATAATTAATGTGAATTTTTAATGAAATATCTATATTTTTTTCGCCAACTAAATTCTGATCTTACATTGTATAGTCACTTGAGGAGTTTATATATATATATTTGAAGCCTTGGTTTTCTACATATGCTCAACTCTGCCTCTGAATTTCTCTCTGTTTTGGAGCATCAGATGTATATTTTCAGCACTTCTTTATTTCCTATATATTTCCATGTTTGTATGCAGTAATTTGCTTTTGAGCCTTAGATTTCATTAATTACAGTGTTTCTTGCCAAATATTGAATGAGATGTTGACGAAGGAAAATGTGACTTGTGAGATTGAACTTCGTACATTGTCAAGATTAGTGACCCACTTGAGCCCAACGCAATGAGTCCAAACCAGCAGTGCACTGATCCAGGCCCAGGCAGATACAATCATGTGACCACGTCACCACCAGGAAGAAGAAAAGGACCCTGGGCAGATTGCTGGGCAGTACTCTTACAGCAGTTCAACAAATTCCCAAAGACCAAATTACTACTGAATGATGAATATGGAGAGACGCTTTTTATCTTATGGCCTTCAGCTGAGAATTACAACCCAATTTTCTTAGGCTGCACGCATTCTAGATTATTCAGTAGTGTGTATAAAAACTCATCTGTTACTTTGTAAGCATGCATCAAGAATAATGTTTCACTGAAATACTTATTAAATTCAATTAGTTGTTCAATTTTTCTAAGTTAGATGCCAGAGGCATCTCTGTTATATGGTCATTTCTTCACAGTTTTTTTTTAAATCTAAAAATCTTGATTTACTATGAATTTTCCAGATAAAATGTTTTGCCAGACGTGGTATATGTTGTGCCAATTTGGAGTTTTTAGATGAACCATCAATAACAGAAGTATAAAACCATCCACGAGCGAGCTAGCACGAAAAAAATTGGGAGATTTACAGAAATAGTTAAAACATGAGGTCTATTTTAAAATTTAATCATATCATGAGGGTTGTGCATAAATTTAATCAACTTTGTTTTTATAGTGAATTGAAAAAAAAAAAAAAAACTGAAGAAAAAAAAAGAACGTTGCGCTAAAATGCCCTTAAAAAAGTGTGTTATAAACAATAGTGGATTTTTGGTCCAAAGTGAAATATTTACACACACTATCGTCATCTTAATTTTCATGCTCCAGGGTTTTGGATAATTAAGAATTCAGATTTTCTCATTTCAATTATTCTTGTCTGGCACGTTTCCTAATTCCTACGGCACTGCAGCAGCCTGAAAGAATATGCCATTTATCTATTCCATGAAAATTAAGATTGGACAAAAAAACGAAAAGATTTAATGCCTGAATAATACAAGAAAAATATCGTTGTTTTTGGAATTTTATTTAAAGATATTTTCCTTCACCCAGAATGTAGGGTGATTAATTAATTCATGTGGCTGTTCTTATCTTTCAACTTTGCTTCCTTCTTGAAAAAAATCCTCCATTCAGAAACTTCAAACAAACCAACACAGCTTCAACTTTAACAGAATCCATGGCTTCCACTACAACACCCTCAATTTCATTGCAAAGCAACAGCTCGAGAACAAGCTTTCTATCGTCTCCAGGGCCAAAATGCCCAAAACCATTTCAAATAACTGGCCTTAAACTTCCATTTCTGTCGCATTCAATAAAATTTACACACGTAAAATCTTCTGTTACAGACAAGTATAATGAAGTTGTGGTTGATGAAGAAATGGACAGGATTCGGAGGCTCCAAAACGGGTCCGATGTTCGCGGCGTTGCCTTGGAAGGCGAAAAAGGTCGAACAGTTGACCTTACACCGTCAGCTGTGGAAGCCATTGCGGAGAGTTTTGGAGAATGGGTAATCAGAAGCTTGGAAAATGAACGCGGACGTCCTGTTGAGGATGTTAAAGTATCGCTTGGCAAAGACCCTCGAGTGTCAGGTCCTTCATTGAGCGTGGCAGTGTTTGCTGGCCTAGCTCGTGCTGGTTGTTTGGTGTTTGACATGGGACTTGCTACTACTCCAGCTTGTTTCATGAGCACGTTGCTGCCTCCATTTGCCTATGATGCATCAATAATGGTAGGGTATATGTAGAAAGTGAATAACTTTAATCGCATCGCCATTGAATTTGCATTTTGAATTAGTTTATATGAGATAAGATATTGTTGTGTTACAGATGACTGCTTCTCACTTACCTTACACTCGAAATGGTCTGAAATTTTTCACTAAGAAAGGGGGGCTAACGTCGCCCGTGGTGGAGGAGATATGTGGCGAAGCTGCCCGGAAATTTGCCAATAGGCTGACCAAAGTGTCTACAGTACTGAGAAATCCTCCCACGAGAGTTGATTTCATGAGTGCTTATGCTAAACACCTCAGAGACATCATTAAGGAGAGAGTGAATCATCCCCTGCATTATGAGACACCACTCAAAGGATTTCAGGTTCCCTTCTTCACTTCTTTGTTTGTATCTTATTAGCTTGTGGCCGCACACACAATTCATGCATGTGCCACCAAATCTTGCGTTATCCTCGTTCCAACAATTTGCTTCTCATAAGATTTTGAGGTCCAAACTACGCAGAATGAGATATGGTGCATTGTTGTGGTGCTGACTGATAATTTGGGCTTTTGTTCCATTGCAGTCTGGGCCTAAGTTTTGAAACGCACTCTTCCATTTATTTATGCATTGGAAGTTTTAACATTTTGCTAAATAAACGGTGTATCTAGTGATATTTTGTGCTTTGCGTATCGCAGCATCCTATCAACTGAAGTCCACCTCGGGAGTGCTCCATTTTCTGGGCCCAAAATCACAAGTTCGGCCCATCCAAAAGAAACCAAAATTTTTTCTTCAGAATTTGGCTACCGTTAAGGGGTTAGGGGTACTGGATAGTATGTAATATGTACAAGTTTTAAATCTAGTTCTTAGATCGATTACAGAAATAATAATGAAAATAATAATTCTTAGATTAAAATCTAAGATTATGAATCTAAATATGTTTTACTTCTAGGATACATGTTATAATTGTATATTGAGCAAAGTCTAAGATGATGATGTTGGTATTGCACCTCAATTCTAGATAATTGTGAATGCTGGAAACGGATCAGGAGGCTTCTTCACATGGGATGTGTTAGACAAGCTGGGAGCAGACACATTCGGCTCTTTACACCTCAACCCAGATGGGATGTTCCCTAACCACATTCCGAATCCTGAGGACAAAACTGCAATGGCTCTAACCAGAGCAGCTGTGCTCGAAAACAATGCTGATCTCGGAGTTGTTTTCGATACTGACGTTGATCGCAGCGGGGTTGTTGATAACAAAGGCAATCCAATCAATGGTGACAAGCTTATAGCTCTCATGTCTGCCATTGTGTTGAAAGAACACCCTGGAACTACTATAGTGACTGATGCTCGGACAAGCATGCCGCTTACCAAGTTTATTGCAGATAGAGGAGGAAACCATTGCCTGTATCGTGTTGGTTACCGAAATGTGATTGATAAGGGAGTTCATCTTAATGAAGATGGCATTGAAACACATCTTATGATGGAAACATCAGGGCATGGTGCTCTTAAAGAGAATTATTTCCTTGATGATGGTAATATATATATATTTTTTGGGACATCTTCTGAAAAATTTCATTAATGCTTCTGATTTCCCATTGTTCCTCACCGGGATTTTTGTTACCCTTTTATAGGAGCTTACATGGTTGTAAAAATCATTATTCAGATGGTACGGATGAAGCTTGAAGGGTTAGATGAAGGCATTGGTAGTCTCATAAAAGATCTTGAAGAGCCACTAGAATCAATAGAACTAAGAATGAACATTATTTCTGAGCCTAGGTATGCAAAGGCAAAAGGATCTGAAGCCATTGAAGAATTCCGGAAATACATCGAGGTACTTGGTCTGCAGAAAACTAAGTCACATTCAGCTAATGAAACAACTTGTTTAATAATACAAACGTTTGATTAATTACTTGCAGGAAGGAAGGCTACAAGGATGGGAATTAGATTCCTGCGGCGACTGCTGGGTGAGTGAAGGCTGCCTTGTGGACTCAAATGAATCTCCAGCTGCCATTGACGCTCGCATGTACAGGTATAAACATAAAAACTTCAAAGGAAATTTCAATTTGAGGAAGGTTTCGGTTTCAATATTAAATATTCTAAATTTCTGCAAATTCATCAGGGCTAAAGTTACAGATGAAGAACATGGACAATATGGATGGATACATCTTAGGCAGAGCATTCACAACCCAAATATTGCTGTAAACGTCCAATCGATGGTGCCTGGGGGTTGCCGGTCTATTACAAAATCTCTCAGAGATAAGTAGGATCAATTTTTTTTTTCATTTTTTTAACCCTGTTTTGTTTTTCAAAGCTTTAATTTAATTAATGTAATATATATGGTTGTTGACTCTTGTGAATTGCGATCAGGTTTCTTTTAGCAAGTGGAATGGACAAAGTGCTTGACATTTCTCAGATCGATAAGTACGCAGAAAGTAGCTAATGCCTAGGCTATACAGATTCTGAACAGTACTTCCAACTTCCATACACTGTACAGGAGGAGTTCATTATATGATCATTGCGGGTTTCAAAAAAAAAAAGTATTCTGAGAGAATATCTGTATAGATTGTCATATTACTAGTACTAGCTAAATTCCCATGACGGATAAATGGTGACTTCAATGATGTGATTAATCTCACGCCACATTGAGGTTGTGGTTTGGTATTAACTTGTGTTGACTTGTTTTAATTTTCTGCCAAAACGCTAATTGGCTCGTCATTGCAATTCAGTAATACTACTATACTACATAATATAGTAAGTACCGAATTATGTATGTATAATATTTTGATTTTTTGCAACATAAACACAGCGACTCCCACACTACACAACATAAATGAAATGATTTCAGCCATGAATTTATGCCCACGGTAACAAGCTGTAGGAATAATATATCAATTCTTGACCGACTTGCAACATTATTTGTTTTTTAATGCACAATACAGACAAAACAACTAATTGCTTTATTATATTTGGAGACATACATATTTGCTGAACTCATGCATATCATTAAATTAGTAGGGACAAATAACATTTCAAGGAGACTTGCCTTGAAACACACATTAATTTTCTGCAGTTTATTTACTACAATTATACTTGCACCTGCACAATTCTATACATATTTTTTCTATTATAATAAAGTTTCTAACATCTATTCAATCATCCACAATCGCCGTTCCCCTTGTATATATCCCCAACAATAGATAATTAAAAGTATGTTCTTTGACAAGCTCTAGCACTCAAAGAACCAAAGGAATCAGATTCATGCATCCATTTCTTTGGCTTTTTTAAAAGAAAAATAAAAAAAGAAAAGAGCTAATTTTGGAACATTTTTGGAACTTCCTTCCTACCAAATTGGAAAAGGAATGGTATCGCAGTATCCGGGTCCATTTGCATTTTGCTGTAAAATGGTATGTAAAAAATCGATAAGTCTCACTGGTATTGTAGGCTAGTGACATTCATGCCCTCCAGAGTGCGCAAGTTTGAGCCTTATTAGGCTTCTTTCCTCCAAGAGTATATGATAAATCAGAGCAAAGATTCTAAAGTTCTTCTGTCGTATCATACCAATTTAATACATATATGACATGTGAATATAAATTAAATATAATTATCAATTATATTATATTTTTTTAAATAAATACACATATATTATACATACATTAAATGAATGTAGTATAACGGAGTGTTTTAAAATCTTTCTTCCAAGAAAATATATTTATTGGATGGTGGGAAAATCATTAATTTGCATCTAAGCCTTTCTTCTCAATTTTAATCTCCGGGTAATGAATTTATTTTGCTAAGGCGAAACCATCCAGTTAATTTAATTTTAAACAAATCCCAAGTTGCATTGAAATGCATTACAATGTAAGCGAACTAGCATGCGGTTATATATATTTCGATTTCAAGTGGAAACCAGAGTAGAAAACAATGACAATCTAATCAATAATTAATCACAGGCTAACAATAACCACTACCTGTGACATGTTAGATATTTGATTTTATATACTACCGTTAATGTGACTTTGATATAGCAATGATTAACGAGTGAGACGTAAAACCACAAAACATCAGTGACGATATAAATTTTAGATCTCAATTTGGCTAATGGGCACAAGTTAAGTACGTAAATTCACAAGCACTGTTAGTTAAATAGGGGAATTGAGTATCTCTCAATCTTAAAAACTAGCTCAATAGGAGAGGCTTTCCCTCACTTCTTTCGATAAAGACAATATCAAAAAGAGGGATAATGAAACAAACCTGAAAGATAAAACTGAACCAAAGTTTTATTGGAGAAGGGCATGATGCTGATCAGCTTATTGCGTTCATAACAAAGGGAAAAGGAGATTATATTCAGAATATGGTGGGATGAAGGATTCTTTAAGTTTACCCCTTTTTTTTCCAGTGGAGAAGAAATATTCCTCTCGAACCTTTCACAGAAAATACATTCGAAATCAGTCTTAAGTCAAAAATATTTGACCAGTTACTCATGATAAGAGTCACAGTGATGAGTTTTTGATCTTATTAATTGCTTCTGTCTAATATTTATAGAAAATTAGGGAAAGTCTCATTTTCTTGTCAGATAATGGTTAAGGTGTCCGCAATCGGAATATGATCCTTTGTTGATTTGAACTCTACTGAATTTTTAAAGGTCTGCTGCCATGTGTTTTTTAGTAGTAGTGTATGAGTAAAATTTAACTTCTTTTATTTTTTTATTTATTAACAATCAATCAGTAATTAAGTTATTTACTTAGAACATAATTAGATCAGGAGAGAATCCTGATCTGTCCGCAATCATATAATTTCCAAGTTAATCCATTGTATTTATGGTTTTTTATGTATGATATATTTAGATCAATTTATATTCCATTTCCGCTTCTCAGTTTTTTGCATAAAGTTGGATGGGCTATTGAGTTTATACAAGGGCGAAAGGGGGAAGTAAGTAAAAATGAAATGAAGAACGAAAAGAATGTTACAGAGATTGGTGACTAACTGAAAGTTATTTCGATGGACAGTTCTATTATATTGAAAGGAAAAATGCTAGGAGAATGACATTTTACCCCATTATTTTTGGGTTTTATCAGTTATTCGCTACCGTTTTAAAAGCTTGAAAACAGAGGAACAGAAGAATGGAGAACCAAAATGCATAGATGGAATACGAAAATCACTTTCTTTAAAGAGAATTGTTACACATTTTATTATTATTTTTATACCAAATAACTATCTCAAATGATATGACATTCATTAATTAATTGGTGAAATAATACAATTAACTCACTTATATTTTATAAAAAAAATTATCAACAAACAAAGAATGCCATATCATTTAAAATAAAAAATTTAAGATACATATCATTATTTTTCTTTAAATTTACAAACCTCTTATTTCTCGTTTTGTACAAAGAATATCAGAAACGAAGACTCCTGACTTATTTATTATGCAATTGAAGAGGTACAACTGAAAACAAGTATTTACTTATTTCTCAAAGATTCTCAAGTTCCAAGCATTTATTATAGGTAGCATAAAAGCTTGCACATTCGGAAGCTTTATGTGAACATCGGTGTTTTCGCGGGGATCAACTGCAAGCAATGTTTTTTTGGTCAGGAACATTTTCGTTCTGCCTCTCTCATAACCATTCAGGCCATGCCACGTACCCATGCACAAGTCAGCCACAATGGAGAACATAAACACAATCTGGTCGAACGTCACAACCTTTTTATTATTATTCATATATATACAGTACTACACATTATAGGAACACAAAAACACACACGATAGACATAGATTTCCCGGTACTACATGTATCAACATCGAGGTTCATTTTATTGAAAAAAAGCAGAACGTAAATAATTATAATCATAGTCATGGGTTTATGCTTGGGGGATAAGTTTGGCGGCAACATCTTTGGTGACATCGACACAGAGTTGAAGCATGGCCGCGGGCTCTGGAACGTTCTCATTGGGTTTCTCGTACTTTAAAGTCCAGGTAACAAAGCTGCCTTCACCTTTTTGGGCGACTTGGAAGAAGCAGCAGAAGCTCTTGTACTGCTCCAATAGATTCCCTTCAATCACCTTGAAAGTTATTTTGTTATTCTCATAGTCTATCTCTTCCATTATCACCTTGCAGCTTAGATCAGATTTCCCTTCTATCATTTTACACAATAAAGAAAGCATGCATGATCAATTCACACTCAAATACGATATTTGAAATAGTAATTTGGAATGAAGTGCAAATGATATATGCATGATCAAATTATGAATTACTTATACAGTTGGCTACCGTTGGCATAACGACCGAAGATGACTGAGCCAGCTTTCCCCCATTCACCTTCAAGTAAATCAACACTCTGTACTTTATCAGGGCAAGCACTGGACACGTACTGTAGCTTGCTGCAAAAATATTCACGAACCGTAGAAGCTGGAGCTTTGATCTCTACTCCAGCTTCCACTTGACCAGTTAGAGACATTTTTTGCTTCTTGATGATATTCAAGAACCAGCTAGCAGTACGAATTGACTATCAAATTAAAACAGGTGGATGCAATGAAGAAATACACTGGCTTCTTGCCTTTATATATACAAGTTAGTCTACTTATGTGCACATGCCGTAACAAAATCAACGACTCATTTTTTTAATTATTGTTCCCAGATAGAAATTAATGGAAGGGTGCAAAAGATAGAGTATGAAGGATTACCAGTTATCTGCTTCAAATGTGGCAGATATGGGCATTATAGTGATGCTTGCAGTAGTAACACGAAGGATGGAACACATGCAGGAGATTATGCAAATAGCCATGACAAGCAAACTGACGAGATGTTTGACTCTCAGGAAAATAGGAGGATGGAAGCTCATAATTTTGAGCCTTTCGGGCCATGGATGATTGCATCAAAGAGGGGCAGACGCCCGAATTTTGGCAAGGAAAATGAGGAAGCTTCAAATGGAAATAGGAGGCCTCAAGGTGTGCATGAATCCAGATTTAAAGTCCTTGCGCATACCAACGAGGAGACACTTACTGGAGCACCTACTGAGCTGCATGAGTTGCATGAAATACCCAGCCAAACAAAAGATATAAACAGCACCAATATCCCTGGAAAGGTCACCTTTGGAGCCACCACTTCGAAGAGCACCATCCGACGACAGCAAAGGAAGAAATCGGCCATGAATACACACAACCAGGCCTCCCCAACAAACAATCCCTTTCCACATACTGACCTCAACCGAGCCCTATCAAACAGCCAGACAAATGACAATCACCTTACTCCCCATGCAAACCCTAGTTTCACTTTTCGACCTTTTACCCATGCATCCTCAACCAGCCACAATATTGTCCCAATCCCGACAACCTTAGATTCCAGCAAACATACAGCAGTGCTTTGCAACCTTCAGCCGACTATTTTACAGGGGCAGAGCAGTGCCATGAGTGACGGAATTGAAGCTGGCCAACATGATCCTCCTCTGCACTACCCCTCTCATCCAAGTGAGCCACCCGATGATATGAGGGACAATATTACGGAGGACATTGTAAACAACTGCTTGGCACATGCAGCACCAGAAACTGAAGTGGTTGCGCATGAAATGTCAGAGGACGAAGTTTCAATGGTGAAGGAGACACCCGAGGAGCATCCAGAACGGAACCATGGATAAAAGCCATGGGTATCCAACTGTTACTAATATATATTTATTTATGATGTTATCTGTAATGTTTTGGAATGTGCAGGGAGCGGCTTCCCAATCTTTCAGACGAGTCTGTATGTCCATGAAGCAGAGCTACAACCCAGACATGGTAGTATTAATGGAACCGAGAATCAGTGGAAAAAAGGCTGACAATTTTATTAAAGTAAGCGGATTTGATCGGTCGCATAGAGTGGAAGCAGTTGGGTTCTCGGGTGAAATCTGGGTGCTGTGGAAAGGCTGTTTTGATGTTGAGATTATGTGGAATCATAAGCAATTTGTTCATCTAAAAATCTTGAACAAGAATGCTTTGATCTCGTGGATTACAGCAGTGTATGCGAGCCCAGTTTCGGTTATTCGCAGTGAGCTATGGCACCACCTTGGTTATCTTGCGGCAAACACAACTGAACCTTGGCTCGTGGGGGGTGACTTCAATTCAATTATCTTTCCAGGAGAGAAGATGGGAGGCTCGGCTACAACTAGTGGCATATGCAAAAAATTCAATGACTGGTTTCACAGTAACGGACTACATGATTTGCAGTTTAAGGGGCCCATATTCACATGGTCGCGTGGTTCTTTGTCAAAGCGGCTAGATCGAGTGGTTTGCAACATGGCTTGGTTTTCAAAATTCCCGAATGCTTCAGTTCTCCATCTCCCAAAGGTTGAGTCGGATCACCGGCCTGTGCTTGTTCGGTTTGATCAAAATGCCCGCAAAAGAAAGAATCCAATGCCTTTCCGGTTCATGGCTGCGTGGCTAAAGATGGCCAATGGGCCGGGCGGCACGTGGCACGGCACGGGCACGGCACGAGCACGTTTCGGTGAGGCACGAGGCACGGCACGGCACGCACGTGGGCCGTGCCGGGCTTAGAATTTTAGGCACGTGGGCCTTAAAGCACGGCACAATTAGAGATGGACCGAAGCACGGCACGCGAAAAAGCACGTAATAAGCACGGTTCATTAGTGGGCTAGCACGCGGCCCGTTAGCTATTAATAGTAAGTGGGCCAAAATATATCTAAGTAAATTTTTTTAACAAAAATTAAATATAAAATGTTATGAAATTAAAGTACAATATCTTGAAATTAAATGTTTTAATATATTTTTTAGCATAGACTTTAAAAAATTAATTTAAATCATTAAATCTTAGTTTAAATAAATATTCTAATCTTTTATGTTTATAATTTATTAAATGAATAAGTAAATATCATGATTTTAATAAATAAAATTATAAATATCATAATTTTATTTATGATACTTATTAAATGAATAATATTATTTATGATATTTAATTTTATTTATGATATTTATTTAATTATTTATTTATGTTTATAATTTATTAAATGAATAAGTAAATAACTAAATATCATGATTTTAATAAATAAGATTATAAATATCATAAATTTATAAATTATAAATAAAAAATAATTTTTTTACAAAATTAATAATAAAATATTTTTCATATTAATATTAAATCATAACTTAGTTAATATTTAATAGAGATACATTTCATTTGTGAATGAAATATTTTTCATTTTATACACATGACAAATTATGATAAATTAAAAATTACATTTTTATTAAATGAAGTTAAAGTACAATTATAATATTAGTAATTCAAATAAAATTAGGCGTAATTTGCATCATTACAGTTAACAGTTCATCCCAACTACATTTTATTTGAGGATTGTATTTTTAATTTTAATTAATTATTATTATGATCTATGGAATTAAATTTATGTGTTATGAATTATGATTGATTATTGTGAAATAAAATATATAGTTGTGAAATTGTGATAAACTAATAATAAAATAATGATGATGATGATGGGCTTAAAAAAGCACGTCAGGCACGTGGGCTTAAATAAAGCACGCTAGGCACGTGGGCTTTTTTAAGCACGCTAAAAAAAAAAAAGTTGGTGGGCTTTTTTTGGGCACGGCACGAGCGGGCTCGTGCCGTGGGCCGTGCTGGGCTCAACTAAAAAAAAAGGGCACGGCATGGCACGGCCCACTAAATTGGTGGGTCGTGCCGTGCCGGGCCACGAGCCCTTGTGGGCTGCACGGTCCATAGTTACGCGTGGCTGACAGATTCGAGGTTTGGAAATTTTATGGAAAAAGCTTGGAATAAGGATGTCTCCTACTACCAAGCAGCTTCGGAGTTTACAGAGCAAGTACAACAATGGAATAAGGATATCTTCGGAAACATACTACAAAGGAAAAAAGAACTATTAGCTAGACTTGGCGGTGTTCAACGAGCTTTGGAAAAGAGACCCCTCCGGAGTCTATACCATTTAGAGGGCAACCTAAAAAGAAAGTTGGAAGAAGTGTTGATGCAAGAGGAATTACTATGGCTACAGAAGTCGAAGAGAGATTGGGTGCTTTTTGGCGACCGGAACACAACATATTTCCATCAGAAAACAATTACGAGACGTCGGCGCAACAGAATAGAGGCAATCCAATGAGAGGATGGTAGATGGATCTATGACATAGAGGAAATTAAACAACAGGCTGTCAATTTTTTCTCTAGCCTGTACACATCGGAACAAGGTGTATATGTGCCGTATCATGTAGATGGGAAATTTATGCCAATTGATGACCATCGCTTGGCAAAGCTAGCTAACGAAGTGGAAGACGAGGAAATCCGGCAGGCGATCTTCAGCATGAGTCCTCTCAAGGCCCCTGGAGTGGATGGTCTGCATGCTATGTTTTACCAAACTCAATAGCATGAGTCCTCTCAAGGCTCTTGGAGTGGATGGTCTGCATGCTATGTTTTACCAAACTCAATGGCATATCGTGGGAAAATCCTTTTGCAAGGTAATCAAGGATGCATTTTGAGATCAACATATTCCTGCTGAATTGAATAGAACGCTATTAGTCTTAATACCCAAGACGGAGAATCCGTTTTCCTTTAAGATGTATCGCCCAATAAGCCTCTGCACTGTAGCCTACAAATTGGTCAGCAAGATTATAGCTAATAGATTGCAAGAATCCTCCCGGACTTAATTGGGCCACATCAAACTAGTTTTGTTCCTAGTCGCCACATTACCGAGAACATAACAGTTGCTCAAGAGATTATTCACTCTATGCGGAGGAAAAAAGGGCGCCAAGGCTTTATGGCAATAAAAGTGGATTTGGAGAAAGCCTATGATATGCTTAGTTGGAGTTTTATTCATGACACTCTTCAGGAGCTGAATTTGCCGAATGGGCTCACGAATCTCATTATGAATTGTATAACTACAACTAGTATGAACATCCTTTGGAATGGCGAACTCACTTCCGAATTCATGCCGTCGAGGGGTATTAGGCATGGTGATCATCTCCCGCCGTACATCTTTGTGTTATGTATTGAGCACCTCAGTCATGGGATTTTGCAATCAATACAGTAAGGGCAGTGGAAACTAATTCGCCTAACAAAAGTAGGAACCCCCTTGAGTCACTTGTTTTTTGCGGACGACCTTCTTCTCCTCTCAGAGGCTACTAGACAGCAAGCTGGTGTAATAAACAAAGTTTTGGAGGATTTTTGTGTGAGCTCGGGAGCCAAGGTGAATAAATAAAAAACGTTGGTTTATTTCTCTAAGAATATTTCAGTGACGGAGGCATCCAGAATCAGCACAGAACTCGAAATATCAGTGACGGACAATCTCGGAAAGTATTTAGGTGTTCCACTGCTGCATAATAGGGTCTCGAAGCAAACCTACCAGAATATTCTTGACACGGTGGATAAGCGGCTGTCTGGGTGGATTGCTACTCATCTATCGATAGCGGGACACATTACTTTGGCTCAATCAGTTTTACAAGCAATTCCTGTTTACGTAATGCAAACCATCAATCTGCCAAGAAGTATAAAATTGAAAATTGACCAGAAATGTCGGCGTTTTATTTGGAGTGGATCGGCGGAGCAGCAGAAAATGAGTCTAGTGAATTGGGACACGATTTGCACTCCAAAGTAAGAAGGGGGGCTCGGATTTAAAAAATTAGAGATTATGAACCAAGCTCTCATTATGAAGAATAATTGGAGCTTCATCACCGAGCCGAATAAGCTTAGCAATCGAGTGCTGTCAACAAAATATGGAGTCAAAATAGGTGAGGTTCCCACCAGTCTGCCCACTCGATACGGGTCCCCTCTGTGGAAAGCGATGGGAAATATATGGAAGGAAACATGTGTGGGCATCCGGTGGAATATTGGTAATGGGAGGACAGTGCGGTTTTGGGAAGATTGTTGGGCAACAAGTATAAAGCCGCTAGCTGATTTTGTCACGCAGCCAATTCCGAATGAGCTCCAAAACAAGAAGATAGTGGATTTCATTGATGGATCCGGCAACTGGAACTGGGCTTTGTTTAGCCATTTGATGCCTCACAATATGCTGTTACGAATCGCAACTGTTCACCCGCTAGCAGCTGTCCTTGGCAATGATATCTATTTTTAGGGGAACTCATCTAATGGGGATTTTTCAGTCAGAACTGCCTATGCTTTGCTGGATATGTCCATGAGCAGAGGAACGCAAGTTGACTGGAGCTTGGCTTGGAAATGGAAGGGCCCTCAAAGAATACGGGTTTTTCTGTGGCTGTTGTTGCATGGCAGACTAAAAACCCGGGAGGAGCTATATAGGAGACATATCAATGTTTCAAGATACTGTGATCATTGTGGAGGGTCGTTTGAAGATATTTTGCACACTCTCCGGGATTGTGTTACAGCAAGAAGGGTGTGGGATAAGCTCCTGCCGAGGCAACACCACCCGAGTTTTTTCTTAAGGCCACTGCAGGAATGGATTCACATGAATCTGACGAGCGGGCAGAATGCGGAAAGACAGGAGTACTGGAGAGTGTGCTTTAGGGTGACAGTGTGGCGTTTATAGCGTTGGAGAAATGAGGTTCTCTTTAACCATGGCTCGTGGGACAGCAACAGTATAGCTTCAGACATTAAAGCTCAGACTTCAGAAATCCTAAGGTGTATCAAGCAAGCTATCACCACCAAGCACCAGAAAGTGGAGGCAATGATAAGGTGGCGGGCCCCTGTATGGCCGGCTGTAAGTATGAATACAGATGGTGCCAGGAAAAGGCTTGGGCAAGCTGGAGCTGGAGGTTTGTTTCGAAACTACAAGGGAGAGTGGATCATGGGATTTATAGTGAACCTTGGAATGTGCTCGATCCTTGCGGCTGAACTTTGGGGGCTGCTACATGGCTTGAGAATGGCATGGGATAATGGCTTTCGGCATCTTCATGTTGGAGTGGATAACAAGAGTGTGGTGCGCTTACTGGAAATGGAATTAAGTAAGGACAATGAAAACGCCACTCTTATTAAGGCCATTCGGGAGCTACTAGATTGGGATTTGAGGGTTCAACTCGAACATGTGTATCGAGAGGCAAACTACGCTGCCGATTTTCTTGCTTCTTATAGCTTAAACTCCTCTATAGGAGTGCATGTTCTCTCTTCTCCTCCTATGGGAATTACAGGCATTCTTTATAATGATGCTTATGGAATTGCACACTCTCGATTAGTGCTGCCCTAGCTCTTTGTGAGCCCATTTTTAATAAAAAAAAAACACAACTTGCACTGTGTTGGTCCTATTAGATATCGAAATGTCATTGATAAAGGACATCAACTTAATAAGGAGGGCATACAAAAGCATCTTATGATGGAAACATCGAGGCCCTAAAAGAGAATTCCTTTCCCCCACCACCAAACAGATTGTGAGCAAGTCATTTTTTTCTCCTTAGAATTTCTTTCTTCTCAATTTTAATTTTCAGGGTAATGAATTTAATATATTTGCAAAGGCGAAACTATTTAATTCAATATTAATTAAACTAATTCTCTTATATTTGAATTTAATATTAATTAACCTCTTTGTCGGCTCTCTTCATAATAGTTGGATTTTTCAGTAGTTTATCTGAACTATCGCAGTAGCATCAGTTCCCGCCGCAAACATATGTCCTAACAATATGAAAATGCTATGATCCGATTCAAATCAATCAAGCAGTTCTCACTAGATTCAGCTCAAATTTGTTCATTCAAACAAATAAATTTATATTTAAGGGGAGTTTGCACTAAATTTACATTTAGGTTTGTTTTTTTTTAATATTTGGGGCACGTGGTTTAGTTAAGGTACTAGGTGTAGGGATGGGCGCAGTTTGCTTTGGTTCGATTTTTTACTAAATTTTTCATAATTGTTCGATTATAATTATTTTAAAATCATAATCGCGATTAATCAAATTACTGAAATAATCAAATATTTGATTAATTGAAATAATTTGATTCGACTCGGTTTGATTATTTTGATTATGGGCCTATTGGGCCTGTTTTAGGCTTTTTTAAAATTTAAAACCTTAAGTTAATAAATCTACCACAAACATAAAAAGTTTACAAATAAAAAATCAAAATATGTCTCAAAATATGTTCAAGAACACATAACATGTTCAAATAACAAGTTCAAATCAAAATAAATGAGCAAAAAGTCTTTTAAACTTTAACAAAACTACAAAAGCAATAAACATCAATCAACTCTCATATCCCAATTGCTCCTCAGCTACTTGTTATTTACACTAACAAGCATTTTCCTCATTTTATCCCCAAAAAAGAAAAAATTATAGAGTTCATTTTCTCTTTTTTTTACACTAACTTATCATTATAATTAGAATCCTATTTATAATTATACATTGTCTATCTATTGAAATTATCCTAAATTACATTTATGAATCGAGAAAAAAAAGAAAAATAATTCAGACATACGGGACTCCAGCTATTGATCTCTGCAACGGCGTACCACTTGGGCAAACGTCGAGTGGCTGAAAGTTTCATATTTCTGTTTTAAAAAAAGAAATCAATTTTTTATTTTCAACCATCCAAATTTTGAGGTGTATAAATTAAATTAAATTAAATAACATTTCATCTGGTTCATTCTGAAGCCATAACGCTGGAGATTGGCCTTTGCGTTCTGCATGGGAGCGCGACAGCTCATGATGCAACCGTCTCATCATGTTCACAGTCAAGCTGGAATGATACGCTTCCACTTATCCTCCCTTACCAATTTAGATCACAGCGGCTGCAGCACATGGTACCAGCGGCGGAGACTCGGCGGCAAGCAGCAGCGAGCAGCGACGAGCAACGGGGACAAGATTCCAATGGCTGAAGGTCACTAGTTCGGTTTCGGCTGAAGATCAGAAGTGGTGTTTAGTTTAGACTTTAGGGATTGCTTATTCGGTTTATTTGATATTCGGTTCGGTATTTTTTTTTAAAAAAAAATCAAAAACTGAACCGACTGGTTTTACTATTTTCATTATATTACTTATTCGGTTTTTTGGATGTAAAAAAACCGCACAAAAACCGAACCAAACTAAACGACTCGGTTCGGTTTTTTATTAATCAGCTTTTTTTGCCCACCCTTAACTAGGTGGTGAGCTAAAATAATATGCATAGTGAATTGAAGTGGTCATTTAAGGAATAATGAAGAGAGCTCAGTAGAGCCTCCAAGAGTTAATTTAGGGAGGTTAATGTATGTTTAGGTGTCGTTCAGGCGTACTCAGGGGATAGCTTATGTGACCTCACAGAATACTTAATGTAACTAGGATCCCAGTTAAGCTTATACTAAAACACAATCTCAACCTCAAATTGAGAATATAACAAAATGAACATAAATACAAAGAACACAAAATATTTATGTAGTTCAACCTTTTACGCGATTCGATCTTTGACCTACGTACTTCTAATTCATCACCAATCCACTATATAAATGAAAGGTTACATAAAATTTCAAATTATTCAAGATGAATAATACAAGTTAGATAGTTATATGGAGATGTTTGGTGTTAATAAGGATGAAAATGGTGAACAAAGATACATAAAGTGATAATATGATGGAAATGATAATATGGTGAAAAAGATGATGGAGAATAGAAATTGTCTCTAAAAATGAAGAGGTTGATGATATACAAGATGGGGAGGGAGGGAGGGAGGGAAGGGGAGAGAGAGAGAGAGAGAGGAGAGGAGAGGAGAGTGAGTGAAAGTCCCCCAAATATGGGTGAATAAGATATTTATATTGTGTAGACTAATGAAAAGGAGAGTATATAAAAGTTAAGGCTATATGTCATTCTTAGGTTAAAAGAAGAGAATATTTAGGACTATTTGTCATATTTAGGAAAAAATGACAAAAATATTCCTTTTATACTAAGATCATTTTTTATCATAAATATCTTGATGTGTCCAATCTGGACCCTTGATTTCGTAAGCCCATCCAGTGTAATAAAATTTTCCAAATAATATATTTTTACTTCTCTAAGTATCATGCCCATTGTGCCTTTGTAATTGTCCACATGTCATTCATTTTTTGGTCCAAAAGTATTATTTCAAATTTGCTCCAAACAAGATCCCCCTAGCATTAATTCATTAGCGATGTGCTTATCTATGTGTGTATCGTGTGAGTGCACATGGGTTTTAGGGAAAACTTTACTTTTTGTTTACTTATACGATTAGGGAATTAGAATCTGTAATGAAAATGATTGATCATGTTTAAGAATGGAAATCAAACATTTGGGAATTACATATTCTTGGGATTAGGAAATGAAAACTTATAAATTAGAGGTTGGAATCAAATTCTTATTTATTTTGAACTCACTGTTTTACCCACCCAAATTTCACAATTCCACTTTTATCCTTAAGTAAAATATTATTATATTATTGTTATTATTCTTATCCCTGTCATTGTTTTTAATAATAATGAAAATAACAACAATGGTAATTATAAAAAATTATTATTATTATTATTATTGACTAAAAAATTTATTTCTAATATTAGTACTATGATAATTTAAATTTTCAATGAATTTTTTTTACTAAGATAGCGTTTGTTTATTTTGTCTAAAATGTGAATTGATCGGAATTTTTCTAAAATCTAAATGATTTAAATATAAATATCTGAATGACATATTTACTTCTTTTAATATCTAATTATAAGTGACATTTTGTTTGTTTTTATAAATAAAAAAATCTTTAAATATGATTATTTATATATTTTTCTATTCAGATAAAAATTACAAAAGTTTGTTTTTTAATCAGATGTAAATACTAAAAATTAAATATAAGTTACTAAAAACAAACAAATAAATTAAAAAATATAAAATTAATCAAATTTGATAATTAAGACATTTAACAAATAACCCTAAGACTTAACCTCATTGTTGGTTGTGAAATCGTAAAGAGAGAGCGAAATCATCTACAGTTTATCCACTTCTGGGTTTCAGACAATGCTTGATTCATTTCGTGAACAACTGCTATTTATGCCAGTCCTATCCATTCCACGCAGAAGCAACTTTAGAGTGAACTTAATAAGCTTGCTGGCTTTGTACAAGGTCCCTCGCTCTTGGGGGTGGCTTCAATGCTATTCTTCGTTCGTTGGAAAAGGTTGGAGGTTCTTTTAGAACTAATGGTGTGTGTCAGCTGCTCAACAACTGGTATCAGCGTAATCAGCTTTGTGATTTGGAGTTCAAGGGTCCCTCCTC
The DNA here is from genome assembly GCA_029633175.1 of Citrus glauca. NCBI lineage: Eukaryota > Viridiplantae > Streptophyta > Magnoliopsida > Sapindales > Rutaceae > Citrus > Citrus glauca. Next base: position 28,492,884 of record JAQOOD010000002.1, read on the forward strand.
ACTTGGCTTGGGGTTTGTTGCACAAAAGGCTCGATAGAGCAATTTGTAACGATAATTGGGTTGAAAAGTTCCCAGCTACTTGGGTCCTTTATCTTCTTAAGGTCGGCTCTGATCACAGGCTGATTTTGGTTCATTTTGGGGTGATTGGACCTAAGCCTTTTGTTTCCTTGTGTCTTGACTAACTGATGAGATGTTTGAAAGCTTCATCTTAAGTGTTATGGCAGACAGATGTGAAGCATATGCATTCAGCCAAACACTTTGTCGAAGTGGTCTGACACTGAAACAGAAAAGTTTTTGGTAATATTCTTAGACGTAAAAATTGGTTATTAGCTAGAATTGGGGGGATATAGTGAGCATTGGAAAACCATCTGTTAAGACCCTAATAGTTTATTTTATTTTAATTGCTTATTTTAATTTCTTTCCTATTAGTATTAGGTTTCCTTATTTCAATTAAAGTCCTTATTAAATTACAATTAGGATTGTCTTGAACTACTATAAATAAGTGGTTCTTACATTTTTTAGGAGGCAATCAATAAAATTAATTCTAATTCCTATTAATTCTTCTCCCTCCTCTTAAAATTCTTCATCTATTCTCTCTTAATTCTCTAATCAAAACCCTAGAATCCTATCATCTGGTATCAGAGCACATCCTTCCTGCAACCACTTTTTTTTTCTCGTTCACTATTTGAAAAAAAAACCAGCAACCAAACTTTTGTCAATATCTCTTGACTTTTGGAGACTTGAACCGGGCCCACCCTCCAAACATTTTCCAACATTTAAATTTTTCAACCAAACGTGAATTTTCTTTGGATTTTTTTAAGCATCATGACTGTTAAGGAGCTTGAAGGCCAAGTTGAGCAGTTATCACAACAATTCCATGACAAGTTTACAGCCATCGATGAAAAGATTACAACCTTAGCCAAGCAGAATAACGATTTGCAGGAACTCATGCACGATATCCTTCAGCAATTGAGTCAGCTGCGAAAAGGCAAACAACCAGCTACTGATCAACGACAAGTTGATATATTTATTGGAGGGACCTCTGCTCCTCAAACGGTAATTGCTACCCAACCCCCTCTTGAACCTACTAAACGCATTGGACGTACTCTTGTGCAAGCTCGTAACATACGCCTTAACTTTCCTATTTTTCATGGTGACAATCCAACGGGATGGATTTTTCGATGTGAGCAATATCATCGCCTTACTGGATTATCAGATTCTGACTTATTGTCTTTAGCTATTGGCCATCTTGATGGTGATGCTGTACCTTGGTTTCATTGGCTAGAGCAGACTATGGGTGAAATGACTTGGGCACAATTTAAACGGGCTTTGACTACTCGATTTGGGACATTAGAAGAGAATGATGCAGTTGGCAGTCTTACCAAACTACATCAAACAGGATCTGTTCTTGACTATCAACGACAATTTGAAAAGTTGGCTGATCGGACTAGCAATTTAACTGAGCCTTTCTTCATTAGTTGTTTCCTCTCAAGGTTACGTGAAGATATCAAGGCTGGCGTACAACTATTCAAACCTGTTAGTCTCCTACAAACTTTTGAACTTGCTAGATTCCAGGAAAAGGCAATTACTTTACAAGGCAATTGTTCCCCCGTTCCTGCCATCCAAGATCCAATCACACAATTACAGTCGACTCCTACTTCACCAGCACTCTTTTTATTAGGACCGGTTCCCTCTGCCTTACCTAATAATGTCAAACGTTTATCCTCAACTGAGCAAGCAGAAAGACGTTCTAAAGGGCTTTGTTTTAATTGTGACGAGCAATTCAAGCCTGGGCATCGCTGCAAACAACCTCAACTCTTGCTTTTAGATGCTAATATACCTGTTCACAATCCTCCAATACCACCTGACCATCATTCAGATTGAAAGATCTCGGTTATGGAGACTGGGTAAAAGGCTTGTGGACAAGCCTATTTTAAGGGGCAGGGAATGTTAAGACCCTAATAGTTTATTTTATTTTAATTGCTTATTTTAATTTCTTTCCTATTAGTATTAGGTTTCCTTATTTCAATTAAAGTCCTTATTAAATTACAATTAGGATTGTCTTGAACTACTATAAATAAGTGGTTCTTATATTTTTTAGGAGGCAATCAATAAAATTAATTCTAATTCCTATTAATTCTTCTCCCTCCTCTTAAAATTCTTCATCCATTCTCTCTTAATTCTCTAATCAAAACCCTAGAATCCTATCACCATCATTCTAATAACCTTATCTAACTTGAATTAAATCTCAAAAAGGAGCTTGAGGCAGTATTAACCCAAGAGGAAATTTTATGGTACCAGAAATCTAGGAGGAAGTGGATCCAATGTGGTGATCGTAATACATCCTATTTCTATCGCAAAACAATCCAGTGGATATGGAGGAATAAAATTGAGATGATTAAAGATGATATGGGGCTCTGGATGCTTGATGAGAATGAGATTAAAGCGTATGTTGTGTTCTTCTTTTCAAAGGTTTATATCAAGGAGGAAGGAGTTTATAAGCCATTTCCTATCTCTAGCACTTTCCACGTGATTGAAGAAAGTAAGATGCAGGCCTTACATTTAGCAGTGGATGATAAAAAGTCAAAAATGTTATTTTGCAGCTTGCAGGTGTTGAAAGCACCTAGAGTAGACAGTCTTCATGCTCTTTTTTACCAGTCACAATGGTATGTAGTGGAGCAGTTAGTTTGTTATTAAAGGCAACTTCAACGGTAATGAGATCCCCAAAGAACTCAATAAAACATTGATCTGTTTGATCCCTAAATCGGATAATCCAATTAGCCTTAAAATTTTTCGACCCATTAGTCTTTACCCAGTTATTTATAAGACTATGACCAAGTCGATCGCCAATCATCTGAAAGCTATTATGCCAGATCACTTTAGATAGGCGCAGACCAATTTTGTTCTTAGGCGACTCATTGTAAGAAATATTGTGATTGCCTAAGAAATTATCCATTCGACGGAACGTTAAAAAGCAAGGATTGGGCATATGGCTACAAAGATGGATTTGGAGAAAGCGTAAGATTGATTAAGTTGGGATTTTATTTTGTGAACTTTTGAAGGAGATTGGTTGCCTTTTGACCTTATTGGAGTTATTATGAATTATGACGGCGTCTATGCAGATCATTTGGAATGGAGAAACTGCTGAGAGTTTTTCCCATCTAAGGGCATTAGACAAGGAGATCCCATATCCTCGTATATTTTTGTTTTGTGCATAGAGAGATTAAGCCACGAGATACATGAAGCCGTGAAGAGAGGGCATTGGAAGGCTATTAAACTTGCAAATGGAGGTGCTCTTTTAACTCACTTAATTATTTTTTGTTGATGACCTTATTTTGCTCACAGAGGCTACCTATGCATAGACAATGGTTATAAGTGAAGACTTGGACGTATTTTGTATGAGTTTAGGGCAGGAAGTCAGCAACACTAAAACTCAAGTTTTTTCTCACGCAACGTGAAGCCAGCTGAGGCAAAGAATATTGGTTCTTATCTTGGTTTCTTTATTACAAAAAAAAAAACTTGGGAAATATTTGGGCATGTCGATCCTTCATTCTCGTGTCAACAAGCTAAGTTATTAAGAAATTGTGGACAAAGTGGAACAATGATTGTCGGGGTGAAGTGCAATGCATTTGTCCTTGGCGGGAAGGATTACTTTTACTCAATTGGCTATCCAACCAATTCTTATTTAATCAATATAGACCACGAAGATCCCGTCCAATATTTGTGATAGAATTGAACAAGCAGTAGCGGCTGAGAAGAAAATTAGCTTAGTTAAATGGGATAATATATGTCAGCCGAAACCTTGCAGGGACCTTGGTCTTAAGAACTTAATATTGATGAAAGAAGCCTTATGAAAATTAGATGGGGTATTATTTCTTCACCACGTAGCTTATGGGTGACAGTCTCTCCTCCAAGATGGGGTTGTTCATTCTCCCTGTACACGACGAAATATGGGTCGTACATGTGGATGGCTGTGTAGGGAGTCTGGCATGAGGTGTTGAAAGGATTAGGAGGGATATTGGTTTATGGCAAGCGGGTTCTTTGGTGTGATTTTTGGGCAACCGAAGAGTATCCTTTGCATATTTATGCTTTGCAGCCAATTCCTTTGGAGCAGCTTGATGTTGTGTAACAAAATTTACGATAGATGAAGGTGCATGGAATTGGAGCCTTTTTGAGAATTTTTTGCCTCATCATTTACTCATTAGAATCACAGTAATGAAGCCACCTAAAGGAAATGATGCAGATGATCAGTACCGGGCTTATTCTAAGTCGGGTGTTTTCACAGTTAAATCTGCCTATCAGGCCTTGTTAGGAAAGGTGCTACACAATGAAGAATCCTTTTAGCACATTGTCTGGCAGTGGAGAGGACACCAAATTATACAAACCTTTATGTCATTAACTGGACATAACAAACTTAAAACTAATGCTGAACTTTCCAGAAGGCACATCCTCGCTGATATGAGTTGTGCTAGGTGTGGATGTGCTCTTGATGACACTCTCCATGTGCTAAGAGATTGTCTTAGTGCTAAACAAGTTTGGGTTTCTTTGATTCCCACGAAATCATACATCAATTTTTCAATGTGAATATACGAGATTGGATGATATGTAATTTCAGGAATTTGTCGAAGTACGATGGTGTGATCGACTGGCCATTCCTTTTTGGAGTCTTAATTTGGAGGCTTTAGTTTTGGCGCAATCAATTTGTCCATGCTTGCGTATCGAGTAGCACTGGTAATTTGTATTGGATATTAAGATTCTTACAGAAGAGATTCAAAATTTTAACAAGAGTTTGTTTAATCCTGTTTGCATGAAGATTGCTAAATACTTTGGGTGGGTGGCCCGTGGCCCTACCTGGCCTTGTTTCAAGTGCAACATAGATGGGACCCGTAAAAGTTAAGGGCTGTCTTATGCTGGTGGTTTGATAAAAAAAATATTATGGGGAGTGGATAGCTAGTTTTGGCATGAAAATTGGTGTGGGTTTAATCATTGGAGAAGAGTTATAGGGCCTGTATAAGGGGCTACATTTGGCTTTGGGATAATGGAATTCGTTAGCTCCAGGTTGATGTAGACAGCCTTTGTGTTATTCAATCGGTGGCCCAATGACAAGGTTATGCCGAATGCACATGCTTCTCTCATCAGAGGGATCAAAGATTTGTTGACTAGGGAACTGGCAAGTGATTATCATGAATGCTCACAGAGAAACCAACTTTTCGACAAACTTACTTGCTAATTTTGCACTTTCCTTACCAGCTGGGTTGCATATTTTTAATTCACCTTCTAATGGGGCTGACTTATGGCTCAATCATGATTGTGTTGGGGTGTTGTACCCACGTTCGGTCTTGCCTTAATTAGGCACATTTATGTACCAAAAAGAAAGAAAGTTGTCAATTGATTAAAGGAATTTTAAGAAGTATTTGAAGAGATGCCAGTAATCTAACTCTTCTGTTAATAAAATCATGCACATCGAATTGGGCCCAAGTCCGGTGGGGACAACAATGAACATGATATATTCTCTTGAGTTTGGGTATTTTATTATTATTATTTTAATATGAATCCTTTTTAATATTTCAGGGGTGTTCGTGCCACTTATATTTTGTGAGAGATATATTGTCTTTTTTCAATTAGTTGATAATTAAGAAAAAATTGATATTAACTTTATAATACTTTTATAGAGACTCAAACATTTGCTCTCAGTAGGTGGCACTTGGCTATTTAAAACATCTTAACAATGCTTCCACAAAAGCTACAAAAATATTTAGTTAAAAAATTAACAGTTACGAAGAAAAATTTGTAGTTAATTTCAGATTAAAATGGAAAAATTATGAAATATAATGGGCTTACCAAAGGAAAAATGTTAGCAGATGACACAACCTGCTTTTCCCCAGTCACCTTCCAGTAAATCAACGTCTTGTGTTGTCTTGAGGCAAAACCTGGATACGCATTGTGGCCTGCATGTCACGGACCGCAATCGTGACACCCAAAATATGCGCTTGTACGCTAGTATCGATGATGGTTGTGCTGATTGTTGGAGACGTGCTTCAGGGACGTGCGTGTGAGGAATACAATGGCCTTAAACTCTTTGGAGTTCAGGCAGACCGACCCGGTTTAGTTTGGGGAGTTTGCCGCTAGTTGATGACTTAACCTTGAAGAGGGGTTTAGGCGAAACCTTACATACACTGGTTGGGAACTGGAGCTGTTCTCCTGACGAGCCCAAGGCAGGGCGAAACTAATCGATATCGTGCCACTTCCATTAGGCTTACTCTCATAGTATGGGATGCGGGAGTGCCGCACGGGCTCGAAACCTCTCGTCCCGTGACAAATGGTATCAGAGCCGCGCTTGTCATCTCTCGAAGCCCTCGTTGCGAGCTCGCCAAGCGCTCCAATGCCGCATCACGTAGGTCCCCATCCTTTTGTGCCAAAGGGTCGACAAGCGGGACGAGCAGGAGGGGTTTTCACACCCCCAAGCGTTCGCACTAAGTAGGACAGTGTCTGCATGCGGGTCCTCTCCCCGGATTGAGGACGAGTAGGTAGGGAGTTCATGAGTGAGATTGGCAAGCCGATCTTCACGTTTTCGCGCGGAAGTGCACATTTGCGAGGCGTACTCTTCATGCACGAGGACGTGCATGGTCATGGCAGTGGCAGAATGTCACGGACCGCAATCGTGACACCCAAGATATGCGCTTGTATGTTAACATCGATGATGGTTGTGCTGATTGTTGGAGACGTGCTTCAGGGGCGTGCGTGTGGGAAATACAATAGCCCTAGACTCTTTGGAGTTCAGGCAGACCGACCCAGTTTAGTTTGGGAAGTTTGTCGCTAGTCAAGGACTTAACCTTGAAGAGGGGTCTAGGCGAAACCCCACACACACTGGTTGGGAACTAGAGCCGTTCTCCTGACGAGCCCAAGGCAGGGCGAAACCAGTCGATATCGTGCCACTTCCATTAGGCTTACTCTCATAGTATGGGATGCAGAAGTGCCGCACGGGCTCGAAACCTCTCGTCCCGTGACATGCAGCTATAAATTCATGAATTGGGGCAGTGGAAGCTTTGATCTCTAATCTGGATTCCATTTGACCAATTAGAGACATTTTTTATTATTGTTTATGGTTCCCTATTGAACCAAAAGGACACGGTGATCAAATTAATACACTGGCTTCAAGCCCTTAAATATAGATAAATCATCGAAGCTAGTTTATTAATCAATGAGCACAAGATTCAGTGTCGCATGTTTTTTAATCCTTGCTCAAATTTTGATTGAGACGATTAGTTCTATCGTGTTGGTTATCGAAACATGATTAGTTTCTGATGCACCAGATGACGTTTGGACTTTAATCAAATGAAATACAAAATATTGTATTATATTTATAGAAGTGTAGTAATATATTAAAATAATCAATCTTCTTCTATGCAAATATAATATATTACATATTTCTATAGTTAAATACATACAGTAACTGATGTATTGTCAATAGGTCGTTGACATATGTATACTATTATAGAGTGCTGATTTTGTTTGGGGTTTGAATTTTATTAAAGTTTGGAAAAATTATTAAGCTGTATGGTTTAATAATTTTTTCGATCATTAAACTATTAAACCATATTACTTAATAACTTTGTGAGATTTAGAACAAATTCAGAACCTTGAATTAAAACATTTTGAATGGTTATTATGCTTAATTGAAAATAATAATTAACATTTAGACAACATGTTATTTGACAATCATTTATTAATAAACCTTATGCTTTAGAATGTTAATGACTAATAAATAATAAAAATTATTTAACACTTTCCATAAGACAATTTGTTATAAACGTTTCATTTTTTAGATAAATCTCTTAGCATAAATTTTGAAATATGCAATAATGTTATTAGTTTTTTTTTTGTCTTAACCACGAGGTATTCTAGGGAAGGCTTCAACTGTGGGAGACACCTTTAAGCCCGTACACAATCCAGATTAGAAGTTCCCACTCGAACCGGGAGGCACAGATTCTCCCAATAAAAGCAATTTTTCTGCGACTTCCCTGCACTTGAATTGAGGAATAAAACTAATCAAGCCACTTAAGGAGACTCCATTGCCAATTGAACCAATACTTTGTTGGTATAATGTTATTAGTTAATGATACCAAAATGTCAAAGTCTTTGACTATATATTTGAGAGTAAATAAATAAATAAAATAAACAAAGCCTTATCAATTATCTATGTCATGGGCGGACTCAATTAAGGCCCAGGAGGGGTTTTAACCCCCCCAGGTCATTAGTTTTTCTTTTAAATGTATCCCAAGTCCTTTCTGAAAAAGTTATATAAATAAAATTGGGACACATTTTTCATATATTAAAAACCTCATAGTTCAATGGTAAGAGTGTTATTTGATAATTTTAAAATATTTGTTCAAATCCAAATATTTTGTAGAAACTACTTCGAAAAATGATATTTTCACGCATATGAAATATTTCAAAAAATGATATTTTCACGCATTTAAAATAAATAATTTATTACTATTATTATTTAGAATTTAAAAAAAAATAAAATTTGAGTTTATAAAACTTAAAATACATTTAAGTAAACATTAAAAAATCTAAATTAAAAACAAAATTTGAACTAAACTCCCTTCACTTTAGTTTTTGAGTCCCACTTATCTATGTATTGTTGGAAAAAACTTCAAAGTAAAGACGAATCAAGCTTTATGAGGGGAAAAAGATACACCTCATTAAAGCATAAATGAATTGTTGACAAATAACGCCACATATTCTAAATTTTCTCAATTTTCTCCCCCCACAATAAGAATGGATTTTGAATTTTATGACTCTTGTACGATTATTTTTTTCTGTAGGTTAAACCACTAATAAGCATTCTTGATATTTGATTAAAACGATTAAGAAATTAGAAAAAAAAAAGACAATTTGCTATCGAATAACTATTTATGTACATCCCTCATGCTTCATGTGTTTATATATCACGAGTAAACAAGCACGTAGCTAATAAGAGTAATTGTACAGCCGTTAGTTTTTTAATAAATTATTTTTATACTAGTTACTGTAGTTTTATACGATAGGATGAATGAAAACATCTTATGGGTCACACAATTTATTTATTTTTAATAATTTTATGATTTTATTCAATCAATGATGTCATACTATATCTGTTTTAAAATGTGCGCCTGTGACGTCACTCAGCTTATAAATATTATTTCCACCTCGACACATAATCCCACAAATTAATTGAAAATGAAAAGAACTTAAAATATTATGCAGGGACAAAATATATAGATATATACAAACCAACAATGAGTCAATGATAGAGACACAAGATTTTGATGGAGTGATAGGTTCATAACAGGGACGACAAAAATCTGAGCCGATTTGGATATCACAATAGTCGGATCAGGCCCGAATATATATATATTTTTATCATCAAGAGCAATTAATGTAGAATTTATTTATTTTATCTGAAATTTAAATGAGATTAAATTTTTTTAAAATTTGAATATATCTAAATACAAAAATTTAAATAATATATTTATTTTTTTAAATCTCGGAATATAAGTGGCATCTTGTTTATTTTTATAATAAAAAAATTTTAAAATTAATTATTTAACATTTATGTCCTTATAAATTAAAATAAAAAAGAGGATTAAATTCTATAGTTCAAGAAATAAGTTATTTTACAGAGATTTTATTAAATATAATATTTACTTGTCCTTTTTCATTTATATAAAACTCACAAAAGTTTACTTTTTTATTTAAATGTAAATTTCTAAAAATCAGAAATAAGTTTCAAAAAACAAACAATGATATTTTAAAAAATATCTAAAATTAATAAAATTATTTTATAATTTTAGAAAATATCTGAAATTTTATAATATTATATATAGTAAATTATTTTATCATTTTTATATTTTATTTTAATCAAATTGAGCTTGAAAATGTGAACTTTCATTATATTTAAAATTTTAAATATATATACTACATAGTCAAACAAATATAATTATTTAAAATAATATATATTTTAAAAAATTATAGTTAGGGTCGGTCTAGTCCTATCGGGTTAATGATCATGTTATATGGTATATATTTATTTTTATCTCAAATAGTAAAAATTATTTGTACAGGGATGAAATTTCGTTTTCTTTATATAAAAATGCTACTGGATTTATACAAAGAGTACACATTTCAATTTTTTTTATCCAATTTCTTCATATATATAATTAAATGTAAGACATTTAAAATCATCATCATCAGATGCAGTTAATCAGCCTTGACTAATGCGAAGCATACACAACAGCTAGCAATATAAAAGCTAAAACGGTAGCTTTTTTTAGTTAGCCAGTCGTATAATCATCATCAGAAAAAAATAATAATAAAATAAAACGTCTCCACCAGCCTTTTGTGAATTGTGATGAGGTCTTCAGCTGCATGTCATTAATATTTTACATGCGACACGCCTGCGACATTTAAATAATTTTTGCTCCCAAATAACTTAGGGCGGGCATTTGGTTCGGTTCATTCTGAACTAAATTGAACCGAATTATATTATAATAATTTGGTTTGGTTCAGTTCGTATTTTAAAACTAAATGGTTCAAAATTTTTGAACCATTTAGTTTTTAATTTGGTTCGGTTTTAAACCGAACTAAATTACCAAACCAAATGGTGCAGTGAAGGAATTAAAATTAAAATTAAAAAAAGAAAGTAAAAATATTTAATAGAAAAATGAAGAATATTAGGTAATGAAGTTAATACTTTTATTTACTAGTTAATACATATGATTAGATTTATATTTTTAATTTATTCTATTTAATTGTTGGTGCTTGGTTAATGACTTATTTTGACTTAGAGAGATAATATGAGCATTGTGGATGTGGAAGGATGAAGAAGTGGTGATAGGAAGAGTGCTGGTTGGCCAAGGAAGTTTGAAGTTTCTTTTGTAATTTGTAATGGATTTTTAAATTATGTTTGATTTTATGATGTTAATTTACTATTGTTAGATTTTGTTATGTTATTTATTGTGTGGATTTTTAGATTATTGTTGGATTTTATTATGTTAATATACTATTATTAGATTTTTTATGTTGTTTATTATTTGTGGATTTATAGACTAAGGATTATTGATTTATTGTTGTAGTAATAGTGTATTACTATTATATCATTTTTATTAAATAATGAATGAATAGGTTGAAACTAAATCAAACCAAATCAAATTACCGAACCAAACCAAATCGAAATGAATTAATTTAGTTCGGTTCTGTAATTTGGTTCATATTTGGTACATAAATTCATGAACTATTTGGTTTCAGTTTGGTTTGATTATAGACTTGAACCGAACTAAACTTAATAGTGCCCACTCCTGAAATAGCCACTAAATAGTGCCTGGAAATTAGCTTTATTGACATTTGTTACGTTTAATCATCTTTCTTGATTTTAAGACTTTTTTTTATTATATGAGACTATTACTCAAACTACAACTTATATTACATGAGATTATAATTGATATTTACAAATCAAACGATTATTGGAACCAACTTACATTAATGCTTATAAAGCTCTGCCCAGATTTTAATTCTCACTAATATTCGAAGGATGTCTACTCCACTCACTCTTGAGTAAGGGAGAAAACCATTTTCACTTAATTATACAATATAATTAAGGAAAAAAACACCCCCACATTATACTTGTAAGAGTTCAAACTGTTGTCCTCCAACTTGAAGGGCAGCGGCCCTAACCACACAGCCAAGGGCGGGTGGCTCTTGATTCAAGACTTGAAAGTTGGTGTAAAAAATTTGTGTAATTTGAAGACCTCCCAATCCTTCCCCAACAACAAGCATCTTACCTCCTGAAACTAAATATTTTGCAAAATCTGTGGTATCATCAATAAGCATCATACTTTCCGAAATTAATATTTTGCAAAATATGTAGAATCATTTATATCTTAATAATACATATTAAAGAATAAGATACAAAATAATCAAATCTTAAAATGTTTGAACTCCAAAACATGCTAGAACTATACCTCTCTTTTTTCCACGACATTCATAACATTTGGCTAATTTTCATTTTTTAAATTTCGAAATTAGTATTATTTTTCATTCATCATATACAACTGTTTAATAATATAACACATCAAGAGAGTTTTGGATGGTTTTAGATCTTGATGGATTTTAAGGTAGTAACTTAAAAGAAATAACTATTATGAAAAAAAAATGTTATAAATATGAAATAAATATCAAAATTTTATGGTAAATATAATTCTTAAATAATAATTTTGAGTAATATCACTATAGGTTTTTTATTATAAAAGTATGAAATAAATTTAATTTCTAAATCACAACAATTAATATTTACCAAACACTTTAATACTGTAACTTAGAGTAGTGATATTTGATCCTCTCACTTTATCTCAACAGCCCCACTTTTCCTATTTAAAATTAAAATATCTAAACTACCCACCAAAATAATTTAAATTTTTCCGATATTACCTTTCTTTTCTTTCTTCTCTAAAGCATTCTCTGCAACATTCCTTTCATCTCCAGTTTCATTGCTTCAATGGATGGGTTGATAGAATCACTAGAGTGATTGGTGGCTTGAAAAGAAACTTCAAAGAACTGGATGCATTCTATGAAGAATTTCGAAGAATAATCAAAATAGAGCACAGGGATATAGTTGATGTGTTAGTTCAAATTTACAAAAAACGTGGATTTCGAGTTGATCTTAATTACTTGAGATCGCATATTCACATCAAAGCATTGCTCATGGTTAAATTTCCAAAAAGCAATATATATTTTGCAGCTTCATTTCATAATTAAAGAAGTGTAAATAAATTGTTTCTGATCTCACTTCTTTTATTGTAGAATGTTTTTATTGCTGGCAGAGGTACAAGTTCAGCAACCATGGTTTGGGACAGCACGTTCCTCATGAAGAACTCTAAAGTAATGAAGTAATAAAAAAAATCGTACACTGAGATAATATAAAAAAATTTCATCGATGATGATGCAGTGACACTAGATCCGCCGAGTAAAAGTAGTATCCGGACACGAGTTAGAACATGCATCCTCTCTTCGTCGGAAATAGAGTACTCAAGCATTTTAGAGCATGCTGTCTAACATTTTACACTTATTCCAAATAGATCAACAAGGGTACTTTTGAAAATAAATAAAGGTGATTAAGTTCGGAATAAATTAAAGGGATCAAATACCATTAATGCTATCTAGTTAAAGTACCGAACAAGAACTTAAAATTAATACTGGATAATTTGACAAATCCATGGGAAATTTTTAGCACGCCGCATACATAGGGAAAATTGGATAAAACCACATTACGTAGGAAATACAAAGCACAAATGTTCGTTCATAATAAAAGCTTATTAGTCGTGGAACAAACAAGAAGACACACCCAAGCCAGATTACAAATACAAGCACTTCTAGAGGAGCACTTTATTTATGACCAAATGAAACACAGACATAACCTAAGGCAGTAATGCATGGATCTATGCCTGCTTTGGGGGATGATGGGCTTCGATACCTTTGGTCATTTCGATTGCCAAATTTACAATTCCTTGGGGATCAGGCACGTCCTCGCTCTTCTTCTCATACTTGATAGTCCAACGAGCCGAGCAACTATGGTCACCCTTCGGAATGGCTTGAACGGTAACATAGAAGCTGTTGTACTTGTCCAGTAGATGCCCTTCAATTACTTTAAAAGTTGTCGAGTTCTTTTCATCATCTATTTCTTCAATTATCTCCTTGGCAATTTCTGTAACCCCATCTGTATAAGCATTAAGCAAGGCAAACGCAATCAGTTAATAAACCAAGAGAATATACATATAATAGAAAAAAATTTGACGAAACGGTCCAGGGGAGCTTAATTACCATGCTTATAAGTCCAGGTAATGACAGTGCCTGGTTTCCCCCATTCACCTTCGTGCAGTTCAACACCGTGTACATGATCAGGAGTCATATTGGAGAAATGGTGTGGCCTGCAGCTAAGCACATCATGAAAAATACTAGCTGAAACCTTGGCCTCTAATTCAGTCTCCAACTGACCAGATAGGGTCATGTTTTTAGCGGATTAAAATAAATATTCACAAGGAAATGATAAGTACTTTCAGATCAAGAGCGAGAAGAAGCAGTGCAAGGATAGGCACCGGCTTAGAGCCTTTATATAGAAATCAATTTGTTGTAGAATGGCAAAAATCCCCACGGGGACGGGTATCTTCAGGAATTTTCCCCATTCGGAAAGGGTACGGGGATAATTTTATACCCAATTTCTTATTTGGGGAGGGGACGGAGAAATTTTTTTACCCAATTTCTTATTCGGGGAGGGGACGGGGATGAGGTGGAATCCCCATCCCCTACCCATTTCCCCATTTTAATTTTTAATTTTATTTTAATTTTTTAAAATTACTAGTAAATAAATAATAAAATTTAAATGATAAAATTATAAATATTGATAAAAATAAAAAATATCAAAATATTTATATTATTAAATTTTTAGGCCTAATTAACTAATCAAAGTCCTAAATTTTTATTTAGGACATTAAAAAGACCGAATAGATTATATTAGCCCAACATTTTTTTAATTTTAATATTCTTTAAATATTTTAAACTTAAATCTATTTTTTATTATATAAATATGTTATAATTGCCCACAGCGAATTACAATTTTAATATCTAATCTAATATTTGCTCTTGATTTGCTCCGATTTACCTATTGTGTTGTAAAGGGAATAATCTATATTTATAAAGTGTCCACGCCACCATTGAAAAAATTAATTTTAAATCTAAATTCGATTTTATTTGTAACAATTTTGTATTAGACTATTAATTTGTTCATGATAGTTTGTAAAAGAAGTTTGTATCCCTTGCATGTTGTGTTACTTACTAATTTAATGTATATGACTCTTGCAATAGATATTAATGTAAGATATATTTCGAACTTTACTTTTATTTAAATTTTTTATTTTAATATGATTAACTCAAAATCGAAAATAAAAAAAATATATTAGTTATTCGGAGATCAGGGACCCTCGGGGATCCCCCGTTATTATTCGGGAAGGAGATGGAAATTTTTTCAAGTAATTCTGACGGGGACGAAGAGGGGACAAGGACATATACAAAATATCGAAGATGAGTACGGAGAAATCGGTCCCCTCCCCACCCCTCCCTATTGTCATCCCTAATTTGTTGTACGCTTAATTATTTAGTGAGTTGATATGCATTATTGGTTTACCACGTCATTTTACCTGTAAATTAATAATAAAAGAAAACGGAAAAAAATAATTTAAAATTCACCAGTCACTTCAGACTTCAGGCACAACCTAATCCTACAATAAATGAAATGAAAAATGGCATCACGCTCTTTGCTGAATTATTAAGAGTCACATGATTTGCGTTATTCGCGTATCACTCAAAACAAATTGATAATTGATATTGAATTTTGTATGTGATTATTATCCCTCCTCACGTTAGCATATAATATTTATTTTTTTATTATCTAATTATTTAATTAATAATGCATTCTTGTCAGAACTGTATTGCACCACTTTATTTTATAGTAAAATATACGTATAATTATGAATAAAAAGCAACCATGATTTGAATACTTCTCTCCTCAAGTCTATCTCATTCCATTTTCATAATTCTAAAACTTTAGCTTTCTTTCAATAAAATAAATATTCATATATTACTTTATCAAACTAGGATACTTGATACTTCTAGTTGTACTCTTGTCCATAACACAAATTAAAATCATAGAAGATTTAATTTTCTATTACTATAAAATCTTACGAAACAGAGGCTTACCATTTTCAGCAAAGGACAGCGCCAGGCTTTCCCCAATCACCTTCGTGGAGATCCCGAGCTTTGCACGTCATATATGGAGATGTGATGTGGCCTGCAGCCGAAGATATCACGAAAAAGACTTGCTTGAACCTTCAACATTAATCCGGTCTCCAAACGACTAACTTAAGATTTTTTTATTTTTTTCTTTTTTAAATTGTGAAAAACTGATAATCTTCACAAAGCAACTAATAATAAAACTGATGCTTGAATAATAACAAGAGGCAGTGCGCAAGGACCCTGGCTGGCTTATTGCCTTACTGTAGATAATTAGTTGTGTGTTTCTTTATTGGATACATGCATTCACGGATTTTTCATGTCTTTTTTTTTTAAAAAATAATTGGTAGTGAGAGAACAATTTGCAAATCAACATGCATGTGTATATGGGCAAACAGTCGTGCATAGGATAGTTATTATAAGAAAATTAGTGGCGCCATCGTAGTTTAATTATTAGGTGGAATTTCTCACCGGAAATCACCTGTTGCTCGAGTTAAAATAGTGAATTTTAGAGAATTAAGAGTTGATAAACTTTATCAAATAAAGTTTGATAACTATGTATATAAAAACGGTATTCACATGTTATAACGTTAAAAATAGTTATTTTATAAAAAAAAGTTTAAAATAATAAACATAAGTTTTACATTTAATATACTAAAATTACTAATAAATT
The DNA here is from genome assembly GCA_029633175.1 of Citrus glauca. Classification (NCBI taxonomy): domain Eukaryota; kingdom Viridiplantae; phylum Streptophyta; class Magnoliopsida; order Sapindales; family Rutaceae; genus Citrus; species Citrus glauca. The sequence continues at coordinate 28,509,382 of JAQOOD010000002.1, forward strand.
TTATTTGGAAGAATAAAATTCGACATTGATAAAATTTGAATAAAATTTCACATATTAATTTTACATTTAACACTTTTTAAAAATTACAAATATACTGATACATATTTACTAAGAAGTCATTATCTAATAAGAGTTTTCTTATTATAATAAAATAAGAAACTAAATATTAAAAAAATTAAATTCATAATATATATATATATTATTTTTTATTTTAATAAAATAAATAATCCTTATTAAAAAATAACTCACTCATGCCACAATTTGTGTGGGAGACTCAAAACACTTCCTAATTTGGATTGGCCTATTTGGTTTTGGTGTACTTAGAATCCTCTGTTCCAAGAATTAAATTTTTTCCGGCCCGTCGGCTTTTTCCGACTATGCCTAGTCATGCACGGTGTATTTAGCAATCACTCGCCGTATTAACTCTTGGCTGTCTGTGCTTATTCTGTAATGGAGTCGTCGAGCTCAACTCCGCAATTGCTCTGGTTCTTCGCAATAGCCGCGTGCGTAAAGCTTCTTCTGATCCCAGCATACCACAGCACTGACTTCGAAGTCCATCGCCATTGGCTAGCTCTCACTCATTCTCTTCCTCTCTCTAACTGGTACGCAGACGAAACCAGCCCTTGGACTCTCGATTACCCTCCATTCTTCGCTTGCTTCGAACGCTTCCTCTCCATTTTCGCCCACTACATCGACCCCCAGATCGTCGATTTACACAATGGCCTCAACTATAGGGCCAACTCAGCGATTTATTTTCTGAGAATCAGTGTCATTTTATCAGATTTGTGGCTTTTATACGGCGTTTACAGATTGACTAAAATTGCGGATGTGAAAAGGCGAGATTTGATCTGGGTATTGATTGTTTGGTCTCCTGCGTTGGTGATCGTTGATCACTTGCATTTTCAGTACAATGGGTTTTTGTTGGGTTGGTTGCTACTATCAATTTCGTTTTTACAAGAAGGGAAGGATTTGATGGGAGGGTTTCTTTTTGCGGTTTTGTTATGTTTTAAGCATTTGTTTGCTGTTGCTGCTCCTGTTTATTTTGTGTACTTGTTGAGACATTATTGTTGGAAGGGCTTGGTTAGGGGCTTCTCACGGCTTTCGGTTTTGGGTGCGGTTGTTGTGGCTGTTTTCGCGGCAGCTTATGGGCCATTTCTTTATCATGGACAGGTGACAAACTCACTTTGAATGATGCTTCCATTATAGGATTAGGATGAGTTAGTATTACCTCTTCTACTTAAGTGTGCCTAGTTGTTGAGTAATTTTAGTCAATTGGTCAGTGTTTTGCTCCTGTGTATATATTTGAATGTGTTTAGTAGTTTCTGCTTTATGTGTATGTATTGTAAAATCAAATAACTCACAAGGCATGGACCAAGTCTTTAACTAGATGGCAGTGTTCAAAGCACATCTTCTATTTCAAGCAAATTGGTGTCGTGTAGGCTGTAGCAAGTTAAAGTCATGTTATAAGTAGGGCATTCAACATTTTAAGCAAGGAATTTTCTATCTATAGAACTGCTAAATAATCTCGAACTTGATTGGAATTATTTAATTCTTGCTATGCAGATACAACAAGTCTTCAACCGAATGTTTCCGTTTGGCAGGGGACTATGCCATGCTTACTGGGCTCCAAACTTTTGGGTTTTCTATATCATATTAGATAAAGTATTTTCTTTCTTTCTTAAAAAATTTGGGTTCAGTATCCAGATACCTGCAGCATCATTCACTGGTGGGCTAGTTGGGGATTCATCACCTTTTGTGGTACTACCTAAGGTAATAGCATGCAACAGACTCAAGCAATATTTTTTTAAAAAAAAAACACTCAATGGACTTGGTGCAAATTTCTGACAATGTAGTTTACGAATCAAGATTGCTAACCTTGGGAGTTTTGAAGTTAAGGTTGCCATATTCGTCTGAAGCCAATTGATTCTAAGAGAATGGGCATGAAACTATTTAGCTTTATCCCTCTGTAGCCCTAAGGGTGGTTGCCAGCCCCCCATAAGGCCAACACATATAGACTATGCTATTTGACTATGAGAGGATATGTTACTTTGTTTCTTTATGTCTTATATTCCAAGCACTGGCAGGGCTTAATCCTGTATGTTTGAATCAATGAACTGGCAGATCTCCCCTTCAACGACCTTAATCATGGTCCTGCTTGCCTTATCTCCTTGTTTCATTAAGGCTTGGACGAATCCACAACCACGGATGGTTGCTAGATGGATAGCCTATGCTTACACGTGTGGGTTTCTATTTGGGTGGCATGTTCATGAGAAAGCATCACTTCACTTTGTCATTCCCCTTGCCATTGTGGCAGTGCAAAGTTTGGAGGATGCGAAGCATTACTTCATGCTATCTATAGGTATGATTCTTCCTGCTGTTGTCATGCCTTTTTATTAGCTAATACGAGTAATTATTTAAGGCCGAATGGATTCCACTTTGTTTGAGCTGTAAACAATTGTAGTTTTTACATCAAGTTTATGAGCTGATGGGGATATTACTTGTATGTTATGCAGTATCTTGCTACTCCCTATTTCCACTGCTATATGAAGCTCAAGAATACCCAATAAAAGTTTTATTGTTGCTGTTACATTCAATTTTAATGTGGCTTGGTTTTTCTACAAAATTCACTAGAGCTTCAGCACCTAACACAACGGTAACTGCAAAGAAAAAAGGTGCTCAATCCAAATCGATTGAAAGTTCCAGTCCTGCAGCTGAGAAAGGAGGATTCACTATTGGGTGGGTTGGAAAATCTTATCTGTTGGGTCTTTTGCTTGTTGAGATATGGGGTCAGTTTTTACACCCTTACCTTCTTGGCGATAAGTTTCCTTTTGTACCCCTTATGTTGATTTCAACATATTGTGCATTTGGGATCATGTACTCTTGGATTTGGCAGCTAAGATGGATAATAAGTACCGCCTGATTTGTAATTCTCAGGTGATTTTTATACGTAAATGCATTTTATATCATTTTTTGAACTTCAATCTCGGAGTTTCTGTAATTTCCAAAGATTTGGATTGCGAATGCATTTGAAAACAACCTAAATGATGAAAACAGAATGCAATGAGGTAGGCTTGCAGGTTCAAAACATCATTGCTCTATGATTATAGAAACATAACAGAATGAGGTGCTTGTATTCATCCTCTTATGTTGTTTGTGGTTCAATTTAAGCCCCCTCATCTGCAGCTACACTTGGGTTGCTATGACTAGACACTACGAATTCCATTAGTATGCAATAAAGGTTAGCACGTTATTTAGAAGCCATGAGATTTTCGGAAGAAAACACAAGAGTTGAAGATTATAACAGTTGCAGCACTGACACACATCTTGCGTTTGCATAAATCTACTTATTTCATGCCTATAAATCAGACCGGTACGTATAGAAATAGGCCTAAACATCAAAGAAATGGCTTGACACCCATGTACCTCATGGTTTTATTTTTCTTTCTGTACTTCTGGAATTTATTGCCTACATTCCAACTCATAGCTCTCAAAGACATCAATTTCGCTCTCCCTTGAGATGATGTGCGTCAATATTTTTGGTGAGACTAGAAAGCAAAAGAAACAATTACTATAAATTTAAAAATTATAAAAATAATGATTGATTTGTAAAGATTCAGTCACTCGAACTTATTACTTATATGGATAATTATAACAAATGAAGACGTTACATTAATTATTTTAATTTATTATATATATCTTTTTTTTTTTCATGGTTGTTTTTAAGATTCTTCGGTTAAAATATGATATGAAAGATACTGATACTACATGATAAGATGGTCATAATGTATGTAAACATTCTCAACATGAAATCATCTCCAGCAGATGATACCGAACACTTTGAGGGCTCATACTGGCCACGACGTGGGGCTTGCAGCTGAACAATTTATGAAACTTGGCAGCAGGAACCTTCGCTTCAACTACAGTCTCCACCTTACCAAGCAGAGACATTTTTATAGACCCTATAACTTTCAGTAGCCAACCATAAGCTGAAAGAAGCAGCAGTATATTTGAAGAACTGCACTCGCCTTCAGCCTTTTTACCGGTTTTGTGGAAAGCATATGTTGGAGCGGCTTCAGCATATGTCTCACTAATTACCAATATATTTGATTTATAATAAATTATTATCCAAGGAAAAGATATGGGTGTCCTTCTAGAACCCGAATAATTTAACTTATCTTTTGGTTGGTGATCACGAGTGGACGTGTCATGAATGAATCAGTGAACCAATAAATCTGCTGGCTGGTGAAGAAACAATGCATCAGTTAGTACGAATCACTCAAGAATAACGATATAAATATTTTAAAATTTTATATTTTAAATTTTATGATATGTTATTTATTGAGGGCTGGATAATTTTAAAATAAATTAAGTGAATTAATGAATTAATTTTATATTTTCACTAATTAATTGATGAATGCCACATAATTTAGTAAGTGAGTCAAATTCAATGAGATGGATATTAATAAAAAAGATATATAGTTTCAAAAAATTTCATACTAGGAAACTACAAATATACTTGAGAAATTAGAAAAACTTTGGCTTCAACAAGAAAATATTTATGGTGACCAATTAATACATACCCGCAAATTGAAAGATGTGGTTATAATTTTAAAAAACAAATAATTGTCACAAGCAACTTTAAAAAAGATATTTTATTCCATCTTAATTATTTAATGTAACATGACATATATTTTTAAAATATTATTACTATATGGAGATAAGTTTATTAAAACGAGACTTATAATAAACATAACTTATTATAATGTGAAGTTTATTTATTATAACGGGTTCCAAGTTGAGACCATAATTTTTTATTATTATGAGGAGGTTATTTGTATATAAAATATTCCTATTTGGAGGTTCTACTCTCTCTCTCTCTCTCTATATATATATATTATCTAAATCCATCACAAATTTACAATTTGTATCATTCATCCACTAAATCATTACTGTCCATTAGAAAATTAATAGAAGTGTACAAATTGATCATTTTGCCCTACAAACTCAATTTAACATAAAAAGGGTGTAGGGAAATCTTCAATTATATATCCTAATTTTACCATGATATTATAAATACTATAAAAGTTTTAACTTATTTAATTTTACACCCTAAGTTTGTAATTTATATCAATTGTCCACCAAAATGTTAACACTATTAGAATATTTGATAGAATTTAAATAAAATGGCCATTTTACCTTACGCTTGAATTCAAGGGAATTTTTATCTTGCACCATAAATAATAATAATAATTTATTTATTTTATTCTCAAACCAAATTTAAGGAATAGATTGTTTGGGTGTTTATGAATAAGGGTCTAGGATAATTTTTGGATTTAGCTTGATTATTTAAATTTGCGAAGATAAATTGAGAAGACAAATTAGAATTTTTTTAATTAAGGAAAACATAGAGGTTTTAGTTCATTTAACTCAATATTGGTTACAAGCAATAGTGCTTTTACTTTTGTATTTTAAACTATTATTTTATTTTGTATTTAGTAGGTTAAATGTTTCAATTACTCTTGTGACGTTATCAATTAGAAACAACGGTGAACTTTTTAGTGGATAGTTGATACAAATTACAAATTTAAAGTGAAAAATTGAACAAATTTAAAATTTTTAAATATTTTTAATAGTATAGTAAACTTAAGATAGATGATTGATAATTTTTCTTTTATTTAGCACATTAAGTGTCTAAATTAGTTTTGTGACGTCATTATTTGTTGATAGAAGCCAACGGCTTGGTGGATGAACAGTAAAAATTTTAAATTTTAGTTGAATGAATGGTACAAATTGAAAATGTTATATTATTTTTTTGTAACAACAATAATTTAAGAGTTTGTGGCTAATAATTTCCTTCTGTATGCAGTAATTAATTAAAGGCCATAAATTTATGGTCAGAGCCCGGAAGGGCTGGCAAAAATTTTCAAGACGGGCTGGCTCAATTGTCGTGACACGCATGTATTGTTGGACATCATAAGGATAAAATTAATTTAAATATGATAGTTTGGGAGAGAAATTTAGAACGAGAGTCCTCTTTTCTAAGAAAATAAAGGGTAAAATTAAAAGATAACGAAGGATTATTTATTTTCATAAAATTAGATAAAACATACTAAGTTTATAGGCGGTTGAAACTTTAAAGTGCCAAGAATATGTGAAGCATTATCTCTCGAGTACCGCTAACCATAAAATCCAATTATTCATTGGAACTGGGACGTCGCAGTTTAGTTTCTCAGATTCAACACACATACTTTCTTCTGGAGTAACTTTAATGACTGGTTTCAGGCCACCTCTTGTCAGATAAATCAATAATTGTGAAATTATTTGGAAATTAAAATACTTTAGCGTCAGGCTTCCAAATCTTGCCCGGTGGAGGCAGCAGTGATCCAGTCGCCTTCATGAACATCAACTGTCTTCATGTGGATATGGAGAGGACTGGCGTTGCGGAGCTTGCTACATACTTTTATCCACATATTAAAGAATTTGTTTCCATTTCTATATAACCATGATTCTCACAAATAATTTACAGAGAAATTATTTTAAAATCCTCCGAAAATTAAAGCTGCTAAGTATGTAGCAAATTTCATTGATCTCCCCATTATTATATATCTTTTATTTATTATAGATTCTCTATAAAAACGTCTCATAATTATTAGTTCTCGAAGTCAGATTCTCATTTAAAAGAATAATGATGTTTGTACTTAAAATAATGCATAAATTGGACCAAGACCTATAAAAGAAAAAAAAAATGCCTTGAGGTAGTTTTTTTTTTTTTTTTGGGTTGAGTTTTATGGTGATGGTGTGCTATTCTTGTGTTAATTTGTGCATCTATCACTGCTGTATTTAAAATCCAGTGATATTGCAAATCCTCATCATAGATGTAGCATATGCGGATCAGACGGATCTGACCATGTTGTGATTCAACTTGAAATTTTATAAAATTATATACCTCTTGTTATTTGATGAATAAGAAAGAAAATTTTAATTAGGATTTACCAAATGTGCCTTTGATGCTATTGTATGTTACGTTAACATAAATGTTGATCAAACGACTCCCACTATATATACGGAGTGATTCTAAAATCCATTTAAATAAATACATTTGAAATTTTTTTATCAATTTCGTATATGTACCAAAACAATATTGTAATTCACTAATAATTTAAAAATGTTCAAGTTGATACAATTAATAATTTCATCATTTTCTTCTATTTCTCTCTTTTTTTTAATTATGTATTAATAGGTGATTCATCATGAAATTTCTTAAGAATGTACATGCATCTATCACAATGTTACCAAGAAATCTCTTAAGATTTACCAAATTTGTATACGGTATATGTTTTGAAGGAAAAACTAAAATTGAAAATGTGATTATAATGAGAAACGTAGACACGGAAAAACTTCCCGGCCCGATGAGATAAGCCTCAGATAATGCTAAACTTATTAATTAATAATTTGAACACGCCACACAATTACATTCTTCAAAGTTCAAACGACGCAGAGCTATTTCCGTTTTCCAAAGCACTGACTAATTAACATCATCATCGCTCACACAATACAAATACTCACATGATCACATAAACCAATTTTTTTTTTTAATGCATACTCTTGGAATTTATTGCATACAATATTCCAAGTTATATATATATCCCCCTCAAGACATCAATTCTGCTCTTCCTTGAGAAGATGTGCGTCAATATTTTTGGTGAGATCAGTCACAAAATCTACATATTTGCTTGGTGTTGGACCATCCTCCTGTAATTTTTCATATTCCCAAATCCATTTGACCAAGCTACCTTCACTCTTTGGAATGACTTTAATAATCACCTTGTAGCTCTTAAAATGCTTCATTAAATCTCCCTCAATCACAACCATGGTAACTGTCTTGTTTTCTGGGTCTAGTTCGACCTTTTCCTTCATTTTCTCAACTGTTCCATCTGTGCCACATCATAAGAACAAAGAGAAAAAAAATAATTAAAAAAAATCCCTTTCAATACGCTATGTTTTTTCTTTTTACATATATAATTAATGAGCAGACCAATCGGAGTCTTAGCTGTAGGATCAGTATTAGAAATTGAAAAAGAAAAAGAAGATTATAACTAATTAATTTAACACTAAAAACAATCTAGGAAGATTTTCATAAATATAATACTAAACATGCAGGTTAAGTGAGGTTAGAACACGCCATTGACATGTATACCTGCAGAAAAAGTCCAGGATTTGACAGAGCCATGGCTCTCCCAGTCACCTTCATGAACTTCAACTCCATGTAAATTAGCGGGAGACATGTTTGGCACCGTATGTGCCTTGCTGCTAAATGTGTTGTAGAACTTATCAGCAGGAGATTTGATCTCCACTTCAGTTTCCATCTTACCAACTAAAGCCATATTAATATTCTATTATAATTGGAAAAATATTTGAACAGAATATAAAGCAGCAATAGCTCTTGATTTGCAGGCTGCTTGTGAAGGGAATGAGCTTGGTGGATCCTCTTAAATAAGGATGTTAATGGGTATCCCGCTGTGGATTTGTCATTACTAAATCCACACCTGAAAAAAAATTAAATTAACAAATTTACCCACAACTCGCAATGGGTTCTTATTTTTTTAAAAAAATTTGTTCACTGCAAGTTTTAACAATGATCAAATCCACTAAACCGCAGCGGATTTTTTTGTAGGTTTTGTCATTAAAAAATCACAAATATTAAAAAATATTTTGATAATACATAAAAAAATTAAATGATATAATTCAAACTATAAATTTATGACAGTAGTCTAAAAAATCTGTGTACAATACTCAATTCTAGATTTTATCAATGTAAATCATGAATTAAGATTTCAACATTAAAACAAATACACAAAATATATTAATTTAACATAAAATATTAATTTCTAATAAATCAACATCATTAATAGCAATGCATTGCTACATCTTTTAAACAATATACAAGTATTATCAACAATATCAACAAGTAAATTTTGTACAACTATTGTTAACAATTAACTAAACGAATTAAAATCTAACTTTAGTAAGCAATCATTAAGCTCAAGTCATTAAAGTAAAACAAACCAAATCAATCAATTAAAATAAAATATTAGTAAATTAAACTCATAACTTAAAAAAAATTTAGTTGTTAAAAGCATATTTTATGTGTGTAAGTATGTATGTTGCGGTGAGATAGGTTAAGTTTAAGATTAAGAACTGTAACTTACATATGTTTATGATTAAATTTTTTTAATGTAATTTTTGTGATTAAAATTAATATTATAAATAATTTAAAATAAAGTATACTGATTGGTAAATACCTACTAAAGTATCCAGTAATTTTTTTTTTCAAATACCAAATTCACCTCTAACTCACAATAATTTTTAATTTAAAACATCAAACTCTCCTGCAACTCACCAAGGCGAACATCGCCAGCTGATGCATTTTGCTATCGCTATCTTAAATGATAATAGATGCATTACTACCCCACCAGTTTGAATTATCCGATTGCATGGAGCCATGGATGGTTTGTGGCGGAAAATTCATCCACGCGTGTTATAAATATTACAATTAAACAGAATATGTGTTCGACATAGCATAACACGAGCCCATCATGATCATGAATATCAGGCCGGTCGAGTTCTAATAAATTTGTCATGTGCTCGCATTATCGGAACAATATAATAAGAGTAATGATACAGTCATAAATTTTTGTATAAACTGATATAGCATGATAAGATTGGTTGAATTAAATATCACTTGGCCCACATGATTTGTTTTTATTAATTTATATTTTCATTCAACCAATCTTATCATACCACATTAGTTTGTACAAAATAAATTTATACAAAAATTTATAGTTGTATCATTACTCATATAATAATAGCACAGGTACTTAATTAAAATTTCTGAAATAATGTTGAAAATAGAAAATGCAATGAAAGATTGCTTCAATAATTGTTGTGTTAATTACTACACTGATGGGATACATTAATAATTTCCATTTGGTGGTGCACAGACAAGCACATCGTTGAAAAAATAAATATGCCTTTTAATAATTTGTGTGTGTGTGTACACCCACACGTATGTACGTGTCGGCAAAAATGGTAATCCAAATCTCCATTGCCTTTCATTTATTTGGAACTTCAGGAGGGTAAGTTGATTATGGTGAGTCTAAGTAACAATAACCTGCCTATCCATCAAATTAAAATAAAAATTAATGAGGACCAAAAGATTTTTCCAAGTCATATATAATCAATCTACGCACATAAAAAACGATCACAAATATGTTGAAAATTCAGAGACTTTTGGTGAGTATTTAAATTGGTTGAAAAAGAAAAGGTAAGCCACATTCATAATTGAAAAATTGGCCAAAGTTGGCACCGTCACTTAACAATTTGAAAGGAGCTCAAGACTTTTGCTTTGAAAATGACAAGCATAGATGACAAGGTTCAGCTATAAATAGAGGAGCGATCATTCATTCTAAGCATCCTTAAAATTTGTTAAGCTCATAAGTTTCTAAACTTTTGAGAGTTCTACGAGTGTCAGTAATTGGAGAGTGTGTGTGAGAGTACTGGATGTATTTAAATTCTGAAAAATTAAAGTTTCTTTACTCAAATTTATACTTAAATAATTATTAATAATACAATTATTTTTCTCTTGCTCCCATAGACGTAGGCATATTGCCGAGCCATGTAGTTCTTTTATCATTTATTTTTCTATAATTATTTGGTGCGCTTGATTCTGCATTATGCGCATAACAAGTGGTATCAGAGCCGACGGTTCGTACTTGAAGGGATACGGTACTGTTCACGAATATAGTGGAGACAACCATTTGTACTTCGGAGACAATCTATTGTAAGTAATGTCTATTTTTGCATGTCGAGGAAAATTCTATCAACAAGGCGATAAGAGTCTAAGGATTTTGGTTTTTAATCGGGATCGAGTTTCCATCCAATCTCCTGGAAACTTTCCTGGTGCATTTGTTCATGCGAAATTAACATCATAAAGGCTATTTTTCAAGTGAAAATAGTTCATTGAGAAAATGGTAAAAGATGAAACTTTCAGAATTAGGGAGAGATCTATCAAGACTATTTCAGGAGATATTTCAAGTGGAAGGCGATATTTGTTAAATCGCTATTCAACACATGTTATAGGAGGTCAAAAGATTGATGTTGAAAAATTTAATGGAAAAATCAACTTCGACATGTTGAGGCGTGAAGTTATGGATGCCCTTATTCAAATCGATCTCGATGTTGTTTTGAAAAATAAAGGATACAAGAATTACGTGGTTCTACAATATGTCTACGTCCATGGGAGCAATAGAAAAATAATTATATTATTAATAATTATTTGAGTACAAATTTGAGTAAAGAACCTCACTTTCCCAGAATCCAAATACATTCAGTACTCTCACATATACTCTCAGAGCTCTCAAAAGCTTAGAAACCTATAAGCTTAACAAATTTTAAGGACGCTTAAAATGAATGATCACTCCTCTATTTATAGTCGAGCCTTGCCGTTCATGCTTGCCAATTTCAAAGTAAAAGTCTTGAGCTCCTTTCAAATTGTCAAGGTTTGATACCAACTTTGGCCAATTTTTCAATTATATATGTGGCTTACCTTTCCTTTTTTCAACCAATTTAATAATCACACCAAAATTCTTTGACTTTTCAACAATTCTCCGCATCGGTGAAGATTTATCCAAATATGAGCCGATTACCAATAGATTATCATCCTTAAAGTGGCTGCATCTCTGTAATTGCTTACGTATCCAAAATTTGGGATCAATTCAACCGTAGTTCAAAATTCTCCAAACTTAATACATTTAAAAATTTTAAATTAGTTTCAAGAATTTTGAACTACGGTTGGCTTGATCCCAAATTTTTGGTACGTAAGCAGTCATAGAGATGCAACCACTTTGGGGATTATGATCCATTGGTAGTCGGCTCATATTTGGATAAATTTTCGTCGAGGTAAAGAATTGTTGAAAAGTCAAAGACTTTTGGTGAGCTTATTCAAGTAGGTTGAAAAAGGAAAAGTAAGCCACATGCATAATTGAAAAATTGGCCAAAGTTGGCACCGACCCTTGATAATTTAAAAGGAGCTTAAGACTTTTGCTTTGAAAATGGCAAGCATGAATGTTAAGGCTCATATGTAAATAGAGGAGCGATCATTCATTCTAAGCATCCCTAAAATTTGTTAAGCTTATAAGTTTTTAAGCTTTTAAGAGTTCTGAGAGTGTGAGCAATTAGAGAGTATGTGTGAGAGTACTAGGTGTATTTAGGTTATGGGAAAATGAGGTTTTTACTTAAATAATTATTAATAATACAATTATTTTTCTCTTACTTCTATAAACATAGATATATTATCGAATCACATAATTTTTATATCTTTATTTTTCCGTAATTATTCAGTGTGCTTGATTTTGCATTCTGTGCTTAACAAAATACACATCCCCAAAGCAGTCGCAATTAATACCATGTTTCATGAAGGAAGCAGGAAGCAGCCACGGTCGGATGCTGCCAGTTTTATTTATTAATAATCTGAACACACCGTACAATTACAAACTACAAACAACGCATGCAGTACTAGTTCCAAAGCACACTACTAATTAACATCATGATCATCTCTCACACAATAGACATACTCAGCACACTACTAATTAACATCATGATCATCTCTCTCACAATAGACATACTCAGATCACATATATATATATATATATACCAAATTGAAAGCAACCCAACTAACAACCTGAGGGTCTCAAGTTTCTTTATTAAACAAACAGCAACCAAGGTAATATGTTTTTAGAAAAAGGATATGCCGTTTTTTATTTTTTACTATGTGTTATTTATCCCTTGGTAATATGGTCAGCAACATCTTTAGTAATGCTGACCATAAAATCAACATATGCAACTGGGTCCGGAACATTGGCGTTTAACTTCTCATATGCAATGCTACAAGTTGCGATGCTGCCAGCACTGCCATCCCCTTTTGGAGAAACTTTATAAACCGGGAGCCAGCTTTTGAAATGCTTGAATACATCTCCCTCTAGGCCAATAAGAGTCACTGACATATTTGCATCGTCATGCTCTACCTTCTCTTTAAATGTCTCAGTTCTTCCTTCTGCATGCATGTTTAAATATCTATTTAATACATCAAATTTATACGAGTTAGAAAAAATATATAATTCAAATTAAATTAAATCAAATTATAAGACAGGATTGCTTAGTTCATTACCAACAGTATACGTCCAGAGCTTGACAGAACCATGGAGATGCCACTCCCCTTCGTGCACGTCAACAGCCTTAATGTTTGCAGGAGATGCGGTTGGGACGTGGTAGCTTTGTTTTTTCCAGATATGGTAAAATTTCTCAGCAGGTACTTCGATTTCTATTTGTTTCTCTATCTTACCAACTAGAGCCATATCTGTATGTCTTACTGGAAATTTAATTATCACAAGGTATTGATATTCTGAGAAATTAACGAGTATACAGAAGGCAGTGCATTGAGACGATGACTTACCCTCTCTTTATATAGAGTCACAATCTTAAAAGTATCTTTTATTAATTTAGCCATTATTATCTATTAGATTAAGATTAATGATTATTTAATGTGTATTATTGCATCCATCCATCCTCAACCCTAATCGTCACACGTATGTTCCAAATGTATCAATCTAGAGATAATGTGTTAATTTAGTCACTTTCTTTCTTTCTATCTATCACTTAGCTCCTTATTGTTCGAATATATTACCATTCTTATTAATTAATAAATTTTTATTTACAGTTCTTATAAATTAGATAAATTAAATAAAAGCTAAAAATGTTAATACTAAAAATAAGAAAAATAATTTTATTTATTGTAATCCTTTTTATTATTTATAAAATAAAAATAATATTAAAAAAATCAATCTTAAATGCATATTTGCTTGTCACACCGATTACAACAAAATAAATTGCAGCCAACAAATATTAAGTAAATGAACCATTTATCTTTTTTTCCATTTATACTTTTAGTGTCATAGAAATTTTTTATATATCGAGAGATTATTAGAGTTGTTGGAGCACAATCTCCCTAATAATTATTTGGCATGTCTTGGAAATATATCTTATGATCCTCCATGCCAACTGCTAATAAATTGATGCATGGATAAAGTATAATAAATCCGAAACAGATTGCCCGTTCTCTTTCAATAGAAAAATAAATCAGATTCTAATACGGCAAGTAGGCAGCTAAACTACAAAAGATAATGCATTGTTATTAAAGCACTTCGGGGGACTCAATATGAATCATGTGATTTAAACACTGAGGGGGTCAAAGTCGATCACTTGGGCAGGTGCAATTATCAATTCAGCTGTTAATTAATAAATGATGAATAACATAAATGTCAACCACCATGAGATAATGGTTTATATTTTTTAAAGAAATGACGATTCTTACAAGAAATATATTTTCTTCTTTTATTTCTTTTCTGATGGGTAGGTGATTCGACATGAAATCATACGTTTAATAGCATCTACGAAGATATCGACCTCAATTGGGCAAGTGAGACTTTGAATTCAACTCTCTTCGAGAGATTTTTCTTTTTCTTTTGTTTTATATTTTTCAATATCTCTTCATATATAAAATTTAAAAAAAAATCTACGTAATCCATCCGAATAAGATTGCAAGTTATATAAATATATTTATATAGTCACCATGAGAAATGTCCTTTCATTTAGGAGGGGCAAATATGAATTTAATCTAACCGATGGTTAAAACCCCAAAAGGTGTCAATTTCTTAAGATTTACAAAATCTAATTAGATTATGATTTAAAAAATATTTAAAAACACTTCTCCCCTACCACGACGCGTTATCTGTAGAGTGATTTTAATAGAAGTTAGAGACTTTTTTTTTAACAATTCACACGGAATAATAATAATAATAATAATAATAATAATAATAATAATAATAATAATAATAATAATAATAATAATAACAACGACGATTAAAAAAATACAGAAAAGCTACAGCATCGGATGTGCTATTAATTAGAACTTAATAAGTGATCAACACCAACTCTTATACAATAATTATTGAATCACGCCGACTTTCCATGAAAATACAAAAATAAGTCATACAATCAGTACTGATCACATTATTGGATCCATCATAAGAAATTAAGAAAGTTAAAGAAGAGTGAGATCTCATACAAACTTTAGATTTAACACATGAAATAATCACAGTAGTTAATAAGAAAGTACAAACAACAGCAAAATATCATATTTGCAATTAATCTTCATCAAGTTGAAATACAGTCATGAATGATAGGTGTGTATGCCTGAATTCTGCCTATATTTGTTATCAACAGAAATAATTCCACAGAAAGCCAGGACATACCATATTTTACATATCTCAAGTGTCATACAGAACAGTGGATACAATAATTATAGTTTGATTCTTCCTCGTGTTACAATTAGTAGATCGCTATCCTTTGTGTCAATGAGGTGTGGTGATAACCACCTACAACTGCTTTACTAGAGTTGATAATCTAGATGGGCATGCAGGCATAATAGTATATTATTAGTATCCTGAGCAGTTGAGATGGACTTGAGCCAATAATCAACCTCCTCTGGCCCCACTAGCACCCGCTAATCTTTGAACATTCATACAGAAGCTTCTCTAACATACCAAGCAGAGATGATAACTGATATACTGAACTTCTTAGGTTTTTTATTCCTCTATGTATAATTGAGTATTTACACACACACACACACATATGTACGGCTGAAAGCCTACAGGCTTACAAAATTCAGCTTTTGGAAAACAATGGGGAAAGGACTTACAAGTGATTTGTCTTACTTTTTCAATAGATTAGGAACATCCTCTCTGGAAGTGACAGCAGCTGGAGAGGTAGAGAAACCATTTTTCTTGTTCAATTCGAGTTTTTGATCTGCTTTCTTACTTCTCTTTTCATCTTCATTGCAATTACTGGGAGATGATGACCCAAATATCTGCACCGTTAAGCTTCCAACTACATGGAGATGAAAACACTTGTCAGCACACCAATAAGATGCACGTAGATATGCCTCAATTTTGGAAGGAGAAGTCCTCATTCAGAATTCAAAGATGCCATCAGGTTTTATGGTAGAGGCTAAAGAGTAGAGAGTGGTTGTGGTGGTAATTGTACACGGAATTCAGTTAGTGATCTGAGTCAAATTGTTGTGTGCCAAAAAAATAAATCTGATTTTCTTCAAACTTGTACAGAGATTATTTAACACTGTCTAAATGCATTGGGGTAATATTTTCCATCCCCTCAAAAAATAGATATGATCCTTCAGTGTTTTTACTGTTATCATGGTGCAGCAAGCAAACAACAGAAGAAAGTCACAGAAACCAGCCACATTTAATCCAGAGGAAAATAAATTTGACAAATTTGAGAAGGGGACAAAAAGGAAAGAATATGACTGCATGCATATCCAATTTTGAATGTAAAATTTAAGAAATGTAAAACCACTCTTACCTAGCACAAGAGCAGCACCAAGCCAACCAGTTGCACCCCACCTTTCACCAAGGATGAACCACGCAAAACCAGCACCCCAGATGGGCTCCAACCCATATATTATTGCTGTCTCTGTTGCTGATACATCACGCATTGCAGCCATCTGCAAAGTCGACTAGTTTTTTACGAAAAAACTTCCAGAAATATGTTTCATATAGAAAGATTAATTAAAAATGTTTTATTACTAGTAGAAAATACGGAATGTGAGATCTTCCAGATGTTTCCTTTCTTATTTTATTTTTTCTCATTTAAAGTAATTCAAGTTGCAAATTAAAAACCGAAACTTGGGAGCATAGGACTAAAGATACAGGAAAAGACCTCTGGAATTTACAGCTTTTGTCAGGATACTAAAATTAGATGAAAGGAAAATACGGAATGTGAGATCGTCCAGATGTTTCCTTTCTTCTATATTTTTTTCCCCCCTTCATTCAAAGTAACTCAAGTTATGAAAATAAACACCGAAACTCGGAAGCACAGGACTAAAGATACAAACAAGAAAAGACCACTGGAATTTACAGCTTTCCTTGGGGAACTAATACTAGATGAGAAAGACCAAAATAATGAGTTAAGGTATAATACAAAACACATTACTCTGAAAGCTGGGGGGTTTTGCCTCATCAGTCCAATCTACAACTTGAGGCTTCAATGAAGTCAAAGGTGCTCAGGAAGCCAATTTGAGTAGCAGAAATAGAATGATATCATCATAAGGGCGAATGAGAAGAAAATGTGTACCAAAATGCCCAAAAAGTTCTTTTAAACTTGAATTTTCTCACCAGAACCTTAAAGAACATACCTAAAGTGTGTGGCATGTACGTTAGACATAGGGGTCTATCTTGTAAAAGAACGATGCAATGGTTGTAGATGAATGAGGCGATCAACACTGACAGATCTGGCTTCGAAATTAGAAATGAAGAGAAAAGACTGGCTATGTGTTAGTAGAAATACGAAAGAGGAAGTGGTGGGGAGGAGTACGATGTGATGTTTAATAGAGATTGACAAAACTGGAGTTAGGAAGGAAAATCAAGGTTCTGCTGCTGACTCAGAATAATAGCAATGTACAATGAATTTGGAGAGACTGGAGAGTAGAAATAAAAGCCCCATAAAAGAATAAAGAAGTGAGAGAAAAGGGATAAAACTGAGCAAAATGCCTTCCAGAGACCAAAATAAATGATAGTCGATCATAAATCAAAACCAATATCAGAGTTCACAGGCTTACATAAAATTTCTTTCAGTTATCCTAATAAGATACGCATTCCCAAGAAACTAGTGATCTAGAAAATCTTAATCCTCAAAACTTAAAGTCGAGCAACTTAACACAGGATGAAGTATCCTGAATTTGCAAAAGCTGCATGAGTAAATACTTGTAACTGCTAAATATTTACCCTGCAATTAATCATCAAATATACAAAGACCCTCAACTCAAAGCATCTAAATTACTAAATCTTAGAGTTATGTAGAATCTAGCACAAAAATCTTCTCTCCATGGGAAATTTCAATACCTCTATCCATAAACATAACCCTGTTGAGAATATGCCTGTGTAAAGTGCAGGTATCCATGGAAATGCAACCATCCAATCCCAAGACATAGTCCACGTCCAAGATGATGGGTCAGAACCCTGGGTGCCACCAAGCGAGCCTCCAATAAAATACCAGACCGCTGACAACAGAGCAATAACGCATACCTGAATGCATAACATTGATCAACCTATGCACGAAGACGAACACAGCATGGTTTTAAGTAAAAACATATTTAGAATATGCTAACCTCGTATCCTAGGAGGGGCAAAAAGTCCTTTTTATTCGTGCTCCTCGAAATGTGCTCCGTTCTTAGCATATGGATTCCAAAAAACACTGCACTTAAGAAGTTTAACAGATCTCCAACCTGAATTGTTATAGACATATTATTAGAACAAAGATGAAAGCTATATTTAGTTTTAAGTCTTTGAAAGAATACTAATGCCTACAGTTGGTTCGTCATCAAATGAACTAAGAAAAACAGCTCATAATTAAGAACACGTACACTTGGAGGAGATCCACTGGATTCCAGCAATGCAACTCCTAAGATAGACATAACAGCACCAAACCAGGTACGAGCAGGAACTATTGCTCCTAACATACCATCAAGCAAGGGAACAACTATTACCTGATAAATTCAGGTAAAATATGCCATTAATGTACCTTTGAAGCACTGCATACAGCAGGGAGCTTTATTGATAAGGTTAAAAGATTAATCAAAAAACTTACGGTGAACATTGAAATGAACGAGGCACGTCCAGCATCGGAAGTTTCAAGTCCAAGTGCCTGCATTAGGTATCCTAGACTAACCCACAAACCCAATTCAAACCCAGCATTTCGGGTATAAACATCATCTCGTGCTCGCAGAACAAACGGAATGAATGGGATTGCAGACAAAGCAAATCTGACAACAGTGAAGGCTGATGGATCTGTGATCGCTTCAACCTCTTTTATAACTGGAATGTTACTAGCTACAAGAAGAAAGGGAAGCAAAGTTAAAATTGCGAGCAGTGGATACTGGATGAATTAGAATGAACGAAAATACACGGGCAATAATTATGGCAGTTAGTTAATTTCGAGAGAAAAATATATCATTTTCCCAGACTTAAAATGAATAAATGCAAGCAACCACGTGTGCCTATGCATCTATGATGCCTGCCTAATTGACTATGACATAGATTGATAAACTTAACTAAAATTCATTGATCAAAACCAGTCATTTTCCTCAATTTTCTTGGCAACCAAACAGAAGCAGGCTTACCGTAAACAACGGTGATGGCATTGAGGAGAATGATGCTCCTAACTTTCTTCGAGGCAAATAATATCCTGCGCCAAAGAGATCGCTTTCCAAAGAGAGACGAGAAACTCCGAGCTCGAATCCATCCTTGGAGTTGGAGACCGAAGTAACGTCGTTTTTTGAATTGCAATAAGCAACTGTATTTGGTTTCGAGCTACAAGCTGTATCGGAATCAATCCACTTTCTCGGTCTCGAAACTGATTTAGTGCAAGTAACAGAAGAAAAATCGGAGTCGTGCAAAGCAGAAGCGGTAAAATGAGGTCGGTTAACGTAGTGGCACTGGCAGCAGATGAAAATAGACGAATTGGAGGGAACAGTAGAGAGGTCAGCCGTAGAGCAATCTGAAGCTATCTTCGTTGACCATCTTGATAGAGTTACAGAGACCGGAGCCGTTGTGGCCATATCTTGAGTTGAGACTGCGGGAGAGAGCAGTCTCTCACTCTCTGCTTCTCTCGTCAGAGATCTTGTCGACGACCAGTTGGATGCTACCACGTAAGCAAAAAAGTTTCAGATCTTTTGGCGATTCAAAGTGAGTGTGATACTCTGTGTCGGATCTTCATTGGATGATTATGAGGTTTTGGTAAATGGACAATAAGTCATAAAATTACAAATTTCAAGCAATAGTGGAGTCGCTACTTTAATTCATATTTTATTTTTATAAATTAATATAATATAAATAAAAATTATTTAAATTATAATATAAATTTAAAAATATCTCACACAATTAAGATTCACTCAATGCTGTCTCCTCCTAACTCAGACAAAAAAAAAATTAAAATTCCAAGTCTCGCTTTGTGAACGGAAATTGAAGGGAAAACGCGTTTTAATAATGGCAATATCAAGAAAAATAACAACGGGGAGACTATGACATAAGGGAGAAGGAGCAGTTTTATTTTTTTTTCTAATAACGATGACTAATTAGTCGTATCAGAATAATTTTATTTGGTTTTGTCAATTGGCATTTTCGTGGAGAACAACAGAACAGGTGGCGTATTCTGACCTTATTATCACGGGACGAGAGGTTACGAACCCGTGCGGCACTCCCGCATCCCATACTACGAGAGTAAGCCTAGTGGAAGTGACACAATATCGACTGGTTTCGCCCTGCCTTGGGCTCATCAGGAGAACGACTCCAGTTCCCAACCAGTGTGTGTAGGGCTTCGCCTAGACCCCTCTTCAAGGTTAAGTCCTCGACTAGCGACAAACTCCCCAAACTCAACCGGGTCGGTCTGCCTGAACTCCAAAGAGTCTAGGGTCATTGTATTCCCCACACGCACGCCCCTGAAGCACGTCTCCAACAATCAGCACAACCAGCAACGATACTAGCGTACAAGCGCATATCTTGGGTGTCACGATTGCGGTCCGTGACATTATGCTTGCAAGAACTATGAAACAAGGAACACGTTGTCATGTCTTAAGCAGTTGCGTTCAACTTTTATCCTTTTATTGTTGCTTTGCTTGCAACGAATTTGATATTTCTATATTACCCTTTAAGTTGAAAATAAAAAGTCACCTCAATTCAAAATTTTGATGAGATGTGAGATTAAAAAATTAATCTCAAAATGATCCCCTTTCGTTTTTTAAAAAAAGGTAACGCTGACCATTAGAGCTAGGTCTAATAGTTAGAGTTACTCTTTCATAAGTGTGAGAAAAATAATTTCAGTCCTCGCAGACTCAGAGTTTAGAGTCACTCATTTATAAATATAAGAAAATTAATTTGAACTTCCGCATATATATTGCATGAGTTTAATATAAATTTATTTTTTTAAAATTTGAGTAAAAATAATAATTTTTAATTTAAATAACTGATCTCAGTAATTATATGATTACAAATATTATAAACAATAATTCCTTTAAAAAAAGATAACGCTATTAATGCACGTGGCAAATTAAACTTTTCCTACATGTTGAGGTCTCAAACGGGTATATCAGACTGGGTTCAATAAATTTTTTCTGGGCTTTCAGAAGGGCTGCCTAGCCCATTTTATATTTGATACAATCAGTTTTTACGAAAACAATGCGACCGCCAGGAATGGAGCTTGGAGTAAATCTCCGTTGGGGAAGGGGTAGAAAGCCCAAGTTCAAACTTCATGTGTTAATCAGAAATTGATTTAGACAGTTTTTCCATTTATAGTTTTGGTGTGGTTGGCAGGAAATTGAGAATTTTGCTTGTAACTACAGTAATTTTGAATCGATTGTTTTGATTAATAATTAAGGCTACTTTTACCAGTAAAAAATAAAATAAAAAAATAATCAACAAGATAAAAATTGAAGAGTTAGTCCAAATTTTGTCATACTTTGAAAAGTTATTACTACTAGTTTATTATTATTCAATATACACTAGAGATTTAAACTTTCAAATCTCTTTATTGAATTTAACTATAGACACATGAACCAAAAAAAAGTATATGATCTTAAGAAAAAAAAAATTACTCCAATAGCTTAGCATACCCTCTTAAAAAAAAATTGTCATATTTTTTTAAGGCACAACTAGTGGCATGACACAAACCACATAGTGAGCATGGCATGACAAGAGCATGAGCCCGCATGGACCTTCTTTTGACAGGTCGAGCTGGCGCATGCCTCGTTGACCGTCTCTACTCTTGCTCATGCATCAGCATAATAACACATGAGCAATCTAAAATGGTGGCTCTGCACTTTAAAGTTGAAATTCAGAGCTCCATTTCACATTTTCACTTATCTTTCATGTCTTAGAATACAAGCGTTCATGTGTGTAGTAATTACTAATTCACGGAAAGATCTCTTAAGCTTCGTTTAGTATTATCTATGATCGGATAAAATCAAATCAACAGCCTAATCGTCTTTCGGCGAAATAATAAATTTCTACTTAGATTAGGGAAGGGGCCGAGGCCGGGGCCAGGGTTTGGTTTGCATTAAAATACTGTTTTCAAAATTGATTTTGTCATTTTCATTGGTTAAAAATCATTATTGACGGTTTAATCCCTTTAAAATTAAAGATGTCAATACAGCAAATTCCATTTACCCAGATTCACTGCTTAGAATAAGAAGACACTACAGCTCTTGTTGATTTAATATCGAAACCGGTAAACTTCCTCTGCCCTGAAAATTCCAAATTGCTCTCACTGTCTGTACATTCTTCATAAAATATACTGCTGCTCTTTTCTTTTCTTTTTTTTTAAAAAAAAATAATGGCTAGAGTCACTTTATATTTTTTCTGTAAATTGACATCTGGTTCATAATATTAACTGCTCATCACATTAGTCTTCTAGTCCACCCCCTTCGCCTATTTCACTACAGAGTACGTAAACTATTTATTTTAAGTGTCCTTTCATGTCCATATGAACAAGAAAAGTAATTAAAAAAATTGAGAGAACTCAAAGCAGCTCCGGTCAAATTATTGTTTTCAGTTCCGCCACACTCTAAAATAAACTTCAAATAGGCTTTGGAGTGAATTACGTATGCTACAAACTCCAAGGGCTTTGCCTTTACAGCCTGATATTTTGTTGTCACGTATTTGTATGATACTGCAAATGGTCAATATTTCCTGTAGCAGCTGCTTGACCATATATTTAGTGCACATAATTAAATCATTGATAGACGCCCGGCTGGTAGTTCTGGAAATGAAACTCTTAATTGGATTGATGCATTTCTTCTTCAAGTTCTGCAGAATGCACACAATATTTGACGTTCTTATCAAAGATTTCTAAGAAGGCACAATTAACACACGAAAATTTTCCTTTTCCTTTCTTAATTCTTCAATTTGTTGTGTGGAAAATTGAAATAAAAATATTCGGCAGAAACTAACCGTGTCCGCGGCATAGTACTTCTTGAGAGCAAGCAGGAATACGACCTGCATTGATTAACATTAATTAATACACAAATTTTTAGGTGGTTGATGTGGCAATAAATTTAGCCATTCCAGCTGACAAATTTGGACCGTTCGTGGGACACTTTAATAGATCGTGCACTCCAAACAGGTGATAGCAATGGAAATTTCAAAGCAAAGAAGATTTTGAATATGCTCATCAGAAAAAAATTGAAAAATTGCAGTGCCAGAAGCTTGGTGGGTGGAAGCAATAAACAAGAGTACGTTTCATGGAAGTTTTACACAGAGAGAGATAAATGAGGGCTAGTTTTAGTCTCATTCATCATAACATTTTGTTTTAATTCATTGCGGAGATTTAAACGCATCATTATGGCCCCAAGCAAACATTCATTTCACGGGGAAATAAATACTATTTCCCCGGCTTGTTGCACTTAATATTATAAAATCTTTCACATCATTTCTCATACTTTGCACAGAATCTTTTGAACTCATCAAAATAAAATTATAAAATTACATTATTAATATGAGAAATATCTGCCCCTTTTCTCCTGCCATTTTAAGGGCTGACAAAGCGAATTCCAAGGAAGTTTCCAAAGCTTCTTTATAGATCTCACCTTGAGATCATGAACTTTGTTTTGTCAATAGCTGACACTGGGACAGCAAATAATATATAGACAAGAAATTGTACATATTTGTAATTACATTTCTTATTATTGGAATGATAGGGGTATGATTATTGGCGTTTGAAGAGAATTGGGAACCATATTTATGAATTGATTAGTGACTAGTGAGTGGCCAAAAGACCTTATGCAGCAAACATTAAAATAAAGTAATGCTACCATTAAATATGTGTTGGGAGGTTGCAGAGTCCTATCAGCCTTGAGAAAGCGTGTTAGCCTAGTAGGACAGGCATCCTCATTGAGAAACATGGACGCATTTAAGTCAAGAAAGAAAAAATAGTTAAACCAGATTGGGGCGTCTAGGAATAATCAATCAATCACAGACTCTTTGAATTTCTCTTGAGGCCTGCATGTCCTATAATTTAAAGCAAGACCAACAGTTTAAACTTGTTACAGATAGTTGGTATGCTGATCAGATGGTCAAGATCCCTTCTGAGTTTGACCCAGCTGGTTTGGTTATTGATCATGGACACATCTAGGCTGCAGCTAAAGCTGTAGGGACCTAAAGACTAAAGTAGTAATCTAAAATGTGAAAAATGCCTCAGTTTCACCATGTTCACTTGACTTCTTCCTGTCTTTGTTATTTTAGGAACCGAAGGTAAAAAGCAACACTGCCATGTAGGATGGATTTTGTAGTGAAGAAAAGTACCTTGGGATTATCTTGGCTCTTGGATGAATGGTTGGTTGATGATACATAAAAATGAATGTGACATAAATCATTATTAAATCTAAAATTCTGTCTTTTATAGTAGAAATGTGAATAATATTCAAGATTGATTGATATGAGCAGCTTCTGAAATGTGAATGATTTTATATTAGAATAAATGAAAAAAGAACAGAAAAAACAAGGATTTGGGTCCAAGTTATGAGCTGCGTGCACATCATTTTGGGGGAATTAGGTGGGTTTCGTTGGATTAATTAGGTTTTGCTATCCCCATGATACTTCAAAGGGAAAAGGAAAAATGATAACAATAATAATAGAGACAGAAGGATAAATAGTGGCCGGAAGATTTTGCAGAAAATGGAAGAGAAGTAGATATATTGGAGTAACTACAATTAAATTCAAACACATTAAATCTTTTTAACGTTGACAGGAAGAGTACAGAAGAACAACATACTGCAAACAAAGAAACAAGAGCATTAACACTAGCCTTCACCATCTTTTTTTTTTTAATTTTTTTTTTCATCTACACCACACTGTCCCAAACTCTTTAAAACATTACTGAAAAAGGCTAAAGCCAATGCTCTGCTCTCTCTTCATTCAGCTCTTAATTGAAAAATAATAGTACAAAAGGAAACAAAAATTAATGAACAATACAGTAACTAAAGCTGCTAGGCATTAACATACTGCACACAGAAACCAAACCTAGATATTAGTTATGAAGAGGGTTTGGACCTGTGTGAATTATTCTCTTGTCATCTTCATTTACTGATGAGCCTGGATTGTCCGCTTCTGTGTCCACCAACAGACCTGATATGCTTGGAGGAGGTGCATGGAAGGTTGATTCTGTGTTGAAAGACCTTGTTTTACTTGCTGAAAAACTACTATAGGTACCAGTTTCATCATCATGAAGAGCACAAAGCAGACCTAACAGAGAAAAAATTAAAATGACCCAGAAGAAGAAACTTGCAGCTTTAGCTCCGGCACATCTTCTTCTTCTTCCTCTTGCGCTTACAACATCTCTAGGAACTGGCATTTGCATGTATCGCGAAAATAACAACACTGCTTTAGATTTTGACCAGCCAAAGAAAGGCTCAATGGGATCTCTCAACTTGCACTATATAGTGTGAAAACGAAGACTGAAGTGAAGTGGGTTTTGGATATTTCTGATCTCTTTTTGGTGCTTTCCTTTTCTCTGCTTACCTTGGGGTCTAGTCACATGATCCTGACCCTTGATTCCTGGAACCTTCTAATATTTTCTTATTTCTGTAGCTTCTGCTGAAATCTGAATCTTTGGACTTCGCACTTTTTACTACTACTACTAGTCTATCACTCTCTCACACCTCCAAGCTAGCAAAACTGCTCTGATTTTGTATTCTGCCTCTTGGCATCTGTTTTCTTGTTTTTTGGTTTTTCTGGTTTCAATTGTATACTATTATATTTTTTTTGCTCTCATGTTACTTGGAGAAGGTGTTGTGGGACTGTCCAGTATTAATAGCCGATGTCTCCGGAATTTAAATATTTTTTGAATGCGATTTATATAAAAGAGAAAGAAAAAAACATTGGTAAAACCAAACTTGCTTGTTTCTACTTCTACCATATATTCTTTTTCTTACTATGGCAGCAAAGTAGCTCGTTTAATTAATTATTCAGAGTTTCGCTTTACTAGGACTTTGTTGCCCCCTCAGCTCTTTTTTCTTCCATTTCTTTGCCTCATTTAGCTAGGATTTCACTTGAATATGCCTGTCTATGATGTGCAATCACAAATCCCATAAAGGCGATTCCACATTACATGACTTATATGTTCATGATAAGTCGCTTCAGTTGTGTGTATATTAAAAAAAAAAAGTCCATTAAGAATATCATCGATCATGTAGTGAGTAACTGGCCATGTGATACAATTGCATAAAATTCTTTATAAATAATATCAAGGTTGTGGATTCACCAAATAAGGACAACTAACAATATAGTTCTTCATAACACGACCAGCCAGCAGCGTTGGCTAAAATATCATTACACATATATTTATGTAAACGTCTATTTTTACATCATTATTATTTTTACAATATATGTAACTTCTCGACTAAATTGTTCCTTTCGAGTATAATTTAACTACTAACGTCAAAAACCATTTTCATTCCAATTCTTCCAGCTACTATGATTACAAGATAAAAGATTTGTGATTGCTTGAGATGAGATGTCACAGCCTTCCATGTCCTCTTCATAGTTATTACGGGAACCGAGTGATGATTACTCACATTCAATTTCAAGCATTTCGGAAGAGATGAGATGTTGACTGTAGCTGCTACGGCATATGGGGAATGACAGCTCACAGCTGTATAAAACGCTCCCACGACCGTGATGATCAAATGAGGTCAAATTAATACATTCAAAGTTGGATAGTTGTCAACTTAGAGATCAAAGTCTTGATTGGACGAAAGAAAATTAAACTAAGAAAAAAAATACGTCAATACTTCGTTATTCCATTGTTTGTTATTGGTGTAAGTTTCAGCGTCCAACACTCCTAGGGCTAAAGTAAAGCTAGTCAGCTAGAGGACCAACCTAATAGACAAGAGATGAAGAGTCCACGGTCAAAACTAAGAATTAACAATTAGGGCCATAATGTAAAAACAACAAACTTTACGGAGACGAAAAAAAAAATTGTAAATTTGAAGGAGTTCGACATTTAAATTTTCGGAATTAAAAGAAAAAGAGCTCAATTTCTACTTAGAGAGATCACGTATACAATGGCTATACAAGTAGTGTTTCTTCGCAAAGTACACATATATACGTGGCATTTTTTTGAGTAATTGTAAACATAAAATATCATAAAAATGATCAAAATCATTACATTGATAAATAAAGAAAAAAGTGAAGGGCTGCCATTAAAAAAATTAAAATTAAAAAAATGTTACCTGGCTGGTGTGCGACAACCCAATTAATGGGCGGCCTCCACAATTAATAAGAAAAAACGTACTGGACTATAAATTAATTGGGTGCGGATACAAGAATTCAATCAACTACGTTTACGGCTAGGACTATTGGGGTATTTAATCCCATTCGCTCCCTAGCTTTCGTCTCTCAAGTCCCAACTTATGTAATAATTATAAATCGTATAGTAGAATAAAGTAATAAGAAAGTCTTAACTGTTGTGACAATCATTAATTGGATAGTTAAATAAAGTAATAAGTAATTTTTGGTCTGCTTGAGATTACTGTTGGAGAGTTGCAACTTAAAAATTACAGTACTAAAGTGTTTAGTAAACACTAACTGCTATAGCTTAGAAGTTATGTTAATATGATTTTTCACTTGTATGATGAAAAATCTATTATATCTTTAATAATTTTGTCAAAATTATTATTTAAAATTTATATGTCGAAATTATTATTTAAAATTTATATTTACTACTTATTATTAACTTTTGTTTTATAACTACATTTTTTTTTTCACGGTAGATGTTTTTCACCTTAATTCCAAACATGACCTTTATGTTCCTCATGTAATAAATAAGTGACATATAATATTGGGACTTAAGTTGGAAACATTATTATACTTGTTATAGCTAAACTATCTTTAAAATGTTCATTTGGAAGCCATACACATTAACATGACCCTTTTACAATGCTACATAGCTCTCGCACGATGTAGAGAATAGTTTGCTCAATTGCATACTCTATGTGTTCTAAATGGTCGCTTGATCTTCTAATAAATCATAGTTTAAATTTGCTTGCTTAATAATAATATAAATGGTACGTCCAAAAAAAATACAAATTCAATTTTCACATAATTGTTTATTATTTTGAATATATTTTAAATAAAGTTAATGAGACTCGTCACCGTTCTTATTTTATTATATGGTACAAATTAAATGCTTGACCGAGACATTTTTATTTTTCTAATCTAATCTTGAAAGAGTTATTAAAAATAAGTTCAATTGCTAGGAGGGACCAATTTGAATATCGACAAACCTCTACCGAGAAAGGAATATATATATATATATATATATATATATATATATATATATATATATAATATATATATATATATATATATTAAAATTAATATAATTTTTTTAACACAATTTAGTATAAAGTTTATTTATTTGTTTATTTTTTGCCTCAATTTAATATAAAGTTAAAACCTCCTACTTTGCCGGGGAAAAAAAAAGTATTGTTATTATTGGTTGCGGACCTGGGCGTATAACGGCTCCGTGGTGTCCGAAAATTGCGCAACAAGTTTTGTTCGGCAGATTTCCACTTCCCCGTGGGCTAAGTTAGAGCTTGTGCAAACATGTCCAAGAGAAATATACAACAGTCGTCATTGATATACTTTTGGGCTTTTTTTTTTTTAAATGACATTGTCAGATTATTAGATGAATATCTCCCAAACAAATAATTATTAGATGAATGTGATGCAATATAGCATACTGTTTTCGTTACAAGAAAATTATTTGATTAATTTCATCGCTGAAAAGTATTTGTGTTGAAACCAAACGTTAGTTCGAATTTTTTAACTTGTAAAATATTTAAAGAAATAATTTTACGTTTGTGGATTAAACAATTTGATACGTAACAAGTTGTTGAGAAATAAAGTTTAATCGAATCGGAATATGACAAAACGTAAATGGATTGAAAGACATGGAATAAAACTACTTTAAAAGAACATATTGCATCCAGACTCTATTACAATTTATTCATGAAATAAATTGACATATAACAAACGTTACTCATTGGATTTAAAATTGTTTAATTAAATTACATCAAAACAACATGTTTTAGTGTAATTAAAAAATAATTAAAGTATCACATCATATTTCATGTATGAACTGCAATAACAAATTCAATTTAAATTTAATATGATAATTACAATTTTTAACATATCATACAAATAAATTTAAAAATAAAAAATTAATTAAAAAATCAAGTCCTAATGGGCTGGCCCATTACCACTACCTGTGCTGTGCCTATCCCTTAGGCCTAAGGCATCAGCCCCGTACGGCCCATCAGTTGGCCTGATATGCTCAGATGCCTTATTGCAGTGCGGTCCTACTGTGTCCCTGTAGGAACACGTACCGTGCCCATTGACCCAAAGGCGTTGTCTAGGCGACCTCTAAGCCCAACTCAGTTTGCAATCGAACTAATTGTTATTGTTGATATGGTGTTGACTTTAAAATTCATCTCCCCTCTTCCCATTTAGAACTTTTCTTTATTCATTTAAAAGAAATAAAATAAAATAAATCAATCACAGCACACCACAGTACGAAGATTGAAGGGACACAATAGGAATAATGCTTTGTTAATGGAATATGCTGACTTGAAAATTTGACTTTATAAAAAGTGGCCCCCACAAAATAAAACATTCATCATAATTCATAAAACACAAATGTCGACCTAATTACACATATACTTTTGGAAAAATTTTCATTACTAGTTAGATTGATTTGTTTTATCCAATAAGATATGTGTTAATTAAGTGCTCCCGGGTATTATAAATTTTCTAAAAAATGCATATAAAGATATTTATCTTTGAATTTTACTCGTAACAAAATTAGAGAAGGATTTCATATAAATAATTTATTATTTAAAAAATAAAAATAACAATAAAGGTAATACTTTACGGCTTGATTCATAATTGTGGAAGCTTAGCTTAAAAACTAATAAAAAAATAATATTTTTTATTATTTAAAAATTCATATTTACTTTATATCATCAATTTTTATTTTACAACTTCAACTTTTTTTTTCCCATAACCTTCGAGTACTTCTCTATACCAAACATGTTTCTAATTAATCATAATTCAATTCATAGATAAATAAATAAGATTAGATTCCATAATCTAAAATCAAAACCTGAATTAACTGTAATATGAATCCAACTCAAGAAGGAAATTATTGAACAGTTTAGTTGTCCACGTAAGTGGCACACTGACACAGAATGGCACAATTTTATTGGATAAAAAGAATATGCCCAAAGTGAAATGGGAATTTTGGGAAGATTCGTGACACAATGCGCATCTCCGCGTTCCTCTTTTGTTTTTGTCTTAAAAAATAAAAATTCCTCACTTTAAATGACTTGACCGCCTGCTTTCTTCTCTAACTCAGTAACTCTACCTATATATGTATATATATTCGTATCATTTCAGTTCAACCCCATCTTAACTCTTCAGCATTTTCAGGTATCTTTCTTTCTGGTTTCTCTCTAAATGCACCAATTGCATTTGCATGTGTCTTATTTCAAATTTCCATCTGTATTTCTTTTTTCTTTTTTTAATATCTCAATTGATCGTCCAATATGTTGTGTGAACTGGGGAAGTTGCCTTTTTTTGCTTGAATTAAATGGGCCCATTTGAGATTTTATGGTTAGCTCAGAGAAATTCCCATGTTAACTTGTTTGCGAAGTATTGAATTCATGATAAAACGTGACAAATAAAGGGACTGCTGGCTTCTGAGTTCCTAATTTGAAATTTTTGAATGCTGATGATATCTTTTGGAAATTACTCTCGTTTGAACCTATTTTTTGGCAAGACAAATAGTGAATTGGGTTTGCTCGAATAATCTGGAAATTTACATTTTTTTTTTGTTGGGGGGGGGGAATAATTAGTCAAGGGCTTTGAAATTGAATACCAGTGGTTCAAACTGCTTAAACGGATTTACTCATCGTGTTTATTTTTGTTACCCATTGGACTATCTCTATTTTACTTAGATAGAAGTTGTTTGGT
This sequence comes from Citrus glauca, assembly GCA_029633175.1. Taxonomy (NCBI): domain Eukaryota; kingdom Viridiplantae; phylum Streptophyta; class Magnoliopsida; order Sapindales; family Rutaceae; genus Citrus; species Citrus glauca. Next base: position 28,540,590 of record JAQOOD010000002.1, read on the forward strand.
CTTTTATTTTATTTCCTCGTCTTACTGTAATTTCATAGTAATTGTCTTCAATAAAATTGAATTTACGATGAGATGTTATATCCTATTATTATCTTTGCATGATATGTTTTGTGGAGTCAGCTTTGTTCATTGATTTTGGTTTTGTCAGAATACTGGCTGTAGTAATTCAACTTTGTCTTCTGGTGGTATAGAAATTGAGCTGACCAACTATTTCCTTCTGCCACACTTCTTCCTTCGGATGCCAGCAAGGTATTGCTGGCAATAAAGAAAATTTGATTTGCACCTCGAAAACTTTATGAGTCTAGAGAGTACATTGAATCGTACTAAAGCCCTTGACGGTGTTCGCGGGGTGCATGTGGTGCCTCATTCACCATTTGCATTAAAGGAAATTACTGAACATGAAGACTATGAGTCCACTTGTAAAAGTTCGTTTATTGGAGCCAATCAATTTCTGTTAATGCAGTAAGTGTAAAAGAAACTTTTTCCAGGAACATATACTTAATAAAGTAATGCTTATTTGATTGTCAAGTGTAATAGTTCAGATTTCCTGGAATTTTTATTTGAATACATGCAAAATTGGTGTTATTGCAACCTCAATGACTTACTGCTTACATGTACTCCAGACGAGCATGGCAGCAAAGACCATCATGTTTGAGGCCCATTCGGGGTTGTATTCATGGTATTATATTATAAATCATTCCATTTTTCTTCTGAATGTTCTCTGATCTCTTATCTAAGAATATACACCTGCGTCAACCGTTTCCCTCTTTTGTCAGGTGACTTGCATCTCTTAGAAAGAGTTGCAAATGTGCTGACATCACTTCCTTTTATTGCTCTTGGACTCCAGACCCCTAGGTAATATTCCTCTGTAATTTGATTGATAATCGCAACAACAGTATAATATTCCTATTATGTCTTACCAGTTACTTTACTCTGTATATAGGAAGAATCTGAATATGACACTTTATGCTAATTCATTGGTTGGAGTTGGAGTTACATCAAGTTTGTACCATTCCTCAAGAGGCAAACTAAGGAAGTATTTGAGATGGGCTGACTATGCCATGATAGCCACAGCCACAGTGGTAGGTTAATTCTTACAACTGTATCTTCACTTTTCAGTAGTACCATGAGTGTACCTTGTTTTAGACTTCCTCTTATCGCTTTATAACTTCCCCTCGTTGTGCAACTTATGAATGCTTGTGCTTATGATATGTCCTCTTTTATTACTTGCAATTTAATTTCTTCCTATTCCCACTGTATTCATACTTCTACCCTCCCCAGTGGCTTGGCTGAGTGGGTTTCAAGCAACTTTCTTTGGCTGGCCACTGATTATGGGGAGGTAGTGGGCTAAAAATTAATTTGTGCCCATGCCCCCATCTTTTTTATTTTTTTTGGGCCTCATTGGACTTTGCTGCATTCAGTAAAATCAGTAGTGCCTGTCTTGTATTCTTAATAATTGTTTTGTCTATTCTTGTAGTTAACTAAGCATATGAGAATTTCTTCATGCTATTCACAATATTTTGGCTGCTTGTGCAATACGTCTCTAATCGACTAATCCTCAGATGGCCTGCTATCTTATTCTCTGATTTGACTTTTGATCTGATTTTCTAAGTTTACTGTTTATTTAATTGTTTTCATTAATCAGTAATAAAGTTTGTGCTACACATTGCCCATTTTTATTGAGTGCTAAATTAAATCAAATAAATTTTAATGCAAAACAAGGTTGACTTGTAGTTTAAGGGTCTAATCACCTGATTGCTAAGCATCTTATTTTGTAAGTTGTGTGTGTGTGCGCGCGCGTTTGACATCAAAAAAATAAAAGCAAACACCGAAGAATGCTTAGTTACTGATTTAGGTTAACATCTGCTGGATTGAAAAAAATTAAAACCATTATTCTGAAAAAGAGGTAAAAGGAAACGAGAGAGAAAATGAACAAGGACTGTCAATTTCATAGTTTAGCGGACCAAAGTGCATGTGGCTTATGAAGTTTGAATCACTTAGAACTAATTACTGTTGTGCATGTGGCTTGTGAAGTTTGAATTACTTAGAACTAATTACTGTATCTAGTGATAAAGATATTGCATTGATGATTCTTTCTTGATAGTGGCACAATCTCGTCTAGAATCCTGTACTTTTACCATCATTGGTTACTGAAACTGAATTCAATTGGTAAAACCACTAAAGGTGCACAGTTTCTGCTGCTTATAATTAGTTCACCTACCTACATCTTGCTTTAAGTTTCTCAGATCTCTCTTTAGGATACAAGTTGAAACCTAAAGAACCTATTTGCAGTGTCTTTCAAGGGCACTCAGAGATGAGAACCCAAAGATGTTGATGGCAGCATCTGCATTGGCTCTACCTATCCAACCTCTGATGGTTTCGGCTGTTCACACTGGAATGATGGAGGTAAATAGCCTATTCTTTACACCAAGTTGATAGTGTTATTTACAATTTAGTATTCCTTCTGAAAGTTGTTGATTTGTAATTCCTGCATATTGAGGTGACAAATAACAAAATATATCTTGTTGTTGAAGATGTAGTAGTTATTGTCAAATATTTCCCCAACTCTATTTAATGTATGAACATATATTAGAATATGTTGTTTCTTCATTCAGTGTAGCTTAACTAACACATGTAAAAAGATGTTTATATTCAACTCTACGATATCATGTAATTACAAAACTATTAACTGGCAAGGTTTATCTACCACTCTGTTTTAGCATGATGCTGCAATCAAAAGACAGTTTGGCCTTCTCCAAGTTGATTGGCATGCTTCTTATCTTACAATCATCATTGTGCCATTTGTTTCACCCGCCTTGAGCTACTGACTGGATTTCTTATGAAAAATTCCATTCTTGGCTCGAATGAAAAATCATGTAGCTATAGTTGAGTGATTGATGAACTTAAGTTTTTTATTTACTGAAATAATGCACCTTAAAATTTGTTCTTTCCAGGTAGCATTTGCGAAGAGAGCATTAAATGATCCAAATCTGAGGGTGGCACACACTGTGCATAAGGTTTCATCATTGCTCGGAGGAGTTTTTTTCATTGCAGATGATGTCTTTCCCGAAACTCCATACCTTCATGCTGCTTGGCATCTCGCTGCTGCTGTTGGTGTAGGCACTTGTAACAAGCTTCTAGAGTAGTGTATATATAACCCAGATCAATTACTTATGATTCAATTGAGGAGAAAAGCTGCACATTCTTCATGAAGGCCATAATGGCTGTGATTCTGTTACTTGTAAGCCATCAGAATCATTTAAGGAAGAACAGAGAAAACTGTTTTCATGGATTAGCATCTGTAGTTTAGTAATCCAACAGTCGTTCGGTTAATTTTTTGTTTTTCTCCTCCCATTGTAAGTAGGAATTATGTATTTAAGTTATCCAATCCAAGAACGTAGTATTTTTCTGTAAACCATTGGTAATTATGTAATTGAATTTATTGGGCAGTAAAAAGAGGGGAAAAAAAAATCTCTCTTTGTAATTTGGAAGGGAGCAGGAATATAATTGTAGCCAAGTTTGTATGCTTCTCCGAAAGCTTAGGTAGCATATGTACTTTTTCAATTTGAACACATTCATTTGAGCACGTAAATAATTCAACGATTGTACAGGATATTGCAAGATATAATTGATCATTTAACTAATAGGCGATTATCAGTTAATCACCGCGGAGACGGAGAGGGATGTATGTATACCTCTAACATTTTGAATCACCAGTCAAACTTTGACTGCTTAATAATAATTATTAAGCATCTAATGTGTCACAAGTTGAAGTATTTAACTAAATAAAATGTGTTAATTTATGATTTTCATATTCCAATAGATAACGGGATACAACGGAGGAACCCTAAACAATCGTCTTCCAAGTTGAACCAAAATCTTGTTACGTGTGTGTGTGTGAGTGTGAGTGTTTGTATCCTATTAGTAAATGAGAGAACACTGAATCTGATGAGACTTGAGCGGTTGGCCATGTTTAATAATTGCACATATTCTAGTTTGTGCAATCATACTTGCTATACGTACACAGCAGTGCAATTAGCGCTAATTAATCGTTCTTGTAGCCTTTTTCAGAAAGAATTAAATAAAGCCGGATAAGATTAAACCTCAAAGAATTGAAACAACGTATGGTTGAAAAATAAATGTAAATGCAACAGTGTCAAGTAGTACTGTACGTAGTCTGTAGGAAAGCTGGCTAGCAATGAAACATTTTCATGATTCACAATTCTATATATATACATAACACCACTTTTGCCCTAGCATTGTTTGTTTTTATATCAGAATTATATTAAATATATATCAATTCAGCTCTCTCTCTCTCTTCCAAAATTCCACGCTTGCTTCAATGTTGCTTGTAGCAGCTATCCTAGCCCGGGCCTTTGCTTTTTTCTGCTTAATTTGTCATAGTTTTCTTCACAATCACACATATTGTAAGTAACTCAGCGGCAGCGTGGTCAACTTTCTGTCACCCTTTGGCCTTTGTTCCCTTTCCTTTTTCCACTTTCTTGCGTCCGTTTTTCTAACCCAATTTCTCACTTTCTTTTTTCCTTCTAATTTCTAATGCCTTCCTTTTCCTAACGTGTGCGTCTGAGAGTGAGAGTGAGATTCAGAATAATACTATATAGCGAAAGAAATCAGCTAGCTAGCTTTATTTTTCGCTTTGCTTTATCTCCTCTAGCTCATAATGAGCGTTACTCGTGATAATCAGCTCAATAGTATCCCTGCAGATCATAATTCATCCAGTGGCACAGTAACAAGGCCTTTGATTCAAAACCCTAATGCTGCTTTTTCTCCCAAAAATACTAATATTTCTGAAGTTCCTTCTTATTATGATTTCACTTCTGAGAACACCAATCTCTTGCCCTTAAATCACCATCTGGGTATGTTTCTTCTTCTTCTTCTTCTTTTGATATTCATATGTACAGTTACTTATATTCAACATTCAGAACTCTTAAATACTAGCTCCAATTTTTCTTTTTTTTTTCCTTTTTTTTTGGGGGGGGGGGTGTGGGTGCAGCTGATATTGCACCTGATCATGCGAAAAGTAGAGTAAGTGAGTTCAATGAGCAACCATTGGGGAGCTCGAGGTGGAATCCGACGCCGGAGCAGTTACTTGCTCTTGAAGAAATGTACCGACGCGGCACTCGTACACCAAGTGCTGAACAAATCCAACACATTGCTTCACAGCTCCGTAGGTTTGGTAAGATTGAAGGCAAAAATGTGTTCTACTGGTTTCAAAACCACAAAGCGCGAGAAAGACAGAAACGCCGTCGTCGGGAATCGGAGACTAACAATTCTCATCAGCAAAAACCGCATAACACTAATCATAATATTCCAGGAGACAAGAAGGCCTCAGGTATGTACCAGGCCTTCATGTATTAATTATTATTAATCTTTGTTAATTTGTTCCATTTTTTCTTTTCTTTCTTTATTTATTTTTTTGGTAGAATCTTTGTTGTGTAAGGTGAGTTTTGTTTTGAAATAGGGTTGAGAAGGACAAGTTATGATCTCGGACAGACAAAGAACTGGGCACCTTCTTCAAATTCAGAGGTCTGTGTGTAAAAAATTGTCTTTGTTCAATGTTTGTTTAATAAATATTCTTTCATCAAACAGAATTAAATTACAAGTCACACTTTGATGATCAAAAGGTCAAAAGAAAGTCAAGATGATGAAGGAAGGAAAAAAGTTTGAGGCAGCAACAAAAACTTTTGTATTTTATGTTGGAAAAGAAGTGGCTCAAAAGCTGCATTTGTTACTTTCTGTTGGGTCTGTTGTTATGCAAGAGTGAATTTTGATTTTGCATTTGTAATTTTCAGGAATTTGTTTCAATGTATAGAGCAGAAAACACTTCTTGTGGACCACAATATGGGTGGACACAATTTGATGGGAGGGAATTACAACAGGGAAAGAGTAGTACAAACATCACAGAAGCAGCAGAGTTCATGAATGCCACGTGGCATAAAATGGAGTACAAGAAGTTACTGAAGACTGATGATCAAAATTTGATTGGCTTTTCATTATTGGATATGAAACCCTACCAACAGGAAAATGAGGAAACTAAAACACTTGAGCTCTTCCCACTTCACAGAGATGATGATGATGATGGTAACAGTGTTAATGCTACCAAGAAAGACAACAACAAAGTGCCCATCACAGCCATAAATGATACCAACAACTTCACTCCATCAACAAGCCAGTACATTGAGTTCCTTCCTCTGAAGAACTGAAGAAATTAAAGCAACATGCATGCATGCAACAGATACTGTGCAGCTAAGCCATGTGATTGTTATTACAAGAGCACTTGTTGAAAATCACTTTCACTTTGCTGTTTATGTGGAGATGTTAATGGGTTTTAATTAGTTTGTCATTTTGTTGGAAATTGAGACTATTTATTTTTTCTGTTTATATCGTGTGCATGTTGCTACAGTAGTGATATGAGGGAATGTTGCCTTAAAATGAAAATGGACCATGTTGGTTTAAGCGACCAAGGTAGAATTTTGAATTTTTATTCATTTATTTTCTACAAAGAATATTAAACAGCTTTCTGTCTTTTACAGGCTTGTCTATTTCCTTGGCCTTGTTTGAGTATTGATAGAGAGAGAGAGAGAGAGAGAGAGAGAGAGACGGTAGTGGCTAGTGGGACTGTGGGAGACTTGGAATATGAGAAGGATGTGAAACAGTTTGATGTTGAAGTAACCTAAATTTTGGACTACATCTTTTTGGGGCTTTTTAGGTATATATTCAGAGCTTATGTATGTTTAATTTAATATTACCTCATTGTTGATAACTTAATTTGTCAACATATATACTATACACCCTTCTTGCCGTTTGAGGAAATAAGGAAAAGCAAAGTCACATCATAATAACTCTTCAATTTATTAATTCTTATACCTAAACAAGCAGTCTGCATAATGCCGTAAAGAGATTAAATTGATTCATTAAAATTAGAGGGAACATCTCCTCTGCAAGAAACCACTTGTTGTGAAATATTCTTAAGCATTTAAGAGAGTATTGAAGAAATAAGGTGTTAGGAAATTTTTTGATATAAAATATTATGCATGAGAGTTTCCTGCGCAATGAAGTATGCGTTGTTCTTCATAATCACTTCTTTCATAAGCTTAACTGGTTTCAAGCTTTTCTTCTTGGCAGATAATGACTTCATATATATCCTCTAGAAGAAAACTCTCTGGGCTTTCTCGCTTGCTAGGGATTACGAAAATTTCAAATGAAATTGAACATTATTAAGAAATAGATATCACACCAAAAAAGTTTGCGTGTGTCAATTACTATGGAATGTTCGTTATTTGTGCAGAATAACGATAAATAGGACGCGATCTACCAAATTAGTAAACAAACTTCATAAGTTTTTTTTTTTTTTTTTACTATGGGATTTTCTGCCATTCAATCCCTATTTACCTAACCAAAACTGAACAGCAAAAGATAAGCGTTTATGATTCAAAATTATAGAAATTAGTTTGTTGGCTAAATTGGTAAAATCTCATAAGTGGTACAAGAGTTAAGGGCTCGAACTGCTGGCATAAGTGGGAAGATGATTTACATCTCATTATATATAGAGCATCGGGGCTTGAACATTTGTCGTTTAACCTCTCTTGAACCAGCCAGCCAGACATTATTGACCGTACAAATAATGCTTAACATCAGCACAACATGAATATACAAAATATATATATATATAAATACATAAAAACCTCAAGTACTAACGCATGGAACTCGGACACCATACTTGCTCAGAATCCAAGCAAGAAAGAGAGAGAAAGAGGTAACAGTGTACAAGTTATCATTGAAACTTTTGCAGGGTTTTCATCACTGAGTCTGCTTTTGCATATATAGATGAAAAAGCAGGCAAGAAACAAAAAAGGAGAGAGATGGAATTCTATCCATGTAGAGAAAGGAATAGTGAGTGTACTAAAAGAAAATGGACAGTACAAACTACAAAAATATTTCGCAGATTGCCGAGGGACCGATCCCAGAAGATCTACCGAAAATCAAACTAGTAATCTGTACAACAGCCAGCATCAGCATTCATTGACTCAACATATATGACATAAATCCGGGTTCAAAGCTTCAAATCAATTTTGGTTTTTGTCCAATGGTAACAGAATGACTTCTAAGCCCCATCCCTCAATAATTCCAGAACCGTTTAGATATTTCTGATCATTGTGTAGTTTCAGCATTAACTCACAGAGTGGGCTGCTTTTCAAAACTCAAACCGTGTACAATCCAAAATCATGAGACGCATGAGAAAAATCCTACCGTGTTGCATTCCCAGCGTCACATAATAATTCATTCATAATTCTTATATCTATTCTATTACATTCACGTGGAATATAAACAATGGAGTGGATGGCCACAATAATTTGATTCAAGCAGACTCTAGTGCTCTGGAAAACATGCATTACTATGGCCGAACCAATTATAAAATGACAACTCCATAGCAGCTGGGACTGGTCCACACTATCAACTCATACTGTAGAACAATTACTTTGTAAGCAGATCATGGAAGAACAGCAACATAGCTAAATGACATTTTTAAACATAAGTGTTTCATTGAACTACATTTACATCAACATCTTGTAATCGTTTCAACAATACTAAGAAAAATAAAAGCTCAAATTTGTTACCAAGACTGCAAACAAAGATGAAACAAGGATAATGTTACAACCCTTAAGTAGTCATTTCTATAACCGTCGTAGCTGATTATTGGGTATATCAGCTTGCTCTTGAGATAAACATATCAAAAATATTAAAGCAACAACCGAGCATTAACACTTCCATTTGTAATGCATATGGCAGCATTCTATACAACTGATCACATCTGATGTTTCAAGCTTAATCAAGACGCATAAAGGGGCTCAGGTTCCACTTTTCTTCTGATCCTGAAAGAACAGTTCAGACAAAATATTAAAAAATTAAAGTGCCTAAAAGTTGGAATGCAACAGTTGGCAAGTATGGGAGTGTGAAAGCACAGAAAACCATATCAGTTAAAGTCCAAGAGTAAAAAAAGGCCACCCATCTTGAATGCTTGGTCAGTTTTTACTATTCCATCTCTTATATTTCAATAGAGTGATCATAATTTAATAGCCTTTCTTCTTTTTTTCCTCAATTGCAATCAGGATAATGATACATTTCAATATTTTGCTGACTCATTGTATCTGTTGTTTACATCACAATAAGCATTCTTTAAAATCAAGTATGTGCGCAAAATTTCTAGAAAATAATTGATCGTCAACATTCTACTAGAGAAGGATAGAGAACAAAACAAGGAATCTAGTATCATGTGGGAAAGCAAACATACCCACAAACAGAGGAATGAGAAAATAAAAAAGGAAGGGGCAAAATTAGTCCTTGAGATGAAATTGGCAGTCATAAAACAACAGCCTTTTTATTAGTCTTAAAAGAACTAACTGAGACTATTATTCTTGCTTCCAACACCAGGGTAAGAAGATATCCAAGGTTCTCCTCACATCCATGTATTAAGTAATTTATTGCTGATGACTGCATAACCAGATTAGCTAGATTCAGGAAATGTGCCATGTGCAAGCTGAACAAATACTCACCAATTCTCTTGAGACCATCTGCAACCATCAGTTTCCACCACGTGCAAGCTGTAGGCATGCCTTGATTTTGAGGACTGATTTTCAAAACTGCAGCAGAGGATATAAAATTAAACAGGGAAAAATTTCAGATTTGTTGCCATCACTCTAATAAATTATGTTAGTGAGCTCTAGAGAAAATTTCTCAAACTCACCTCTGATGAATAAGATCACCATGAATGACTACCAAAGAACCAGCTTTCACTTCAATAGGCACAAAATCGTTTTGGTCATATGAAGGGGGTGGGCGGTCAAAGTAAACCCCCTCTTCACCCCTAATGAACCTCCTAACAAGGCCATCTAGAAACAACATGAATTACCAGAAGATTAGAATAAGTTAAGCTGTATCTGCAAGACCTTTTAAGCTTTAATAAAAATTAAGACAGATAGGAAGGAGAGAGCTACTTTTATGTGATCCGGGAATGGCCCAAAGGCAACCGTTTATTATTGTTGCATCTTCTAGAGCCAACCACAGCCCTGTGCAAGTTGATGGTTCAGTTATTAGAAATGAGTTATCCTGGTGTGGCACAACTTCACCTCCAATGCCTGGTTGCTGTCAATAAAATTCCAGCATATTATTATTTTTTGAACAGTATCAGGAAACATGAAAACACATGATCATAGTCCTCCACATCACAAAAGGCCACTTGATTCTACAGATAATTTTGGCAGAATTGACATAATGTCAAGTATATAAATTGCCAATTGAGTACAAGGAAAAACCATTGAAACCGTCCACCCCGACAGCTTGGTGGTGTTCATATCTCCAGATCCAAACCCAATCTTGGTCTCTAGAACTAGGAGCTAGCCAATTCCTTTGAGAGAACTAGAGAGATGTTACTAACCATTATTACATCACCATATATATAATATAATTCGTTCTTCCATCTGATTCCACAAAGAAAATACAACTCAATTCGCCCATACAAAGTAATAGAGCATGGCCCGTTCAACAACTTAAGCCTGAAATGCCCAGATTAGCAAAAAAAAAAAACTTAAACATTCACTGCTTTTAGAAAATGGAATACCTTAAATATGTACATCGATTGAATGTCCACAGGCCTTTTGTAACCCAAAGAGTGCAGCAAATTTGATGTTTTCTCAGAGCGAGAGAACTTTTTGAAAACTGGATCAAGTTCGTGTAATGCTGCACCAATTCATCCCATAAATAGCAAGATCAGTTCTGTTCAGATAAGCACAGACGTTTTATATATCTCCAATCCATAACTGTAACCTATTCATATGAAACTGATTAGAGATGCAGTGCCTTGACAACATACCATGGCCAACTTTATTGATAGAGAGTTCTTTTGGTTGCTTTAAGTTTCCATCATCCCCAAATGCTTTTTCTGCCAACAGTAACCAAGATACAAGATTCAGCAAGGCAAACTAACATTGCCTTCTAAAAGCACCCAAGAGTATCAAAATCGCTTAAATGGTTCAAGACCTTCAAATCCTAAAAAAGCACTTTCCCCAGCTAAATTTGTCTTTTCAACTGTACAATACTAACCAATACGAATTAGGTTTATACACCGAATCACTCCATATACACATCCAAACAGTCCAATTGCGTCTTTTCAAAAATATTTAATCAACCAGATAAAGGTATAGGTTCTGAACTAATTTTACTACATTCACAAGCAAAATTCAGCTTAATCAATGCTCAAATACACAAAATTATCATTAGAAAACAAAAATGAGAAAAAAAAGGCAGCAAGAGTCAGCAAAAAAAAACCTTCGAAGAAAAACGAAATCTTTTCAGCACTCTCATAGAAGTAATCATCAGTCACTTTTTGCTGTAAAAACACACAAACAAAACAAGAAAACCCAGAAAAAGAAAAATCAAATTGGAGTTAATAATCAACTAAGTTAAATGAAGCAAACTCTTGAGTTAAAAAAAAAAAAACCTGATTCGTTGTGGAGAAAACGGAGGAGGTGGAGCAGTCAAAGCCGTCAAGTAAATGATCCATTTGCTTCCTCATGGCTTCAATCTCTTCATCACTCGCAAATGATTCTAGCACCACATATCCTGTCTCAATTATCAAAAGCTGATTTTTAGTTAAACATTCGAAATAAACACACATGATTGGTTCTGTTTTCGGGAAACAAAAATGAAAAATAAAAAATAAAAAATAAAAAAAAAAAACCTTGAGAGTTGAAGAAGTTGAGGTTCTCTGAGTTGAGATTTCCGGCGAGCCCCATGTCTTTGCGTTCTGCTTGCTTGTTTCGTTTGAATCTGCTGCTCAAATACAGGTCTTATCGTTGTATTTTTATTATCTTCAACCCCTGTTACTTTATTTTTTCTGAAGGTTAATTTTCAAAAATCTGCCCTTAAAGTATTTGGTATTTGCAAGTAGATGGCGAAAATGCCGCCATTATTAGGAAACTCGCCTGCCGTTAGTTGAACACCGTCAGTTGACAGGAAAGTACCCATATACCCTCACGGCAGAATTTTCACTTGGCATCTAAGCCAGTACTGGTACGGAGGTACTTGTTTAATTTTGGCGCCTAATTCTCAAGATAAATAAAATAACAATTTTACCTCTTTCAAGAAACTAAATTCACAAAAGCACGTCACTGTACATTTGAAAAGTGATAAAAAATCAAATATTATGATGTTAAAATTTTTTAGGAGTGTTAATAAGTATAGGTTCATAAAACTACTCAACTAAAATTATTCATTTACAATTATGAGGATAGTGGTTCAAATCCTCACAAAAATATTGTGAATGTTTAATTTTTTTAAAATTTAAATAAAGACAATATTCTTTCTTTCATAATATAAGTAGAATTGATGTGCCAAATATTATAGAAGGGTAAGATCTAGATAATGTTATATAAGATTTAATATAAATTAATTTTAATAATTATCTGATTGTATATCAATTGTAATCTCATATAATATAAATTATAATTTAAGTAATACCTCATCTAAATTTAAAAAAAGAAAAAAAGAAAAGTGCACGTTCATGAAACAAATAAAATGTTTCGTGTGGACTGTGCCTAGAGCATTAGTTTGAAATTATGTACATGAACAAGCAATATGTGTATGTGTGTGCACTTGCAATGACGTTATAGATCACTTCGCTTTATCACATCAATCACTTGCATTTCCATATAAATTCATCTGATCAAAATTCAAAAGCATTCTTCCATTTGTACTGTTGGAATGCTTACTTCCCTCTTACTTGAAGAACTGCCCTTATTTTCACAACTTTACTGCCCAAATAGAAAGAGAGAAGCAATTGGCACCCATTCATTATTTTTATAAAATCTCACTTGAAATAAAATTACAAGGATAAATAAGAATTAAACACCCATAATTTTTTTGACAAATTAGTTATATTTATAATCAATCCTTTTTTTTTTTAAAAAAAAAGAAATTTTCTATATGTTAATTCCTATCTAACTAAAATAAATTGTACAAATTTAGAATATTTTATTGTTCTTTTCTAATTTCTTATTGATTAAATATGCTTATACTTAAAATTACTTTCAAATTATAATTTAAAATATGTGTTATTTAAGCTCATGTTAACATTTAAAAATTTATCACACATGTCACTTTTTAATTTAAGTTTTAAAAGATCAAATACAAACTTAGAGGAGTGTATTTGAAAAAAAAATATTTTTTAAAATAAAATGAATATAACTGAAAAAGAAGTTTTATAAGGAGATTAAAGAGGTGTCAAAAGTCCAACTCAAATAGAAAATATAATATTTTCATAACTTTTCAACCAATAGAAAAATCATTCCTAAGTTCATTAACCACAAGGGCTCTAAATCTAATCTACAATAAAACAAATGTAGCTAGCTAGTTTCAAGCTTGGAAGAGCACCTCAATCAGAATTTATTCTAGTTAATTCTAATTATTTAAAAAAATTAAATATTCTTCAAATAATGGATTATTTATATATATGCCTTCCATATGTGATTGCTATAAAGTTGTTAGTTCATTCATAGGTGTGCCTAACTTGAGCAACATTAATGTTATTAGTGTTTGCTTCATAGAATTAGGTATAATGTATATGATGAGTATTTTGCACAAAACTTATGCGACACTTACACAACTTCCAGCACACAAGTTATTAAGTAAGTTTAGAGAACTTCTCAAGTTAGCCAAACAAGATAATTGTGAAAATGTTAGAAAGAAGAAAGAGTAATATGACTGAAAATAATTTTATTATTCACTAGAGAGAATACAATAGAGCTTTACAATGATGTTTGAGTTGCTTGGTGTTGTGTGTTGTGTGATGTTTGGTGTTGAGCAAAATGACAAGTGTCATCCTTTATTTATAGAGTGGCTTACAGTGTAGAATTATCAAGACAATATAAGTTGTAGAGATGCATAGAGAATTTTAGAATGGGGCTAGACTTATTCACTTTGGCTTGCGAACTTGGGCTTGATCTTGGGTTGTCTGCATGCTAAGCACACTACGGTTCACCAATTGTATGAGATAGCTCACTGTTAAGTGCACCCTGTTGCTGAGCCCATCCCGCCTTTGGACATACCTTTACTGAGCAAACCCATGCGCGCCAATTTAGCCTCAGTTGGTGCAAATTTGAGCAGTCCATGACAATAAGCTTAAAACATATCCGAAACTTAATAGAAGATAAACGACGTTGTTCATGAGAAAAACAAAAGTTCCCCAAAGACATGTCATTCGTTAAACCCTAATCAAACAATTTATCATTTATTTCTATTACGTGTTAAAAAACTAAAAAGTCACTATGAGCAAACGTCAGAAAATGACATGTTGTCAAATAATTGATAGTCTATTAAACTACAAGTCATTCACAATAAAATAATAATAGAAAAGTTACCTAGACTACATGTATATTAAAAAAATCAATATCAATATTCACACAAAAGTTAGCACAAAACAGTTCATTTTGTGCAAAGTATAACACCCAATTTATATGTGCAAGCAACACCATACACACACGCCTGAATCCTAATTGAGGTCTCACTTGCATTCCTTTCTTTTTCTCCCACCATACATCAACATTTTTCGGTCTCTTTCTCCCGTCTCTATGCAAGGTCAGTCTTAGCTTTATTTTCTCTCACCACACAACAACGGTGATAGCTTTCTCTATCTCTCGCCTGAAGCATGTCGCTTCCTCACTCTCTTGGCTCCTGCTCTCCCTTAACTTTCCCTTATTCTCTCAATCTCAGTTGTATTGCTCTCTCTTCCTAGCACAATCGGCTTAGCATGCTTGTTGAGGTCAGTGTTCAATTCATTGCTTTACTTTATAATTTGGTTGTTAAGGGTTGTAAATTCCACAATGACTGTAATTAATTAAGATGCATTGAAAGTCAATCAGCGAATTGAGATATTATTTTGCTAATTTTGAATGAGTTACAAATTCTAGCAAACATTGGGTTGCTTTCTATTGGTCACATTGTTTTGCTTTGTTTAATAAATTATATTGGCCAATATTCAAATATAATTAAAGAAAAATTACAAGCCACGCACATTGAGCTTATGCTATAATTATCACTTTATAATTTTTTTTATAATTGATGTGTTGAAGAGATCGAGAAAATTAAGAAGGACAATTTATAGGGTGATAAACTAGTGATTGGGATATTATTTGATAGTGAGACTGAAATGTTTAGTTATTACAGAGACCATGGTAAAAAAATTGGGTTCTAGTTATGTGGAGAAGTATTAATAAGGACAATGATGGGAGAATACGACATTTGAGTTATGTTTGTGGGCTAAGCAATGCAATAATAAGCAAATCTAATAATCTACTTAGGCCCTAATCTAATGCAAAAATAGGCTTGCAATGCTAAATTTGGAGAGTTTAGAGGAAGACAGAAAATGGAAGATTCAAGTTTTAAATCTTGAACACAACCATATATTATTGACTCTAACTAAGTCTAAGTTTTTCTAGTGCAATCGTAGTCTCGGTTCATATGCTAAAAAAAAGGCTTGATGTAAATGATGAGCAATGATTTAATTGTTCTAAAATTATCGATCACTTGTTATTGATGCTGGTAATCATGAAAATATGATATTCACATAAAGAGATTATAGAAATCATATCCAAAAAGAAAGAGGACTACGGTTTGGTGATGGAGATATTACTCATCTTCAAAACTATTTTATGAAGTACAATTAGAAGACAATAATTTTTTTTCAGTATGCAAGTGGATGATGAGAGTCGATTGAAAAATATATTTTAGGTTGGGCCAAAGAATAGCGAAGTGTACAAAGAGTTTGGAGATGTTACATTTGACACTAAATACCTTACAAACAAGTATGACATGCAGTTCGCTCTATTTGTGGGAGTAAATGATCGTAATCATTTATTTTATTTGGATGTGAACTAATTTCACATAAAGACATTGAGACATTTACGTGATGATTTCGAACATGACTATCATGCATGCCTAATTTTGCTATCATTAGAAATACTATAGACCAAGACAAAGGGATGAACATTACAATTGCGGATGTTTTTCCTAATACTCAACATCGGTGGTGTTTGTGGCATATACTTAAGAAGATTCTAGATAAACTAGGGGCTATAAACAATATCGTGATATTAGTGATATGTTGCATTGTACTGTTTGTGATTCACAGAGCCCTGCAAAGTTCAAGAAAACTTGGCATTTCATGATTATATAATATGATTTGGGTAGTAATGAATAGCTACAAGGCTTATGCAATGAGAGACATAATTGGGTACCATGTTACCTGAAGAGCAATTTTTGGGTAAGAATGTCAACCACTGAACGTGGTAAGAGCATGAGTGTATTTTTTTATTTATGTTTATGTTAATTTAAAAACCACTTTGAAGCAGTTTGTATAGCAATAAAACAATGCATTAAAGAGTAAAGTTTAAAAAGAAATTGAAGAAGATGCCAAGTGTCTTTCGCAACAAATGGCACATGTAACATCTTATGAGATGGAGAACTAAGTTCGAGATGTGTACACCATTTTAAAGCCGGAAAGGGTAAGAAGAGAACTATTTTTTAAGTCCATTTTGAAAAATATAAAGGTGAAATCAATTACAGTTGCATAAATGAACAAAAGCGATATAAGAAAATGTGTGTTAACTTTGCAAAAATTGAAGAAGATGTCATGTGTCTTTCGCAACAAATACCATGTCTAAAATCTTATGAGATGGAGAACCAAGTTCGAGATGTGACACCATTTCAAAGTTTTAGAAAAAGTTGACTGGACAGATGTGTTGCGAATTTTTCAATTTTATATAGTGTTAACATATAGTCAGAGAAGATTTTAAAGTTGAAAAGATTAACCAAGAACAATTCAATGCAGAGAAAACAACTTAAGAAGTTCATGTCAAGGAAGTTGTAGTAATAGCATGGGAATTTCAACAAATGCAACTGAAGAAGTACGTGATCCAAAAGCGAAGCGTCATAAAGATCATTCACCTTGTCAAAGAAAAAAGTCAACAAGATCTATGAAATGTAAAAAGAATTTGGCATGTTCTGATATAAATGTTAGTTTTAAAATTAATTAAAGTAAAATAATTTTATTACATAAATGATGTTTAAATGATTTTTTGTTGATTTTGCAAGATGGACAGATAAACAATCTATTATCTTCTTAAGCGGCTACTGTAATTCCTCAAAGCAGCAATTTTGCTACAGTAAACGAGGCCAATTCTTATCTATAAATTTAATTTTCATTACTTAATCCGTACAAACTTTGAAATATATCGTTGAACTTATGTAGACACTTCAAAATGCTTGAGGAAGTAGTATTGGTACAAATATATACCCATATGGAATTGTGGACTACTATAATGTAAGTTTTTCACACTATATATACTTTTTTTTGTTTTCTTTATCTATTATATTTCTCATTTTAACAAGATGTTTAATTTTGTATAACAACAACCACAACTCCAGTAGCATGAACATTTTCAGTAGTAACTCTTTCAGCAAGCTAATGAATATGGAGTTAATTCAAAGTTTCAAAGTGATTTTAGAAAATAATAATGTATTTGTATTTTAATTATGTTCAAGAATCAGATGTTTGATTGAACATAATTGTGTTTCTTTTTCTTTTTCTGAATTATATTACTTGGTATTTAATGAAATTAATTCACTTATTAAGTTGTGTGTTTTTACTTGATATTTTCTGACAACTCATATTTAATTGAATTTATAATTAATGTTAAAAGTAACTTGATAAAGATTGCAAATAAGAGAAAGTAATACGTTTAACCATAACTTAATTTTCATTGCAAATAAGAGAAGTTAATACATTAAGTAAATATACAACTTAAATATAAGCATATTAAAATAGATATAATTATTTGTAAGACATATTTCACAATAAAACTTGGTTGTCTTTTTCGTAGTACATCCTCATATTGGCGTCTTCATTGAAGTTCTCTTTCAAGTAATTGAAATTTAAGAAACAAGCATTCTATTTGATGCCCCAGCTGCAAACTTCTCCTAATAAGACCAAAATTTTATTCTCACACATATTTCGATCTTCCTTCCCTCGAAACTCATTAGATTCACTACTCTTCTAATTGTCGCCCCATTCAAAAGCCCTACATCCTTTGCATTTCTAAAACTTACGATTCAAATTCTCTCTTGTATGTGAAGTTCGTAAGATCTTATCATTGCAGCATTTTTCACAAGTTCTCATATGTGGTTTTGGAACGTTACTCATGCTAGATGACATTATGATAGAAATATCCAACTAGAATGCTTCCTTGCTAATGAAGAGCCTCTCAACTACAGCCTTGAATCAAAACCAGTTTAAGCAGCTGAAGAGGGAAAAAAATGCCATAACAGTTAGTAAGCACTAAGCAACTGAAAGAAAGGGGGGAAAAAAAAAAAAGAGGCCACAATAGTTAGTAAGCAATTGCAGGGGAAAAAATATACCACAACAGTGAGTTTTTATGTGTAAACTTTATTTCCTGTAATTTTCCTGGATCTTTCCCTTATCATCTTGTCATATTCAGTCCGAGCCTCTCTACATGATGAGTTTGCAATTTTGTAGCACTTGCATGCAAAAGCTCCTGCTAATGAATGATATTCAATTTCAGGGTAAAAAGCCACAAAGGGAGAGCAAGGCACTGAAATGTTGATGATTGATCAAAGCTTTACTTAAGTAGGGCTAATAAGCTTACAACAGAACATATGGCTATAACTAGCACACCATCATTTTCTATTATGTTATACTTTAACCAAAAAACTTCCTATGTCAGAGGGGTCTCCAAGAATAATTTATCATTACTTCCCTGATTACATAGTTGAAGCCAATATCATGAAAAGGCCATACAGGGGATATTAGATGAAGATAAAAGCTGCTAGGTTGGCAGAACTAAGTTGTCACACTCAATCCTTAATGAGCCGAGTGTGTTGATTATGGTGTGCCTAATTTCTAATTTGCTTTTCTAGGGTTTCCAATTCCATAATCTCAATTTCTATATTGTAGAATTTAAAGCAATGAACTGAACAATGTCTGCATGAGTATAGTATTTAATGCAAGTATTGAACCAAATATATAAAAGAAAATTTGAAAAAAAAAAGGCAGGTGAGAATATTTAGCAACTTGATTACTTTACCAATCTTTTGTTTCAGCAATTACAAACTAGATAAAATGTGTGATCAGGTTGTCTAATTACAGAGAATAAAAGCAATGTCCACCATTCCACTATCTGCCTAATTTCTAATTTGGTTTTCTAGGGTTTTCAATTCCATAATTCCAACAACCAAATTACAAATTAAAGCAATGAAAGCAAATTGTATACAATAAAAGCAATGAATTGAACATTGTCCGCCAAATTTCTAATTTGGTTTTCTAGGGTTTTCAATTTCATAATTCCAACAACCAAATTACAAAGTAAAGCAATGAATTGAACACCGACCTTAACAATGTTAAGCAGATTATGTTGGGGGGGAGAAAGCGATGCAACTGAGATCGAGAGAATGTGGGAGAACGGGGCCGAGAGAGTGAGGCAGCGAGATGCTTCAGGCAAGAGACAGAGAGAGTGTCACTGTTGCTGCGTGGTGAGGGAGAACGAAGTTGAGACCGACCTTGCATGGAGACAGGAGAGAGAGAGACCGGAAAATATTGTTGTTGTAGGGGAGAGAGGAGGGAGACGCGAATAAGATCTCTGCTGGAATTTCAGGCATGCTCGTGTGTGGTGTTGCTTGCACGTACGAATTGGCTTTTATAGTTTGCACAAAACTCTTCGTTTTGTGCAAAACTTTGTGCACTCCGTCGTAAGAACATTATTTTCCCAAAAATATAGCATGAACCAGCAACTATTACAATAAAATTAAACTAACAGCAGGTATTAGGTCTAAGACTCTAAATCATTTAAATCCACATGAAGGCGTACATCAATTAAGAATGATTTTTAACTTCTTCAATAATAAAAATAAATAAATAAATAAATAAGTAGAAAATAATCAAACGACAATGTAATCATTAGATCAATGTTCATATAAACTGGATCGTAGCTGAGTAATCGAAATGAATTTAGGTGTTATTTATGCAAATGTAGAAATTGTAGAAGAAATAATTGTCCAAACACAATTGTAAGAGAGGCTTCTAGAAAGTGAAGGAACTATGCAAAGGAAATTGAAGGGCAAATTATACAAAAGAATCAATAATCTGATTTCTAAAAAATGAACAAAAAGTTTATCCTGTTTCTAAAGTCCTACATGAGCCAGATCAAGGTCCTAAAGTGATGTACAAACATGGCAAAATCAGGGAGCAAAAGAATCTAGTTTGTCATTTTCACAGCCTTGTTAAATGCAGCAGCAGCTGCAGGAATATCAAATGTCGAAGAAAAGGGGAAAAAATGCTCAGTCAATGGCCGGGGCAGCTCCTGCAAGAGAAAGCTTCTTGTTTTCCAGTTCTTTTATGGCATCATATACAAAAAGATGCCAACTCCTCAATTCAATCCCAGGAAATAATCAGATCAATACGACCTCCAACAGATCTTCAAATCTCTCAAAACTTGAGTGTATGCCCTCTTGCCGAGTGGAAAGAGGAAAAAATGAAAGAATACAGCATGCGAAGGGGTCAGCAGCAATACGTGCTCACAAAAATTAGTGGAACAAAATTCACCAATTGGATCTCTCTCAACAAATCACGTAGCATTTGATTTGTTTCCACGGCACATGCAATCAGGGCATGGAAAGGTGTATGGAGAGTCAATTGGTCTTTTCAGCTCATATCCCTTGGAATCACTATGAGACCGCATACTCAGCATTTGCCGTTTAAAACTTCTCCATCTGGGAAGAAAAAGCAAAAGAAACATGAATATAATACTACCAGCTCTACCCACCATCCGTGTTAGAAGGAAGCTCAAAAAGTGTCAAAATCAATGATATGGAGCTGCAGTGCTCAATGTTTTATCCAATTAATGATGGCATCACTATTAAATAGATGGAGTAGGAAAGAAAAATGAAAACAAAAACCCAACTTCCATCACTTCAAGACATCAAGATTCCCAGTCTCTGGTTTTAAGAGCATAAAGATTTGACTGCACTTGGCCTAAGGATACAATATCCATCAAGGGTTGTCAACCAGCCACAGTACAGTCATTGATGCAAATGAAAAAGTTCTTCCCATTCTTTTTCTGGCTTGAATTTCATCACATTTACATGCTTTCAAATATTGCAGACAATGCAGTGGTCATTTTAACAAAAGATAAATTTATGACATGAACAAATACATACCCAATGTTGGGATTATCAAAAAGGAGGGCTAACTTCCGCTTGTCTGGCCTGATTGTCTTCGAATGTCCCCCATACAAGTACCTTCTGTGACCCATCAGGAAATGAGGGAAGTTTCCACCTTGAGTAGTCACAAATACTTCACTGTGGAGACAAACAGTGTAATCTACCGCAGCCATCCTCGAAGAAAAGTTCTGGAAGAAGTGACATAAGTCAAGGTAGCAACGTAAAATCAGGCCTCAAAACATTGAAGAAATTTTCAACAAACCAGAAACCATTCAGACCTTAAAAGGAGAAAGTTCCTCCTCTGATGCTAGCATTTCTTTAGTTTGCAAATTAGGAAACATTTCTAGTAATGGGGCCATTGTCTTCTCCGCATTGTATATCTTTCCAGATGCCAAAAAGATATATGTGTTTTTATCGAAGCCCATTCCCCTAAGCATCAAACCAACCTGATGAGACAAGAGAACAATGAACAATGAATTTTGTTAACCAGGCATGTGCAGCCACACATTTCGCATACAAGTCAATGACATAAAATCATAGCCCCCCATAAGTAATTGACCTTTTTGTAGGGATGATGAGACTGAGAGGTGAATTCACAGTTGTCATGCATAACATGACTTCTAATAAACATGCAAAATCTTTTAGCCTACACCTGCAAACCACCCTCCTGTGCTTACCTCATAAAGAAAAGGCCAAAAATTAAGATAAACCTTTCAAGCAGAAAGTCATAAAAATACTATTAATTTGCTTTTTGTTTTTTAAAACTTAATAATTGAAATAAGTCTAAAAAAATTTTTTGAACGATATCGAGATAAAATTCACAGCTGTTTGTCTTCTTATTCCCCAGTTAAGTAATTTCTAGCCAGTCACACTCACACATCTATAGTCTAACCAACTTTTAGTATTTATATAACAGGGCAAAAGTAACAAACAAGATGCTTCGCATTAAGGACTTGATTGAGAAATCTTATTTTCATCCTAGAAACAACCCGATGCGTGTCATTAAATAACTAATGCATGTGAAGTTTGCATAAAACCTGATGTTCTTTATAGACTGAAACCATGTCTTGACATTTCTCAGCTGAATAGCAGCAAAGGAACTGTTTAAATTAAATCGCTAATCTGTAAAAAGAGTTTTATGCAACCTAATAGATAAACTTTAAAATATTGACTTCAAAAAGAAAATCATAAAACAAAGGAATGAAAATAAACTAGACAAGAAAAAAATGAATACAAACAAATAGGGTTCCGAACAAAACATCTTGAAGCTCAAGCATGCTGTACTCAGGCAACAACAAAACCATGGCGGCAAAAGCATTTTCAGCATCAACATTCCCTTTAATGCAGAAAAATAATTAATAAAAGCCAGTAGATATTACCTCTAAAGGAGTAAGGGGACATTTTCCATTGATCCTAATAGCTCCAGGACGTATAACTCGACCAGGTTTTGTAAATTTCCCTTTCCAACCTCTTTCCCTAGCTTCTTTCATGTCTTCTTTTTCTCGCTCTCCACCATCAAAAACACAGCAAGAAAAAGCAACCATATCCTGCTCATGTCAAATTATAATATGGGCTTGCAACTTAGATTGAAATGATCAACTTAGTGATCACTATAAACAGCAGTTCTGCTACAACACTTATTGCGGAATGAAAGCTAACCTCCTCAAATCTAAGATGCACTGAAATGTATTTACCACCATGGTTCACACTGCGTTCTTTCATTCTTGCAACCAATGTTTCCCCCATAGTTAATATAGGACTTGAAAACCTTAGAGCTTCATAATTTGCTAAGCATCTGAGCCTTTGTACAGCTGGAGGAGTATCAAATGACAATCGATTCGCGAAAGGAGAAATCCTTATAAGCCTATGCCATTCATAATCAGCGCAAAGATAGCATCACAATCTGCTGATGATTAACCACTACTAAAAATGGTGTGGGTCGAGACACTTTGTCATGAAAATAACATCAGCATGCATCAAGACTTAAACCTCAACAAAATATTTTGGCCAATATAAATACAGGTTAAGCTTTCAACTTAGAGTCAGACTTTGAATAATTTGATGATCATTGAATAAGATTATGATTTTCCATCTAACTTTCTCTGATTTTTCTCCCCTCTCTTCTCTGTTTATTTGTTCTGCACCAAAAACTATAACAACAGTTCAATGTGAGTAATTATAAGCAGCATACACAGCTATCCGGAGTTATTAGGGCCAAGACTTTGTTGAACTAAGCACTGCATAGATCATGCAAAAAATCTGTAAAATAAATGCTGAGCATACAAATTTATTAAAAAAAAGAAAAAAAGAATCATACATAAGTTGATCCCAAGCAATTAAATCTTATTCAGTTGACAATTATCAGTAACTATATGCTGATCCATCACTTAGTTGAGAGAGTAGAATCAAAGGCTGTCCAAAAGAATATAGAATAAAGGAAATATAATGGATTCTCACTAAAGGAAAAAGCACAGAGAAGCAAACATATTCTACGTATATGACAAATTGATAATAACTTAGTGAATCAGAAAGCTCATTTCTTGGCAGTATGATTTACCCTGACTAAAAACTAGAGAGTAAGGAAATCAAAATTGAGACAAGAACTGCACCACGCATTATTTTTAACTCACCTTTCTTCAAGTAGCTTCGGGAGTACTTCATCCTTATAAAACTGAATTGGTGACCATGCTTTTACTCTGAAGTTGTAAACATTGCTCATGTTGTGGTCAAAACGTTCCATTATGTATTCAGGAATCTTATTAACCACCCGCACATCATTTTGCAAGACACTTGTAAAATAATCTTCATCATAAATGTCTCTGAATTTGCTGTCAAGAAACAAAAATCCCACCAACACATTTCTTTAGTTAAGTGACAAAAAATGTAATTAGTCCTGATGAGCACACAGATAATACACTCTGATGAATTTTACAAGAAAAAGGCATACCAACAAAATCCATTAAACTTTGCCCCCAAATGTGTAAGTTTAAACATGAATGAGTGAAACAATGCCTTCATTGTAACCCATACTTAACAAACAAATTATTACATAGCAATATGGGATGCCTAAGATCCATTTCAGATTAAGATGAACAGAACACTGTTAGACTTCCTTTCCTACTGCTACTCCATACTGGTCCTATTAAACATGAATGAGTGAAACAAAGCCCTCAATGTAACCCATACTTAACAAAGAAATTATTACATAGTAATATGGAATGCCTAAGATCCATTTCAGAATAAGATGTCCAGAACATTGTTAGACTTCCTTTTCTGCTACTACTCCATACTGGTCCTACAATAAAATGTTAAAGAACCTGAAGAGCTTACACACCTAGGATCTCTCCAAATGCTATGATAATGAAAGTTGGGGATGACTAGCGTCGCATTAAGATAGCCTGCCACAGCAACTGCATTGCATATCTAAAAAGCATCCAAAACAAGCAACCATTTAAGGAACACATAAAGTCACCATAGGTAGAAAATAAGCAAGTATTATGTAAAACCAAAAAAGTGCTTGTATAACAAACAGAGAAAAAAGAGAATATAACCAACCGATATCCTCTGCTGATTTAAGCCACCATTTGCCTCAACAGATATGTAACCATTTGATTCAGGTAATTCTAAAACAATAGATGCAATGACCACATGTTAAATTTACTAAACAAATATACAAAAATCAAACAAAATTACAATTCACACACACACAAAAAAAAAACATAAAAGGAGATCAGAAACTAAAACATAGAAATATTAATACCCCCTGAAGATCTTTTCACGCATGGTTTCCACTCTACACCTTTATGGGAGGCTTTCCATATTGTTGATATCTACAGTTGAATTTGAGAACTCAAATCAGCGCTCAGTAGCACTTGAGAAAAGAATAACTAGCTGGAGCAAATGCTAAGTACGAAAATGACAGAAGCTTGTAACAACACAGCAGAGCTTCTAGCACAACAAACATCTATATAAAATAGCTTGGATTTGATATGCAGAAACCTTAAGTCGGAAAGCAAAAGCAGTAGAACTTCCTAATGACTATTATATAATCCATGTGAAGATGACTAAAAGAAGGAAAGAGGTCAAATTCGTAAATAATCCAAATGTAAACTGAATGTTTACAAAGAGTGATAGCTGCTAAATTTTCAACCGAGTCAACTTCTATTATTCACTGGAAACAGTTCAAACTCTTTTGTTCATTGCAAGATGCTATGCTGCCAAACAAGTCCAATATCAAATATCTTGCATTCAAGCCAGTTTCCAAGCTAGCCACAACATACAGTGCACACACACTTGTTGTATAACTTACAAAAATCAAAAGTCCGATGACAATCAGATATCCATATGGCAAAAAGTACTCCAGCTTTAGGTCCATACAACTATTGCTACTCTTTTAACTACATCATAAGCAGCTAAATTAAAACTCTAAATTACCATGAAACTACTGTTCAAAGAAAAAGAATCCACTCTTCAGCATTTTCTTTCTTTCAACACAAAAGGCAATGTGCATAAAGAATTACAGCCGACTAAAGAACAAAAAGTCCAATTGCATGCGAAGTTTGATCAAGCTCTACAATTACACTAAAACACTGCAGTATAGCACCGTGAAGTCCATCAATTGCAATGCCAAACGAATGCATTGTAAATTAAGCTCCTCCAAATCTAAAAGCACACAAAACCCACTAAACTCAAAGATCCAAAGCAACAAAATCCACAACGATTCATCAAAATATCAACAAAACAAACCACACCCACATCGAATGTTCACCTCAAATAAGAAAAAAAAAAACAAATCACACATACATGCAGCAATCAAACAATTCATCAAATAAAAAGTAAGAAAAGAACGAAACGCACCGCATCAGAAGACGAGTTATCGGCATCCATCTCGGGCTTCAACTTGGCATAAACCTGAGGACTTCTATAAACCGAACCGGGAGCTGGGCGGTGCTTAATAACCGGGACGACATCAAAGGACACCGTTCCCATGTAAAGCAGCATGCCGGAGATATAAATGAGGGGAGCGAACAAGAAAATGCCCTGCCTACGGAGAAGAACGGACAAGAAAAGCCAGGCGAGGCGATGGGCCAAGTTGGCCCGACCCGGTGGCCCGACCGGAGTGAACCGGCCGCCCGGCTTGCCTCGGCCTTGGCGGTACCGAGGGGAGCGGCGGGGGGATGCCGGGGGCGATGGGGTTGTGTGGCCGCTACTGGGTAGCCGATTGATGCGCATTTGATGACCGGTGTCCTTTTTTTTACATATACGTATATAATTTGCTTTCTATATTTCTGGGTTTTAAGTGTTTTCTGGCAACATAACTTATATTGGATTTAAATGGGAATAATAACAGGAAGCGTGTTTTTGTTTTCTTTGCTTATGTGTTTGGTTTCGAATTGGCTTTCGGCTCCCCCTCACTTCTCTTCTCCTTCTGCGTGCTGTGAGTGTGATTCCAACTGTAAGAGAGAGGAACTGCACGTGCTGTCACTGTGTCTGTGAGAGCCTTCATGGGTTGTTCCGTTCTACAGCAAGCAAAGTATTTTATTTTTTAAAAGATTAAATTATGTTCCAAATCATTGTGCATCATAAGCAAAGTTTTTTTTTTCTTTTCTTTTCATGTTCAAAATTATTTTTGCAAATATTCCAAAAGAATGTTCCGATTCGTCTGTTTTTGTTACAGGTTTTCATCATCAAATACATTTTGCAACTTGTCCGTTATTTATTTTATTTTTTTAATTTTATGTTACACACTTCAAATTTAGACATAAAGTCAATAATGTAATTTTTTAAAAAAATTTGCCTTCAAAGAAAAAAATTTTTAATCTAAAAACTATGCACACATTTTACACATTGTAATTATGATGGAATATAGACAAAAGATTATGTCACTTTGAGAATCGACTGTATTTTGGCATGCTTTGATCTTCTTCTCACGGTGAAAAAAAAAAAACGTTTTCGGGATGGTGATTTTTGCTTCGTCGAGTTGAGTATAATTTCTCGGACTTGTATTATTAAATTTATATCTAAGCTTGCCCTCCATTGAAAATTTCACCCACAATCAAATCATACATTCAAAGTGCAGGCATGTGCATACTGAATCCGAAATACTCTAAATTTCTTTTAATTAATTAAATTCGGTGCTTTCTAGAATTTGATCGAGTAATTAAGTGGAGCAACCATTTCTTCTAAGATCTAAAAGCGTAAAAGCATGTTTTTTTAAACTTTAATTTAAAATCATAAGTCAGTGATCTTCACTCTTCAGTTTTATTACTTGCGGTTCAAGAATCGTTGATAATGCTGCATTTAAGGGGAAAAAATGTAATAATCCACAAAGTCGGGCTCAATTCAATAGTTCGGATATTTTATATTTATGATCGGATGTTTAAAAATTAGACACACTAGTTTCGAACAAAATTATCTCCTATGAAGTGTAAGAGAGCACGCGCCAATGCGTAAGTCAATGGCTCGCCACATTTGAGAAGGCATATTATTGCATATAAGATGATGTGATTTGGCTGATAATTTGAACAAAACGATTTAAAAGCCAATTAAGCAACAGAGAGCCGCGATTGTGTGTCTGGCTGAGAAGGAATTATGCGCCAACAACGACGAGTGACAAAACAACCAGAATGAAAGTGCTTATTCATTCATTTGACTTGCTTTCTGCTTCCAGATACTGCTTTTCGTGTCAAATAGGCAAGCATGTTGCAAAAGGCCATTTTCAATGTGATTAGTTAGTGGGGGAGGAGGAGAATCACAAGCGGCGCATGATTTGACAAATAGAATTGACACCTCAACTCTGCACAACTGTATATGCACCATTGTTTGTTTGCATGCCATCATTAACACAACCAACCCATTCCATTGTTTATTCTGAATACACAACTACAGTTTCTGAAAATTATTTTTGCATAATTAGATTCAGACTACTAGTCATACTAGTCATACATTATAATACTAATATATAAATATACATTATTATATAATTAAAAGAACATCTAAATAATAATAAAATTAGATTTTTAAGCGAAACGATGTATGGATGCTCGTACCTAGAGCAAGTTACACTAATGTTATAAGAATCAAACATTTTTTTTAAGAACAAAATTGACGAATTTGGTAACATAATGAGAAATATAAAGTTAGGTTGATTGCGCAAGGCTACACGCAAATTAATAGTGTTGATTTTGATGAAACCTTTGCACATGTTGTTGTACTGAATCTATTTGTTTGCTTTTTGCAGTTACTTGTTTAATAGGCTTTAAATTATTGCAAATGGGTATTAAGAGTGTCTTTTTGAATGGCAACTTAAATGAAAAAGTTTATATTGAACAACCTAAAGGGTTTGAAACCCTCATTTCTCAAATCATGTTTTTAAATTGAAAAAAAAAACTCTGTATGGTTTAAAGCAGGTTCCACGAGTTTGGTATGAAATGTTGACCAAATTTTTGCTTGAAAATTGCTATAAGTGGGGTGAGTAGATAGAACACTATTTATTAAGCAGCTTAATTTAGGGATTTTAGTTGTTCAAATTTATGTTGATGATATAGTGTTTGGTTCTACTTCTTCTGATCATGTGCAAGAATTTGTAAGTCAAATGAAAAATGAATTTGAGATGAGCATTGTGAGAGAATTTACTTATTTTTGGTTTACAAGTGAAACAAATGAAGAATGGAATTTTTGTTAACCAAAGTAAGTATGCCAAAAGTTTAGTTAAGAGGTTTGGCTTAAATTATGCAAAACACATGAGAACTCTTATGGGTACTAATACCAAGTTGACTATTGATGATAATGGTTCTAGTGTTGATCTTAGTTTTTACAGAGGCATGATTGGTAGCTTATATTATTTGACTACAAGTAGACCTGACATATGTTTTAGTGTTGGTGTATGTGCTAGGTACCAAGCAAATCCAAAGGAGTCACACTTAGCTGTTGTCAAATGAATCATTTGTTTTGTTAGTGGAACAGTTAATGATGGTATTTGATACACTAATGACACTAATTCAAGTATTGCAAGATATAGTCATGCAAATTGGGTTGGAACTGTTGATGATAGAAAAAGCATCACTGGAGGATGTTTTTATCTTGGAAATAACTTAGTGTCGTGGCATAGTAAGAAACATAATTCAATTTCTCTTTCCACAACTGAAGCTGAATATATTGCAGCTGAAAGTTATTGCACCCAATTGCTCTGGATGAAACAAATGCTTGCAAATTATGATATGGTTTAGGATATTTTAAGTGTGTTTTGTGATAACACAAGTGCTATCAATATTTCTAAAAATTATGTTTAACATTCTGGGACTAGGCATATTGATATTCATCATCACTTTATTAGGGATTTAGTTGAGAGTAAAATCATGTCCTCATAATACATTGATACAGAAAAACAACTAGCAAATATCTCCACAAAAGATTTAGACTCCAAACGATTTGATTATTGAAGGAAAGTTTTAGGTGTGTGTTCCATGTAAGTCAAAGTATTTTTGCATTTAGATTTAAATCATGCATTTATGCATTAGATTTAAGGCATGCATTTATGTATTTTTTTTAAAATTAAATTTGTCTTTTTCATGTTTCGATTTAAAAAAAAATTGATAAGTCTTGGATTAACAAATGACAAGCAATTTTTCATGTTTTTAAAGACTTGAAAGTCTTGAATATGTTTTGATTAGAGTTATTTAACATTTATTCAAAAGCACATGAATGGCGATTCAGTCTTTAGTTTGACTCAAGGTTTCAATTATTGACATGATCTTTGTTGAGAATATTTAACTTGAATTATGATTGTTTGCCTTGATTCTTATCTTATTATAAAACTTTAAATATATACAGACACTATGGTTAGAAATAGCTACATATAACTCTTAAGAGTGAAGTTATCTTTGAGTAATATAAGTCAAAGCTCGTATTAGAAATAGTTACGTATCACAAATATGATAGATGATGAACTACCATGAGAAGAAAGCTACCTTAAATGTTAGAGTGAATTTTAAAAAAATATGTTATAAAAAATGTCTGTCACAATTGAAAGGGTAAAAAATTGGAGATCAAGATGACGATGTTAGTTTGACCAACTCTATATTTTATATTTAAGACTTTGACTAAAAATGTTGATAATTTTTTAGAAAAAATTGTCTAAACACACACACACAAAAGCTTAAATTTCTCTAATCTTTACTTATTTCAGGAAATTAGATTCTTGATTTCATGGATTAATGCTTGTTGTGAAAATTCACAGACATATTTTTCTTCTTCAATTTTGTTATTAATGCAGTATTTAATTAAAAAATTTCATGATGCATTCTCATGTTTTTACATGATGATATGTTTTTAGATTTTAAGAGTTATATATTTTTGAAGCCAAACTCAAATTTGGTTTTCTAAGTGCAATGAGAAGCTTTTGTTCGTCACAACTGAGGATGTTGCATTCTTTTGGTCATAACTTTGTCTACAGAAATCCAAATTCAGTTCTGTAAAATCTTGTGAAAAGATGATTCAATAAGTTTTCCAACGGTATGTGGATTGAATTCTATTTCTATTTCATTCATTCTCAGTTTAATTTCGAAGTTCTCTGCTCTGCACTGTGTGTCTGTTTCATAAAATATCATGCATAACAGTTCGATTTTGCATTTTCCTTTTTGTTTATGACTTGTTACTGTTGGATTATGTTCTTTTATTGATCTTAAATGAAATTTATGTTTGTTGTTGCCTAAAAATATAATAAAATCTTCTTTATTAATTCTTTTCGTATGCAAGTAGGATTTCTAAATCCTCCTTGAACAAGACTATTTCTTATATATAAAGAAGTCTCTAGGATCTTCATATCTTTGTTGCAACCTCTGTTCGCTCTTCTCCTCCATTTAATTTTTTTGCTTATGATCTTGTCCATCTTGAGGCTGAGATTTTGAATCAAGGTTGTGATATTGTTGACTTTTCTACTCATTTCGCTGAATTGCATGTCAAACTTGTTCCCTTTTGCAATCTTTTGGCAAAAGAGGAGGAGTGATTGAATTGTTCACTTCAAGTCTTCA
The DNA here is from genome assembly GCA_029633175.1 of Citrus glauca. Lineage (NCBI taxonomy): Eukaryota > Viridiplantae > Streptophyta > Magnoliopsida > Sapindales > Rutaceae > Citrus > Citrus glauca. The sequence goes on from JAQOOD010000002.1 coordinate 28,571,927, forward strand.
ATTGTTTAATGCAATGAGTTAGGGGGAGTAGTATATCAATTCTAGGAGAGATTTTATTTTCATTCAAGAATTTATAGATCTTCATATTACTAGTTCTTAGGGGGGAGTTTATCTTTTTATTGCTCTTGATTTTCTACTTAATTTTGCCTTACTATTTATTGATTAATAAAATAAGCATTTTACTTTAATTCTTGCCTTGGTTTATTTAAATGAACTAACATACTAGTTGCCATTTAATTTGGTTAGTTCCTTGTTGTTGTTTATGCTTGTTTCATATTCATGTTTTAGTGCCAAGTGTTATGGAAGACGTGTTTTGGATTGCTTTTGCCACAAGAATGCCAAAATGGGAGATTGTTAAGTTTATTATTTATAAAGTTGGCATCTTATGGCAAGTCTAATTAAATTTAAATTTTATTTATTGCATATCGTGTGATATGAATTAATTTATTAATTCCCTAATTAAGTGAGATTCCACTTTATTAGAAATATTTGTTTTCTAATTTAATTAGATATCTAATTTAGCAAGTCAATTAATAATGAGATTCTATTATTGGCGCATAAGATTTATTTAGAGTAAGAAGTTTGTTCAAATAGGAAGTTTATTAAATGCACTAGATATTTCTTAGAAAACAAGCGGCGCAAAAAGATCAGATTTATTCCAATTCAGATTTATAGTAATTATAAGAGGAAATAAACTCTTATTTAGAAACAATCCAACTCTTTTAAGACTTGTAATTTTTGTGAAATCTTAGTGCTTATATAAAGAGAGATATTTCACAATTGAAGGGATGCAACACAGAGCATAAAACACAAAAGAAAAATCCGGTCTCCTCACTATAGAATATGGATTTGGCGCATAATGATGTGTTGATTTGTTTTCTTATCTTTTTTTTAATCTCTGTGAAGAGTCTATATGAATCTTGGATTACTAGATATTGAAGAATTGTTATTGATCACTTTGCGAACAATCTTGAGGATCATGGATCAAGAATGGTAGCAATTATTCAAGAAAAGCAGATTTAATTTAAGATTGAGTAAACTGTGAAATTCTAACTAGGCAACCCAAGAGGGGGGTGAATTGGGATTTTAAAAATTAAGCTAAGCAAACCACACAACAATCCAATCTAATGCCTTAATAAATTCGAAAACAATAAATTCAATGAAAGCACAATAATAAATGAGCAAGGGAAGAGAAAACAAACTCAAGGATTTTTACGTGGTTCGGCAATCCCCGCCTACGTCCACGTCTCCAAGTACACCGGGCTTGAGGATTTCACTATCCAAGCCTTTCCAAGACTTCAACCAATTACAATTGACTTCAAGGTGTCAATGAACCTTTAAAACAAAGAGATTATCTCTCAATCTCTTCACTCAAGTGTTTCACACACTCAAACTCTTACAATTGAGATGAATAAATGAGAGTTACAATAAAACTCACTCAATGAGTAGATATTCAAAAATGAAGAACAAGAAATGATTCAATCTTTTGTGTTTTGCAAATTGAAGACTCAAGATATCTTGTGTGCTTTTTCTTTTTGCTTGTTGGAGAGCTTGAAAATGAGTTGGATTTGAGTTCTTATAGATTGAGCTCAAAAACTAGTCGTTATGCACTTGTCAGCTCGAAAACTATTCACCGTTAACTATAAACGGTTAACCGTTTCGCTGGTCAAAAGTTACCGTTGGGCCAAATTTCAAGTTACCTTTTCACCGTTTAGGCTTATCCTTTCACCGTTTATACTTACTCTTTCTCCGTTTAAGCTTACCCTTTCACCGTTAACTTCCAGAGACTTACAAGATGAACACTGGCCAAATTTCAAATAAATTGTTCACCGTTTAGGGTTACCCTTTCGCCGTTAACTTCCAGAGACCTGCAAAACAAATTTGGCTTAACCGTTCTTACTAAACGGTTCAATGTTAAAATAAACGGTTAACCATTTTCAGTAAACGATTCACCGTTATGTTCCAGAATCATCATTTTAAAAAAACTTGACAGAACATGCTTTTTGGACGTTATCAGTTAGCCGTTTTAAATAAACGGTTAGCCGTTTGCTACAGTGAAAGCTACAATGCTACAATGAAATTATTTTTTAAATTATGATATAGCCCAAAATGCCATGACACTTTTCAAATAAGTCCTTCTCCAAGATTTCAAGCAATACTTGTTAATTTCAAAGTTTTCAAAACTCTTTCAATTAAATCATAACTTGAAAAACAATCAATTTCATAAAATTATTTTTTCATTAAATATAAAACATTTATAAAATGAAAATAATGATTTATTTAAAAAGAAAATAATTTGAGCTTAAAAGATTAATCATTCTTAATCTTGTTTGTTATCATCAAAATCAACATTATGTAAACATATATGTTAACAAACTGTATGGTGATAAACTATAAGTGGGAGTCTTATGTTTGGTAAATTCATAAGTTATTACATCTCAACTTAGTGAATTGTTTTTCATCTGGCCATGACCTCGTAGATGTAGGATTGATTAATTCGAACTGTGTAAAATTTTTTGTGTCATTTAATTTATGCAATTTATTGTGTTCTTTTAAAATTAATATTTTTTATGCGGACAAACAATAATGGTGAACAGTAACTGTAGAAAATATTTTTGAAAATTAATTAAGTTGTTAATTCTAGAGTTTTAATCACCTACATCTATTTGTAATATATCTAAATTCCTTTCACTTTTGAAAGTAGAAGTTGATTTTTTAATATTAAAATATTTAAAACATTCTCTACTTATTTGACAATATTATTTCATTCTTTCATAACATAATCTAAGGAAAAAAAACTTGTCAATTAAAGTAATTTTATAATTTTTAATAAAAAGACTCATTGACGAATAAAAATTTTTTGAGTAAAAACTATACGTACAAAAATTATTCTTCAATAACCTATGTTTCAACAAACATACCAAACGTAGTTTGAATAGATATTAATAACTTAAAATATTATTTAATTTTTTAATACAAAATTTTTAAGTAAAAATAATATATAATACATCATAATATAATAACCAATATTTATTTTTATTTACTGGTATTAAAATATATATTTATATTCAATATATTATTATTCTTTTGTTTTATATAGCCTCTTTAATTGTTTTGTTTGGACTGATGCAATATTTTTTGGGGGTGCCAATGGATTCTGATATTCTTATAAAAAAAAATTGTTTATTTTATTTGCTAAAATAATACCCATAATAATAATAATAATTTAACAAAAATTTACACCTTGCGGCGAAAGCTCACAAAAATTACACTACACCTAATTTAAAAATAATTTCATTAGATAATTCTTCACTTTCTTTTATTGTTTCTATTTTTTAGATAAATAATCAACAGCCTTTCATTTTTTTTTCATTTTCAAAAATTGTTATGAAAGTAAACTACTAAAAACATTTTCATTTTCACTAAAAATCATTTTTATTCTATAGGATATATCAAAAAACTCCATTTAAAAGGACGATACCAAACGCACCTTCTACAGTTTCTTGCTACCAAGACCATATGTCGAGACCCCCGTGTCTTAATCAAATTATCCATTCAACTTGAAACAATAAATGAAGATAATCTTAAATCATTACAAATTATTAGCATTTAATTTGAAATTACTGTCGCCATCATAGAATAGATTAACGCAGAGCTTACACGTGGATGGTCCATGTCTATTCACCGATGAAAGCCGCCTTCATTTCTTAACGTAATCTTAATCCAAAATCCAAGAGTTGATGGCGGATAACCATTCCATTTAGCTTCAAATCAAATTAAACAACCGAATTGATTCAATTTTTCATATGATTCAACTTTCTGGACTTTAAAACCGCTTTAGTATTTTTAAATTTTTTCTATTTTCAATTTTTTGACCGGACTTATTATATATATATTTTTAACTTTTTCGATGTTCATCTTCTACTTCTTTTTTTTTTTCCATATACACCGATTAGTTTCTTTCGTTATTTTTTTAAATTTAAAAAATGGAACCATAGATTCGATTCAATTTTTTCAAGACATGGATCTTTTTACATTAATCTCATGCAAGCAAATCCATGGGACGCTTTCTTAAACGCTTTCTTGACTAGTCCAAAAGGCTCGTTCTGAGGGCTCTTGCGCCTTCCCTTTTACAGGCCCTTAGCACACATCAGGCTTTCTTTGGTCCAAGTCCACAAATCCTACAATGAAGTGAGGCAAAGCTCAAAGCAGCTACAGTGCGAGTAAAACTATATAAAGGGCAAAAAGGGTTACCCATTGCCACAATAACATTACAACCTTTGACACAGCTAATTAAACATATTACCTTTACCAGGCAATGAGCATACTCAATTACAAGGGACATATTTATAAAATCCACCGCTTGTGCCTCAATACTTTAAAACTTGTAAATGTTATCTCACGAGTGGAAGGTAGTAATTTCTCTTGAATCACTAACCACTTCTTCATATAAAAGCAAGGCAAGTAATTAATCGCAATCCGCAAACAATAAAATGAATGTGAAGCCAAAAGGGTTTTTCTATTAATCCAAAACTTAAACAACATTAAATCAAATTCCTCAGACAATTAGTCTGTTACATTCGTTTTAAAACAACCATAATTCCAACCATAACCCATTCAGCTCAATGTCCTTGCCCACTAGTCATGCAGAGTACCCAAAATTTCCTCGTCCCTATACAAATGGTAGCTGCACAAAACAATACCAACAAAAAAAAGTAATCAACCACAACATCAAAAGCCAATAAACAGATAAACACAAAGCTTAAACTTACTTTCACTAGCCAAAGGCTTGCATAACACAAAAGGACCTTGAATCAATATATTTCGTACTTCAACTATCGGCTTATATCAAGAGCGATAACAATAACATTCACATTGACAAGCAAAGAATATACTTCTACTAAATCCCCTACAAAGGCTCATGATCAATTACCCGCCAACATCAATCATGAGAGTCATTATCATTTATTTTATAAAGGACACCAATCCATATTGTCCAATACATTCTCCCATATGTAAAACCATGAAACAACCAATAAGATGAATCATATTTACTATAATACATATTTACTAATATCATAATGATCTCATAGTAGAGAATGTACATGTATACTAATACATTATTAGTCTAAATATAATTGATGACACAATGAATTATTCATAAGATACTTATATTACTTTTTAAAAATTTGTCTTTTTAGATATTTTATGATCCTAAATTGATTTCAGGATATTATCAAGGGGTAAGAGGCAAAAATACTTACTCTTTCTCACCGAGCTTGACATGATCGCCACCATAATTCGGTAGAAGAACGGTGTCACCTTCCTTGAAGGCCACCGGAATGGTATTCCCCTCCTTGTCACGCGCACCCGGGCCCACAGCAATCACTTTCCCAGAGTTCAGCTGCTTATACACATCAAACACAAATCAGAACCGTCCGATTTCTTTACTGTACTAAAAAAAAAATTCAAACACACACGCATACCCATAATTAGTCTTAAGAACAACTGCAAAACGACACTTGCCTTTTTTTACTGTACTCAAAAAAATTCAAACACACACGCATGCGCGTAATTAGACTTAAGAACAACTGCAAAACGACACTTGCCTTGCTGGACTTTTCAGGGAGGAGAATCCCGGCATTGGTTTTGGAAGGAGGTACGATTTTCTCGACGAGAACACGGTTCAAAGTTGGGATCAATCGCTTCGCCATTTCTGCAAAAATTAGGGCCTTCGGAACAGTGTTGCTACTGAAGAATGAAGAGTGAGACGGAAGAAGTCTGAGAACTCGAGATATATAAAAGAATGAGCAAGTTCGACGGGTTAATTACCTCTAGATGGAGATAGAAGGTTCTAGGTCTTAGGGTTTTAGGACGGTCTTTTTTTAGGGTTTTTGATTTGGGACTTTTTGAGACATGTTGGGCTGCTTTTAGCTTACACTACAAAACTATGCAATGCAAGCACGATCTTCTCTGAAGTTTCTTTACGATACTTCTGGGGTGACCTTAGTGGAGCTCCTTTATTTTTTACTTACCCAGCCCCAATATCCAAGGTTGTGGGCCAATCTCAAACAAGCATTATATTAGGCCGTGCTTGAATGGGGGTAGGGTAGAGCAAAGGAAAATAATTTGCCCCAGATTCCATCAAGTTGAGGAATATTGTATTCTATATCGATGGATAAGGATTTCAAATTCTTCATCTATTATAATGAAAAAAATTTAATAATGTCCTTTAAAAAAATTAATTTTAAATAAGGTAAGTGCAAATAATTTATATTCATTTTCTTAAATTAATAGGATAAAATTATTTTTTAAAAAAAGAAATGCAACAAAGTGAATCGCTTGACCATAAAAAATCGTCGGAGGTACGCCGGAGAGATACTTCATGATAAAAGCCAATACCAATAGTATCAGTAGGAGCCGATCTACAACTCAATGGAGTTAGAAATGATAACATAAGTTGTTAATTACCTAAAATATTGTTTAAATGTTTGAGAACATTCTAACTCGCATATTTTTTTAAAAATAATATATTTTTAGACAAATTAACACCTTCAATAAGTAAATCATTTGTTTCTAATCATCTTTATATAATTAATGCAATAAAAAAAGATGGCTGCGGTGGTCAATGGTGGTTGGAGGTGGCAGTAGCGGTGGTCAGATTGTCCAAGGCTAACTCTTATATTTTAAAAAATAAAAAATAAAATTCTCTAGGTAATTCTAATCGACTAATGTATACTCATGTATCTTTAGAAGCCAATTTGAATATATAATTAGGTATGCAATGTTAGTTATTTTGATTATATAAAAATACTGAATTAATTAAAAAATAAAATTAAATGTTTTATCATTACTTCATATTATACATTAAATTAATTTATAATATAATTATTTATATTATATTACTAATAATATTAACATTTTAACAATAAGCTCCAATTGATATAATTGTCCAAATAAAATACATATAATTTATTTTCCTTTCAAATTTTATGTGAAACTAAATAATAGAAATTAATTTTCGCACTCGGGTCCTCTCATCACCTCTCCACTCCTCTCCTTTTCATTTTGCCCCTCTTCTCTCCTCCCCTTTCTTAAAATCAAACGCCACGTGTGCACAAATGCAGTGTAAATTTCATGCAATATCTAAGAGTTGTACCCGTATGAAGAGTACGTATATTATTGAGGTTGCTTTTAGTACTAAATAAAGAAGAAAAGAAAATGATATGTACATGATGACAGTGCAAATTTGGCCATTGTTGTCAAAGGTCAAGCCAAGTAAATAAAGAAAAGAAAAGAATTGTGATAATCTTTTATAAGATAATAAGTGTGAGCGTTCCTCAAAAACTCAGAAAATGGTATTATCAAAAAGCACAAGGGGTTGATGATATTGTATGATAAAGTAATTAGATTTTTTTTGTTTAAATTTAAAAAGAACATATGGATGGTATTATTATTTTTTTGTGAAAACAACACTCTTTTTAGTATGAAAAATTATAACTAAAAAAAAAATCAACAAAAGCTACTTTCAAAGACATCTTAAGAAAGGGCATCGACTTTACAGATTTCACTAAGAAAATCCCATATATAATATTTAAAGAGTGGAATCTAGATTGACTTTTTAAATCATATCTAATTTTAAATAAATAATGTGAATGCCTTAGAATTTAATTTGCAGGACATTGATTCACCACTATACCATTGCCAGAACTAGTCTAGTGCTGTGGCCTCGGTGCCACCGGAGAAAACACAGTCAACATTTCTTGTTGGCCCATTGCCCAAGTTCATAAGTACATATTAATTGATCTCTTTTGGCAATGGATAGATTCTTTCTTCCTTTTCTTTTGTCTTTTTTAAAGGCGCAGCAAAGTCCAATGAAGTGGGACACCCACTGAAAGATTCACCTTCACTAGCTAGCTAGATCGACGTTGTATCTGCAACCTAATCATCTCTTTTTGGCTCAAAAAGAAAAACTTTAATTTTGTAGAGACCATACAATAATGCATTATGATTTATGGGCATGAAGCTGACTTGCTGTAGTTCAATCAAGGCTTGAAAAGCTTAAAAACTGATGTGGGTTACGTTAGATCCTCTTTCTACTTCTTCTTGATCATATCCTTTCCCCCACCAGTTGTTTGTTTCATTTGTTCTATCAAAAAAAAAAAGATCCATAGTTTTTTCCTTTTTCTTCTTTCTTAATTATTCTCTGTACTGCAAATTTTCGAAGCATGCATGGTTGACATTTCGAGGACCACATATACAACTTATGTTATTTTCAAACTTTGCCACCCACAAAGAGCATGTGGCTTGTTTTTTGAGGCTCAGAAAGTTTCCAAGAAAAAACAGCATTGTAAATTATTTTCTGTAGGACCCATACATCGCACGTCTCCCTGGATGATTGTTGCTAATAGTCTATCGTTTGTTGAAAGTGTAAACTTTCAGGTGAGTGCTTAATTTTGGTAAGCGCCTGATCTTAACGTAATACAAGAGGCTTTATTTGATTCGTTCTTGTATCAGATTGCAAATCTTGAGTTGGGGTGAGAATTCAAGCTTAATGTATCTACTTGAACATATGAGGGTGAAATTGTTCGAACAGATGACTTTGCACTTTCGGTGGATGTCTTTGTCTAACTCAATCATGTTCATGATTGCTTCAAAAGAATATCGATTTTGAACCTAACTATTAGCCAACAATAATGGCTTGTTAATTATGCAAAAAATGTCAATCCAAATATATGATTCACTTTGCTTGGTTCTTGTTTGTTCATGTCCTGTGTGGCGTGCATCTTTTAAAAAATAAAGACTATGCATCTAGGGGCAGGCATCCAGAAAATGCTCAAACTAGGATTGATTGTTGAAAGTTCTAGTTGATCTACCCAATTCAATCAATTCTATCAAACTGAATCTAATTTGATTGGATTTTGAGTATTATCTATTAGTCTTAGAAAACTATATATGAATATTTTCACATGGATTGGGGCAAATATTTTAGAAAGTGCTCAACACTAGATTCAATATACTTTAGGAATTGCTTGAATCTGAATAGCTCGTTCATGTAATATCGCATAAGTTACATGGGTTTGAATTGATGAATTCCAATGCTGAGCACTTGTAGCTTAATTAGTCAAATTTATTGTACATGTACAAGAACCTTCTCGGTCTTGTATGAATGCTTTTACGTTAATTTCTTTGCTCTTCTCTAAACTCCTCTGAGTGAAACTACGCACTCAATTGATAAGTTTTTAATTTGAAATTTTCGTATGTTCAACATGGAGAATATTTTGGCTATTTTCAATATATACTCTCTCTTTCATTAGATTTTTATCATAAGTGTATTTACTCATACATAATTAGTTAGTATATATAAAACACATATGTATAAAATTATTTTCACGCACAAGTACCCTCATTTTTTTAAAATACAAATATATTATTAAGTCATGTATTTTAATAAAGATATTTTTCGATGCACTATAAAATTGTACAATTTAATGATATTAAAATTTAACTAAAATCATACGGTTTAAAAACATATCTACATAAAAAAAAAAATGAGGCTATCTGCACATATACATTTTACACTATGAGAAGTTGAGATGTAAGTACTTTCTTATCAATATACTTACACCCTCGACGACCTCCATTTATAATTTATCGTATTTTTAGATTTTGTTAGAACCTCTTAATCAAGATGGCATTGTCACAATATAATAAGACTTGCAAATAGGCGTTACATATGAAAAAAATTTAAAAAAAAACTTCTTTAGTTAGGATTAATGTTGATCATACAATTAAGTTTTTTGGAATAAAGAGAAAATGCTGCCCACAAGTTTGGTTCCAAATGAAATGATAGCTTTAGGGGAAACATAAATCTCTTTGTTTTCGGAAGCTTTTGCTTTCTGTCCTTGCCTTTAGTTATTTTATTTGACCGACAAGCATAGGTCCAACCAGTGGACGTGCCGGAGTGGTTATCGGGCATGACTAGAAATCATGTGGGCTCTGCCCGCGCAGGTTCGAATCCTGCCGTCCACGTTTTTGATAGTACTACAGCACACTTGTCCTGTTATAAGCAAATTAATAATTAGCTGACCCAGCTTAAAAAAAAGAACCATAGTTACTATCCTCTCTAACCCCATCATTCTTCCTTTGATTCCTCTTTTATCTTCGTTCCCACTTTATCGTTTAAAGTGACATTCATTCATTTTTAAAACCAATTAATGATTACACTTTCCTTTTGCTCTTCACTTCATTTTTTCTTACCATACCAACCATTTATAAAATTTTCGGACCAAACTATCCATAAATTCTTAAAACAAAACAAACAAATATTTCGCATAATATTACCTACCTCCCAAGCAACAGCGGAATATCTTACACACCCCACCAAAATACTCTTCATTCCACCTCTCCTACATTATCCAACTATCACTCAACCTCTATATTATCTATCTCACATTCATCAAACTAATATATTTATCCAAGTATTAAAGATAAAATCAAGCAACAAACTAAAGAAAAATAAGAAGTTAAGCTTAATATTTCTTCAATATATATCTTTTATTTTTTTATTGAGTTTCATACAAAAGATTAGTTGCTCATTTTATTACAATGTGGATACATTAAACGGTTAATATGAGGTCATAGATTTTAAACCATGTTGAAGATGAAACCCAGAATCCAAGTGACAAGTACCTATTTCCCTGGCGACAAAACTGTCGCCCAGGCGACACATACTTGTCGCTTGGATTTTGGTATTCGTCACCCGGGTGACAAAATACGTTGCCTAATATACAATACGGTCGCTTGGGCAATAGTGCTGTCACCCAGATCACCCGAATTTGTTGATAATTACTTATTTATTTAATATAGTAATGTTATTATTTGCAATGTATTTAATAAAGTAATATTATTATTTTACATCAGGTTAATGGAGTCGATAATTCTTAAGATGTATTTTGATGGAGCATGAGAGATTTTGGAGGATGGTCATATAGAGTATGAGAATGGAAAAGTTACTGCATTTTGTTCCCAAAAAGATGCAACATTTGAACAATTTATTGTAAAGTTATATAGAATTCTGAAGAAAAGTTTAGATGAATATTCCCTCACAGTAAAGATAAATGTGAAATCAACTTATACGACGTAACATATTGATTCACTGCCTATAGACATAGTGGACGATGAAATGGTGAGAATGATTATGCATACGAAAGAAGGAGGTATTAATGAGGGTTTTGTTGACATAAGAAACAAGACATGCAGTTGTAGTGTATTTCAAGTAGACCAATTTGTTTGTGGTCGGTGCAGGGACTGTGACCATAACCGGGAGATGTCTAAGAATCCACTTATAGCAAATCTACATTAATGGTGTCTTAGTGTGTTCGAAGATATATTTAATTTTGTAAATTATATTATGTAATTTGGAATGACTTTATCATATAAGACTTATGGGAGGATCTTATTTTGATAAATGTTGTGTTATCTAAATTTGGAATGACTTTATCATATGGATTAATTATGGTGTCATATTATTGATTACAATCAAGCAATTGACAACACTCGGAAAAACAAGGCAACAAGTTGTGTTGCGACAGCTCATTTCGCACGCGTCAAATAGCTGACAGACATTGTGGCGACATGTTTGTCGCCTAAGCAATGCTACTTGTTGCCTGATTTTACCGAGAATTATTTTTTTTCTTGATTTTGTCAAGCATTATGCAACTCTCTGGAAAATCGGGTGACAACTTATGTCACATATGTAAAGTTGTCAACAATAGTGTGGTGACATGTGCATCTCCCGCGCGACATAGTCTTGTCGCCTGATTTTCCAGAGAGTGGTTCATTACTTGGTTTAGTCAAGCATTATGCAGGTCTCCAGAAATTTGGGCGACATGTTGTGTCACCAAAGTGATAGGCTAACATGGGCAACTATCTACATTCTTGATTGGCCGGCACACCAACCTTCTCTTTAACCTCAAAATAATTTTTAATTTAGATAAATAATTTCTTAGAGGCATTTAAACAAACACTTGAAGTGCCATTTATTAGATATCTTAATCTTAAAAAAAATTCTCATATTTTCATACCTAATACACATTTTAATGGTTAACTATGATCAATGAACCAACAAGGCAATTTAAACAAAAATTTATTCTAAATTCATGAAAAAAAAATTAAGAAAGTGCCTAAGTCACCAAAACCATAAGTGAAGGAATTTGTTGGAACCAAAATAACTTACACACAGCCATTAGAAGTGAAGGAAATTGACACTAGAAGTGAAAGAACTTTGTGTGGGCGTAGTTCGGGCAATAGAAGATTTTTTGTTTTGAAAATTTAGGAGTAATTAGTTCGAGAACTTTGTAAATGATTGTTATGGTAAAAAAAACACTGAAGTAAGGTCTTTTTTAATATTAAAAATTGAAAAATGGTCAAATAGTTAAATTTCCATTCTTTTTCCCCCTTTCAATCTTTCCCGTCCAATTCTTTTCTTGGATCCTATCTCTAAAGCCTAAAAGCTCATCTTCTTTATAGGACACTTGCGTGAATTTGAAAAAGAAAAGGAAAAATAAGAAAGGTATCAAAAAGTAACTTTAAGGGTCAAATTTAGAAGGCAACTTGCCAACTTATCTACCATGCATGGGATTGATGAGATTGGTTACAGTGGCCTCAATCACTACGGAAATCAGACCATACTGGTGGCTACAATAGAATGATTGTTTCTCAAATAGAGCTAGTTTTGGAATCAATCAAGCCAATTTCTTTTCGGTCCACATTGCAAATTGCTTGTAAGAACATGTTGCTACTTGCCTACTTACATCAACTATAATGGTAGGAGATTGCCTTTTGAATTATGAATGATAGGCCTTGTTTCGATCCCTTGATGAGTTGTAGAAGCACGTTTCCAAATCAATATTCCATCATCTCAATGCCAACTTAATTGACACTACATGTACATGTTGAGGCAAGCAGAGCATTCAAGGTGAACCTTGGACAGCTGATCATAATCTTACTTCAGCCAATCAATCCACACATTTGTCATGACTCACCGAATGAAAATTTGCTGACATATTGCAAGATTGCATGCATCGATCATTCAGCAAATTAATAAATAAGCAAATTTTAAAGAATAATTTTTTTTTTCAGAATTTAATTTAGATCTTTGGGCAAATTTGGTTTACTTGAAATTCCTTTTTTTTGGAAAGAATTCACAATCTCGGTTACATTTATGATATTTATTATATGAGCCAACAGAAAGAAAGAGCAGCCATTATATTGTGGCACGTGGAAACAATGTGTCGCGTGTAAGCAATTTATTCCAAAAGAATTAATCGTATGCATTGCTTCACCGACCCTTCATTGCTGTTGAAAACCGACTGTCAGCTCTTTTTTTAATTTATGCGGGCAGGAAATTATATCATTCAAGAGCAATCATCGTCAAAATCGTATCCGTTTGAGAGAAGTGCGCCAATGTCGTATCTCCCCTAAAGAGTAAGAAGTAAGGATATAATTATAAATTTTTATATAAATTTATTTTAAATAAATTAATATAGTATAATAAAATTAATTAAATTAAATATTATTCATTCAACTAATAAATTAATGACACGTCAGTTTATATAAAATAAATTTATATAATAATTTATAATTGTACTATTACTAAAAAAAGAAGGACACGGGATGCTATTTAATAAATAAATATACAACAAAAATACGCCAGTTCTGGCCGTAAAATCACATGCCGAATCGCCAGTTTTGCTACAGTCTCATTTGTGATTTATGTGCTGCTTCAATAAAAATTCATCAATTACCCAACCTGTGACTTTGAGCCAGGCAAAGAAGCAAGTGGGGCTAAATTAAAACACACTTTACACACACACACACACACACTGTAAGGTCCAATAATAAAAACCAGGAGAGAAAGAGAGAGGAGGGAAAAAAAAAAAAAAACAACACTCGCCCTATAGCTATCTTTGTATTGTTGTTGTTTAGAAGACAAGTACTTATTTGTTTCGTTGCGGTCTAAAAATTGATTTATAGAAGAAGCTAGGTAGGCATGGAGCCAAATTCTAGCAGCAACGACAGCAATAAGATGCAGCTGCAGCATCATAGCAGCTGCTTAGAGATAGCAACAATGGTGGTGCACAGAGTCATGCCACCACCGCAAAAAAGCACAATAGAGAAGCTGAAAACAAGGCTCAAAGAAACCTTCTTCCCCGATGACCCTTTGCGCCAATTCAAAGGGCAGCCATTAGGGAAGAAATGGATCCTTGCCGCCCAGTACATATTCCCTATCCTTGAATGGGGCCCTAATTACAGCTTCAAACTCTTCAAATCTGATATCATATCGGGCCTCACCATTGCCAGCTTGGCCATTCCTCAGGGTATCAGTTATGCAAAGCTTGCCAATCTTCCTCCAATAGTTGGTCTCTGTGAGTATTTTTCTATCTTTTGTGTTCGTTAAAACAAACCTGTTGAGGCATACAGATTTTTGATATGCAAACACACACACACACATATGTATATATACAGATTCAAGCTTTGTGCCTCCTCTTGTGTATACTGTACTTGGAAGCTCAAGGGATCTTGCAGTTGGGCCAGTTTCAATTGCTTCTCTTATTATGGGATCAATGCTTAGACAAGAAGTATCTCCCACTCAGAATCCTGTTCTGTTTCTTCAACTAGCTTTTACAGCTACTTTTTTCGGTGGTCTTGTCCAAGCTTCACTAGGATTATTAAGGTGACCCAACTTTTTTCAGTTTTTGTTTTCCTTTTGACAGCATTCATAAGGTTTTCAAATATTAACAATCATTTGGGTGTTGTTGATGCAGGCTCGGATTTATCATTGATTTTCTATCGAAGGCAACTCTCATCGGGTTCATGGCAGGGGCTGCCATTATTGTCTCTCTTCAGCAACTCAAAAGCCTTCTTGGAATCACTCATTTCACAAACCAAATGGGTTTGGTTCCTGTTATGGGCTCTGTTTTCCACAACACAAAAGAGGTACAATTAATTAAAAATAATATCAATGCATAATATTTAAGATTCTTAATTAATTGTTGCATGTGAAATATGAAATGAACTTTGTGGTGTTGTTAATCACACTTTTGTTTTGTATTCAATCCTTTATTTATTTATTTATTTTCATTTTCTTGCAGTGGTCATGGCAAACAATTCTCATGGGGTTCTGTTTCCTTGTGTTTCTTCTGCTGACAAGACATGTTGTACGTCACTCCTCATCTCTCACTCTCACTCTCTTTGATTAATAAGATGCCTTTACGTTGATAAATAAAGAGGTTTAAGATTCGAAGAGGTGCTCACATGAGTAATCAGACTACCATAGTCTAAATAATTAAAATAATAATAATAAATTATGAATCTTCGCCAACTTGAATTGAGAGCTTAGCAAAGCATTAGCACTCTAATAATAATACTAATTTGCTACGATCTCAGCTCTAAAGTTCACATATTCTAAAAGATAAAAACATTCTCACCAAAACTAAAAATTAAAATCGTAAATAAATATATATTTAACATATGTTTTTGACTCGATGAGGACAATACTGTCTATTTCTTTATATTATATATATGTTTATTGTTGACAAGTACAATCGGCTGTGTTCTTTCAATTTTTTAACACCTAGCTTTACCGTTGATAAACACCAATGAGAATATCTGTTGCCACTGGCGAAGCCAATATAGGACCAATTCGGGTAAGAGCCCTGGTTAGCTTTGAAAAAATTAAAGAATAATTTTAAATCAGTTCATAGTGGTCTTATAGATAATTTTAAAGAATATCAAATTTAATCCTTGTTAATTTTTTTTTTAAAATTATTAGTTATTTTAATTCTATAACTTGAATTAGCCACACCCAAATGAAGACAAAAGAAATTTAACAAAATAATAGAATAAATTAAAAAATAAAGCAAAATATAAAATAGTTTTCCTATTTTTTCCCTCATTTTCTTCACCTTTTTCTTAGTTTTTTGCATGCAAATATTGTATATTATTATATTGACAATGAGACCATCATTAAAATACAACACCGCATAGAGATAACAGCAGTAATTGAAAATTTATGGATAAATAATAATATAATATAATATAATTGTAGTGTCATATATTATATTTTTAAATATTTTGAAATTGTGATGTATTTATATATATATATATAAGTTATAGGTAGACGTGAGAAACTCTACCCACTAAATTATCATCCAGACTATGCAAAATACTTTTACTGCCAGTTAAGCTGCGCTCATGCCCTGAATTATAAGTTGAATGTGCCCTGAATTGAAACAATTTTTTAACTATGTCCCTGTTTGTTGCCAAATTGTTGGCTAAGGTCTGCATGTTTAACACGTGTCTTTTTCTTTTTTTTTTGGGTTAAAAATATTTGGGGATGACACGAGCATGAGCGAATGGAAGCATTTTTATAAGATTAATTCGATAACTTTTTTCAAGCGTCAAAAATGAAGCTTGAAAAAGTTTTAGACCAAACTATGGAGTCGCTGTATGCCAGTTGAAACAACTCAAGAAGACCTACGGTCAGTGCACCAACTTACCATTTTACCCTTGTCTGCTCTTACAATTATTTCGGGGGAGTACCTAATAAAATACCAAATTTTATTAAACCAGGCTTCTTCTGCTGCCCGTATATTGTAATTTGAACCTAATCAGCACTTCAAGTTTTTAAAATAAATAGTCACAGTCACAGATCCAATCATGTCCAAAATTGACCAAAGCCAAATTAGCATTAAATATGGCCATCCAGCTGAGAAGTAAATGACTGGCTTTTTATGTTTCTGCTCGTCAAGCTCAAGTGGCACTCACAGTCAACAGCAAATTGAATAAATCTATGTTGAATGGTGCAGGGCACGAAAAGACCGAAGCTGTTCTGGGTCTCAGCTGGAGCACCTCTTGTTTCAGTCATCGTTTCCACTCTTCTGGTTTTTGCATTCAAGGCTCAACATCATGCAATCAGCGTCGTAAGTTGCTTGCTTGGTCCCATTTATCCAATAAAATTAAAATAAAACTAAAAACTGCATTACACATTAATTGCTTGTTGTTTATAGGATTAAATGTTCATCGTACTATATTTTCTGTGACAGATTGGAAAACTGCAAGAAGGGTTAAATCCTCCTTCGTGGAACATGCTGAAATTTCATGGAAGCCACCTGGGACTAGTAATGAAAACAGGACTCATCACTGGCATTATTTCCCTCACTGTAAGTATCGATTTTCTAATCTATATGCTATTATTACATACAGTATGTTGATAATTTTGATTCTTACAAATTTGTATTGATTCAAACTTTGTACAAAACAGGAAGGAATTGCAGTAGGAAGGACTTTTGCTGCTCTTAAGAACTACCAAGTTGATGGTAACAAAGAAATGATTGCTATTGGAGTAATGAACATTGTTGGCTCCTCAACTTCATGCTATATTACAACAGGTGCCATATCTACTTCATATGCTTTTCTGAGAAGCAGCAATAACAGTAGGAGATAACACAAATAAATATTCATTTGGAGGTGCTTTGAATTTCAGGTGCTTTCTCCCGCTCTGCTGTCAATCACAATGCTGGAGCAAAAACCGCTGTGTCTAATGTGGTAATGTCGGTTACTGTCATGGTGACTCTCCTCTTCCTCATGCCTCTGTTCCAGTACACACCAAATGTTGTTCTGGGTGCAATCATTGTGACAGCAGTCGTTGGCCTGATTGATATTCCTGCTGCTCACCAAATTTGGAAGATTGACAAATTCGACTTTCTTGTTATGCTCTGTGCATTCCTGGGTGTCATTTTCATCTCTGTACAAGAGGGCCTTGCAATTGCCGTAAGTTCAAAGTTTCCTTCTACCTCTAGCCAATATTCCAATTAAAATATAATCAAGTAATCGGAAAATATTTATCGACTCGAACACTTACATGTAACATGTTATTATATATATATGGTGGTGATGATCAGGTTGGCATCTCGATTTTCAAGATCCTGCTGCAAATTACTAGGCCGAAAACTGTGATGTTGGGGAACATGCCGGGATCAGACATTTATCGGGATCTTCACCATTACAATGAAGCAATAAGGATCCCTGGTTTCCTCATTCTAAGCATTGAAGCTCCAATCAACTTTGCTAACACCACATATCTTAATGAAAGGTGGCTTCTCGCTTGAGAAACCTTTTATTAACAAAATGCACAGGTTATACAATGACTTTGGCCCAATATTTTCTCTGTTTATTCATGCTTGGCTTTTGTTTATATGCAGGATTTTAAGGTGGATAGAAGAATACGAAGCTGAAGAAAATTTGAATAAACAATCAAGCCTTAGATTTGTAATTCTAGAAATGTCCGGTATGTGTATCTTCTTTATTACTTCACCAGCAAGCTATCGACACTAGTTTTTTCCATGTAAGCTTTAGATCTTTACAAAAGTGCTTTTCATCTATGCTTCTCAGCTGTAAGTGCCACTGACACGAGCGGAACATCTTTCTTCAAAGATTTAAGGAAAGCAATGGAGAAAAAGGGTGTTGAGGCAAGTTTACATAAACCTTTGTTCCCTTATAAATTTTCAACATTTTGTTGTTTGGAACTTATTTTTCTAATTTGGGGTTAAACAGCTTGTGTTGGTGAATCCTCTGGCTGAAGTGTTCGAAAAATTGCAAAGATCAGATGATAGTGGAGATTTCAAAAGACCAGATAGCCTTTACTTGACTGTTGGAGAAGCTGTGGCTTCACTTTCATCCACAATAAAAGCACCCTCAGCAAACTATGTTTGAAACAAACATACGTAGGCCAATAACCATCACTACAATTCCCTCTGCTTTGTTTCGTTTACAATGAAAAAAAAAAAGTTAAAATTATAGCTAAATGCAACAGGTCAAACATTTACAAGTTTGTTCGTAAAGAAACTCAAGTTTACTTTCATGCCACCACGGTTCTGTTGTATGAGAAACCTAGCAGTTTATCAGTAAAAACCAAGCTGTTTGATTTATTTTGCAAATGTCGAGAAAAGATAATTCATATGATCAGAGCCAAAAAAATGTAGAAAAAGAAAGCATCGATTGTAATGATAAATATAATCACCCATGCATCATCATCTTAGGTGATATTTGGTTCAGAAGAGAGAATGGAGGAGAACAAAGTAATTTAAATATTATTTTTTATTTTTATTATTTGATTGCATAAAATATATAAGAATTTAATATTTATTATAATTGTTTGAGGGAAAAATGAGAAAGACAGTAAAAGCGCATGTGTCGATTAATGGAATGAATCTAAAATAATTTGAGGTACCTCATATAATTAGAGGTATCCTACATGAATGGGTTACTCTGTATAATGTGAGGTATCTCACACAAATAAGGGTACTCCGAATAATAAGAGGTACTCCACGTAACTTGAGATACCCAGCAAAATGAATGTAAGAGAATACTCCAAAATGTCCAAGACGTCTCCACCTCTTAAAAGATATTATTTGATTTTTTTAGAATTAAGAATAAAAAACGATGTGCTAAAAGGAGGGACAACCGCTTGCCACCTCTGCCAAAAGGAAGGACATTGTCTTAAGGACAGTGGTCCCCAATCGTCTACCCGACAGCCACTGCACCCTGGGATCACTCTCCAGCGTGCGCTACGTTTCCAAATAATGAGATTCGCTGCAAGCATGCACATAACGGCCCAAAAATCATGAAAACGGCCAAAGAACGGTAGCAAAAAAGGGTATGCCACGTGGCAGCTGAGATACCCCATATATAAAGGTATCTAGGTTTTATTCTCCAATATGCTCTCACTCACCATTAACACTCACACTCTAAAAAATAGGTTTTCTTCAACCTTAAACCCTAATTTATAGAGGGGTAGCTAGCTCTTTTTGCCATAAAAGCTTGAGTTTGCTAACTTGAGCGTCAGAGTGTGAATGCCTGGGTACCTTGGCTTCACCTCTAACCTCTATCTCATTGGCTTGCAGGCGTAGAGCTTATTTTCAAGGACACCTCTTTTGTTTCTGACCTTCCACCATCGTTACTACTATCTCTCCCCTTCTCACCTCCCCCAAATTTTAGATACACCTCACCGTACACAATATACTAGTGAGGTACTCCATCTCCCCCGAAAATATAAATTCATTGTTTAAGATAGATTTTGGGGTATAAAAATCCAAAATCAGTTGAAAGCAATAATATAGAATTTGAATTCCATATTGAGGAGTGAAGAATTCAAATTCCTCTTATGTTGTAAATCAAATCTTTCAAAATTACCCTTCAATATTTTAACTTGTTTAATGCCATTAATAATTTTATTTTATTAATTTAATATTATAAATAATTTATATTAATTAAATTTAATGACCGATTTAATAAATTTAATTAAATAAATAAAATTATTTATTTAATATAAAAATATAGAAATATAAATTAACCGTCACCGTTGACCGCTTTTTATTTAGATTAAATTGTATTAAATAGTTTAGTATATTAAATCATTTTATATTAAATATAAATCATGAATTGTTTTAAGAGTTTTTGACATTAAAAAAATTTGGTATTGATATTAAATTATATTTCATTACTAATATAGGTGATTTAGTATTTAAGACAAATGATAAATTTGTTCAAAGAAAAAATTGTAATTCTTTTTCCTATCAAAATTTATGTCAATGAAATTTAATTTCACTATCATCCTCTACTCCTTTCTTCTCCCTTCCCCTTTATTCCACTATGTTTCTCTCATTTCATTTCTTCAAACCAAACATGACCTTAGATTGTGGAATAATCTTGAGAATGCCTTCTGTTGAGTGTTAGAAAGTGCATATTTATAAAGGAGAAATCGTTATTTTATATATCAAGCATTGCTAACAACCGTTACTTTTATGTGTTTAAATTTCTTGTACTTTAATTATGTGTGTTTTATTTTAATTAAATATTTGATGTATTTTAGGGGCATCATAGTCATTTCACAATAAACGAGAGATCAAATGGCAAAACAGACATCATTTTTGAACTCAGAACGGTCGAAAACTTTAGGAGGAGTATAAAAGAAATAAATTATACTGTTCACATGTACGGTACTATTCACATGTACGGTACTATTGTCGTTACTGTGCAAATAGTGGCGGTTAACTGTACTGTGCAAATAGTGGCGGTTGACTGTACTGTGCAAATAGTGGCGGTTGACTATACTGTGCAAATAGTGGCTGATGACGTGGCGAAATCCTGAGCGTCCAAACTGTTTTTAATCCGATGGCCATGATTTACTCGATGTAACTATAAAAAGGGGGCCTCCCCCCCTAATTTAGCACCTCTGAATCCATTTTTAGGGTTCATTTTTTGTAATTCTCTCTCTATCTTGTATTTTCTTCGTATTTTAATAAATTTCCATTTTGCCCCTAGTTCAACTATGAGTGGCTAATTTTCTTTCAAGCTTGGGTTGAAGGTGAAGTCTCAACATGTGTCATGGGCTTGATTTGGTAAATTTATTTTCTCTTCCCCTCTAGTTTTTGTGGATGTTTTGACTTCTCGTCGATAAATAATACTAATCTTGTCTAGTACTGCCCTGGTTTCACCGGCACCCTAGTATAAGATTATTATTATTTGGCACGATAAGCCCTTAGCACCATATATATTAGAGCGTGATTCATGAGGTGTAGATTCCCTTCTCATGATTTAATTGGTATTAATATGGAATATTTAGCCCATGATGCATGTTGATACGGATCCAGATACCCAAGTACGTCATCTCAATAGATTTATCTTCAATTTGTCCTTGCCATTTAAATTCCAATTTTAGAATTTATTCTCGCCATTTTAATTTAAGTTCTAGCATATTCCAAATCATTTTCCACCACAATTCCAACCACCCATTCACAAAATTAATTTTATATATAATTAAAATCCACCTCCTCGTGGGATCGACACTCGCACCATTAATCTACACTACAATAGATTCGTGCGCTTGCGAGTTCAATAAAATTTGCACAACAAGTTTTTGGCGCCGTTGCCGGGGAGGTAAGTAATTTTAATTCTTAGAATTAATTTTTGTGAATATTTCCATTTAATTTTCTTTTGTATTTAAAAAAAAAAGTGAATCTACACTTAGAGGTTAGTATTTCTTTTCTTTTTCTCTACTTTAAATTATGTAATTTAATTTTCAAGTTAATTTTTATTTCTTCTTTGTCATTTTTATTTATCTTATTAATTTATTTTTAGTTTATTTCACATATTTGTTCTTGTGTTTTTATAGTAAGTTTGTAATAGCGCAACAAGGTTAGTATCGTAATTTCTCCTTCTTCTTTATTTGTTTTGCTCTTATTTTTATTTTTATTTTATTTGTTTTGTTTTTCATTTATTCTTGTATTTCTTGTATGCATGGTCGTAGGTCATTATTACCCAATCTTGAACCTATAGACCTTGAATTAGAGAAAACACTTTGCACACACAAAAACATTAAAAACAAAATAGATTTACAAGCACCACAGGAGAGGCCATTTAAGGATTACTTCAGTCCTTTAGCTAATTTGAGCACATCATGCATACGGTACCCAAATGTAGCTGTTAGGAGTTTTGAATTAAAACCTAGTGTGTTAAATTGTCTCCCCACGTTCTATGGCCTAGAAAATGAGGACCCATACAATCATTTGAATGATTTTCATGCAATTTGTCAAACATTTAAATATGAGAATTTTTCAGATGATGATGTAAAACTTAGATTATTCCCATTTTCTTTAAAGGATAGAGCTCGTTCATGGCTCAACACATTACCTGCTAATAGTATTGCATCATGGGAACAAATGGTTACAAAATTTTTAAATAAATATTTCCCAGTTCATAAAACAAATGCTATTCGCAGGGAAATCTCGGAGTTTACCCAGAGAGATGACGAGCAGTTTTTCAAAACATGGGAGCGATTCAATGGGCTACTCTTGAAGTGTCCACATCATGGGTACGAGAAATGGCACCAATGCCAATACTTTTTAGAGGGCTTATTACCAAATGTGCAAGAATGGCTAATGGCGACAAGTGGAGGAGAGCTAATGTCAAAAAGTGCATCAGAGATTTGGGAATTCTTCCAGCGACAAGCAGATAATTCCCAACAACGGAGTCGATCACTCAGGAATACTCGAAGGGTTAAAGGAGTAAATGAGGTTCAAATTGGCGAGTCAACGTCAGGAATCAAAGAAGTCAAGGAGATGGTTGAAAGTCTTGCTCGACAAATAGCATCATTATCGACTGCTAAATCAACAGAGCCACATGACCTTGACTCATATCCAGATCAAGCCAATGCCATAGGAGTAATGAGAAAACCATCAAATTACAACCCATACTCCAATACATATAACTCTGGATGGAGAGACCACCCCAATTTTTCATGGTCGCAAGGATTCCAACAGAATGGACCAGCAGCTCCAGCTCCACCAATGCAACCAATTGCTCAAAATCCTCAAGCCTCTCAGCCACCATTCAGACCATACAATCAGAATCAGAACCATAACTACTCTCAACCTAGACCATGGGAGGATGCATTCCAGAATCTTAGGAATGTTACTCACTCCACGATTGAGCAACAGAACCGCACCATGGATGGACTACGCAACGAATTGAGAGCGGGCTTCAACTCACAAGCTCAATCAGTTTCAAGCTTGGAGAAGATGGTGGGACAACTTGCTTCTTCAGTTCAGACCTTGGCAATGACTA
This sequence comes from Citrus glauca, assembly GCA_029633175.1. Lineage (NCBI taxonomy): Eukaryota > Viridiplantae > Streptophyta > Magnoliopsida > Sapindales > Rutaceae > Citrus > Citrus glauca. The sequence continues at coordinate 28,595,615 of JAQOOD010000002.1, forward strand.
TTGAGAAAGGTAAATTTCCAAGTCAACCAGTGCCTAACCCTAAAGGAGTGCATGAAGCAAGTAGCAGTTCACCACAGCAGCATGGAGAGGTAAAAGCTGTCATGACCTTGCGGAAAGGAAAAGAAGTCGACAATAAAGTGGAAATGCCAGTGACAAAAGACAATCAAATTGTACCTGTGAACGTTGAGGACTCATCACCAGAGGAAAACGAAGACACCAACCCACGAGAATATGTTCCAAAAGCTCCATTTCCTCAGAGGTTAGCGAAAGGAAAGAAAGGAAAATCTACAGGTGAGATTCTCGAAATTTTCAAACAGGTAAGTGTTAACATCCCATTACTTGATGCTATAAAGCAAGTTCCATCTTATGCCAAGTTTCTTAAAGATCTGTGTACTAAAAAGAGAAATATGCATGTTCAAAAGAAGGCATTTTTAACAGAAAACGTTAGTTCTATACTCCAACATAAAATTCCTTTAAAATGCAAAGATCCAGGTTCCCCCACTATCTCATGTAGTATAAGGAACCACACAATTGAGAATGCTTTGTTGGATTTAGGAGCTAGTGTAAATTTGTTGCCTTATTCAGTTTTTGTGAAACTTGGACTGGGAGAATTACACCCAACTCCAGTGGTGTTACAACTTGCAGATCGGTCCACGAAAATACCTCGTGGTATTGTGGAGGACGTGCTTATCTAGGTAGAAAAGTTTTATTTTCCTGTTGACTTCATTTTAATTGACACTCAACCAATACAGGATTCAAAAAAGCACATCCCCATTATCCTAGGCCGACCTTTCTTGGCAACTGCGGATGCTCATATTCAATGCAGAACTAGAAATATGCAGTTGTCCTTCGGCAACATGACTATGGAGTTGAACATCTTCAATATTGCCAAACAACCTCACAACACAGATGATGGAATTGTTGATGTGGACTTAATTGAAGCATTAGTTGATAACTCTTTTGTTTCAAACCTTAGTGATGATCCTTTACAAACATGTTTAACACACTTTGGTTTGGATTTTGATATTGACAGATCGGTCGATGAGGTCAACGCCCTACTTGACTCAGCACCATCTATGGACACTAATAAATGGAAGCCAAAAGTTGAACAACTAGCGCCATCAGAGAAGAAACTCATTCCATCATCAGAATCACCACTGAAACTCGAGCTCAAACCATTGCCCAACACTTTGGAATATGCATTTTTGGGGGACGAAAGTACTTTACCGGTAATCATCTCATCATCCCTCAATGACGAACAAAAAGGTAAGTTGTTGAATGTTTTAAAAGAACACAAAGGAGCATTAGAATGGACCATAGTGGATATAAAAGGTATAAATCCAGTAGACTGCATGCATTACATTCACCTTGATGAAAATGCTAAATCTACTAGGGAAATGCAACGTCGGTTGAATCCTAATATGAAAGAAGTTGTTAGAACAGAAGTCCTTAAGCTATTAGACGCAGGTATCATTTACCCAATTTCTGATAGTTCATGGGTCAGTCCTGTTCAAGTTGTCCCCAAAAAGTCAGGAGTCACTGTAGTTACGAATGCCGATAATGAATTGATACCAACTAGAGTAACTACAGGATGGCGCGTATGCATTGATTATAGAAAGTTGAATTCTGTCACACGTAAAGACCATTTTCCTTTACCATTCATCGATCAAATGCTTGATAGGTTAGCAGGTCACGAATTTTATTGCTTTCTAGATGGCTACTCAGGATATAATCAGATTCTCATAGCACCAAAATATCAAGAGAATACCACTTTCACTTGCCCTTTTGGCACTTTTGCATATAGGAGAATGCCATTTGGATTATGTAATGCACCTGCTACATTTCAACGATGCATGTTAAGCATTTTTTCTGATATGGTTGAACGATTCCTTGAGGTCTTTATGGATGACTTTTCTGTCTTTGGTGATTCATTTGATCAATGTTTACGTCATCTAACACTAGTTCTGCAGAGATGTATCGAAAAGAACTTGGTCTTAAATTCGGAGAAGTGCCATTTTATGGTAACACAATGTATTGTTCTTGGTCACATCATTTCAAGCAAAGGTATTGAGGTTGACAAAGCCAAGGTGGTTCTCATTTCTAATCTTCCTCCACCCAAAACAGTCAGAGAAGTAAGATCTTTCCTTGGGCATGCTGGTTTTTACAGACGTTTCATTAAAGATTTTAGCAAAGTTTCTAGACCCTTATGCAATTTACTTGCTAAGGATGCACCTTTTATCTTTAATGATTCATGTCTTGTGGCTTTTGAAAAATTAAAGTAATTGTTGACAACATCACCCATCATTCAGCCCCCAAACTGGAGCTTACCATTTGAGCTCATGTGTGATGCTTCTGATTATGCAGTAGGAGCAGTATTAGGACAAAGAGTTGATCGAATTCCCCATGTTATTTATTATGCTAGTATGACATTGAATGATGCACAGTTGAACTATTCAACTACTGAAAAAGAAATGCTAGCAGTAGTGTTTGCATTGGAAAAATTTCGATCTTATCTCATTGGTTGTAAAATAATTGTGTTCACAGATCATGCTGCTCTGAAATATCTTCTCACGAAGAAAGATGCAAAAGCTAGACTAATTCATTGGGTGTTACTTTTGCAGGAATTTGACTTGGAATTCAAAGATAAGAAAGGCACAGAAAATGTTGTAGCGGACCATCTCTCTCGTCTTCATTTTGACACAATTACAGAGCCACTAACATTGAATGAGTCCTTTCCAGATGAACAATTAATGAGTGTGGAAGTTTTACCTTGGTATGCTGATATAGTTAATTATCTTGTTACAGGCAAACTTCCAGAGCATTGGACTAAGCAAGACAAGGCCAAATTCTTTGCAGAAATAAAGAATTTCTTTTGGGATGACCCATATTTGTTCAAATATTGTGCAGACCAAATTGTCAGACGATGTGTCCCAGAAAATGAAATTCAGAATATCCTTTCATTCTGCCATGAACAAGCTTGTGGAGGTCATTTCAGTGCTAAGAAAACAGCGACTAAAGTTTTACAATGTGGTTTCTATTGGCCAACTATATTTCGAGACACTTATACTTTTTGTTCTTCATGTGATAGGTGTCAACGAATGGGGAGCATTACACGAAGGAACATGATGCCACTAAATCCAATTTTAGTGGTTGAGATTTTTGACGTATGGGGTATCGACTTCATAGGACCCTTTCCCCATTCTTTTGGCCATCAATACATCTTGGTAGCTGTTGATTACGTATCGAAATGGGTAGAAGCGATTCCATGCAGAACTAATGATCACAAAGTGGTGATAGGGTTTTTGAAAAGTAACATTGTTTCACGCTTTGGATTCCCTCGAGCGATAATCAGTGATGGTGGTGCCCACTTTTGCAATAAAGCATTCAAAGCTCTTTTGACAAAGTATTCAATCACTCATAAAGTGGCGACCCCGTATCATCCGCAAACCAGTGGCCAAGTGGAGATCTCCAATCGAGAACTAAAGCACATATTAGAAAAGACGGTGAGGCCGGACAGAAAAGATTGGTCATTAAAACTTGATGACGCATTATGGGCATATAGAACGGCTTTCAAGACCCCGATTGGGATGTCACCCTATAGGCTAGTGTATGGAAAAGCTTGCCACCTACCTGTGGAACTCGAGCATCGTGCATATTGGGCTATCAAGAAATTCAATTTTGACATGCATCAAGCCAGCTCAGAAAGAAGATTACAATTGGCAGAACTTGAAGAAATTCGTAATGACGCGTATGAAAATGCCAAAATTTACAAGCAACGAATGAAAGTCTTCCATGATAAGCATATTATGAGAAAATCTTTCACTCCTGGTCAAAAAGTACTTTTATTCAACTCTCGCTTGCACCTATTCCCAGGTAAGTTACGCTCTCGATGGTCTGGTCCATTTATTGTTCATACTGTTTTTCCACATGGGGCAATTGAAATTAAAGACCCAAAGAACGGTGTCACATTTAAAGTAAATGGTCAAAGATTAAAGCCATATCTAGAGTACCAACCACATGGAGAAGACACCGAAATAAATTTGAGTGACCCACCAGATTTGAATTGATTTTTTCTTTTCGGTGGTTTGATTTTTCTTTATTTATTTATTTTTATTCTTTTGCTAATTGAATTTATTTTTGCATAAGTGTGTTTCTTTTGTCATTAACTTTTCTTTTATCATTGTTAATAATGAGTGCCACACGAATATCGTTCCTCCTGAACATGCTTAAACCACTTCAACGTATCAAAACTCATCTCAAAAAGCAGATTCATTCTTTTAAAACACATCGCATTTGGGCTCTACAACCACCAGAGTTAGTAGCCTACGTTGAGGATTTAGAAGGCCAACTCAGAAATATTGAGAGAGGTGTTTTCGACATCCAGTTGGAGCTTGAGGTAAATTCAATAAGAGGACGATTTTAATTTTCTTTGTGCGTTTCAATTTGTTTTTCTGTTTGTGTGCTTTAGTTTGTTACCCCGGTGAAGTGGCGGATAACGGTACTCCGTGACAATCAAGTCGGTTACTTCAGTTTCCCATAATAACTGATATTTTGAGGTGAAAGAATGGACAGAACCGAGATTCTAGCGAAGCTTCACAAGCGATTCCCTTCACTCCCTCAGAATGCCCTCCTTACGATCTACAAAACTCGGTCCGAACGCATGCGACTGCTCATGAGGAATAACATACCTGCTGACATCCGTTGGTTAATTGAAGCAAAAGTACGATTGGCAGGTGAGTTACCTCCAAAATTTATTGCATACATGCCTGGTTGTGGGAAAGGAAACTATGCAAGAAAACGACGAGCTCGAAGAATTTCTGTTGCTTGTCATAAGTGTGCCAGAATGAATTGCAATAAAAACCGATGTTCTTTAGGAATGGTATCTGATAACAGGGAAGATAAAATTCAATTCATTAGGGATGGCTTGAATAAGGAGTCATTGGATGATATCCTTTTGTCTCTTGAAACGCATCCCAGTGGATATGTGCAAGGAGCGATTCTCCAGTTATGGCCATTATTCCAGAAAGAACATGCACGATATAGTCTCGGGAATCTGACTATAAAAGACCCTGTTTGCCAGTTTATAAGAAAATTGGATGGGAAGCCTATTCTCGACCCATAGAGGGCGTTCAAGCCGTTTCTGGACGTAAAACCAGAGGAAGATGTGAGCCACAGTCGCAACTACCTGTCAATATCCTTTTACTTTACTGCTATTTTATTTTATTTCACTGTTGCTTTATTAGTGCATTATTGTCTTTAATAATTTTCTTACTGTTTGTTTTTACTGTTTTTTTTTTACTATCGAGCCATGTGCTTTACGCGTTTTTGACATTGACCCGCCACCTCATACACAGTTGTGATCCATTGTCACCAAGAATCTTAAATATGACTTTTTGTTAAGCACTCACAAATTATTTTTGAGAACTATCCCAATGGCAGCTACTCCCAATAGACAATTCAAGAACATTTGTGTGCAAACATAAAAAGTTCGTTGATGTAGCCATAGATCTTGGTCGAAACATAGCAGAGAGAAAATTACACTTAGTGTATGGAGGAGGTAACCGAGGGTTATCAAAATTGGTCTCAGAAGCTGCTCTTGTCAGAGGAAGCCAAGTGTTAGGCATCATCCCTAGAGTCCTAAAACCTTTGGGCAGTGTGTCTGACTCCACGACTGGAGAAGAATTAGTCGTCTCAGGTATGCAAGAACGGATAACTGAAATGCTCGATCATGCTGATGCTTTTATTTTCCTGCCAGGAGATCTTGCAACACTAGAGGCACTTATCACACTAGCATCTTGGGCCCAACTGCACATTCACCAGAAACCCATCGGTTTGTTAAATGTCAATAATTTTTATGATGGCTTTATCGCATTTCTTAACCATGCAATAAAAAACTACTTTATTCCTTCCAGTGCGAAAAAACTTTTTATTTGTGCTCACACTGCTAATGAGCTACTTGACATGTTACAAGCTTATAAACCAGAGCCAGACCCCTGGAGCTTTGTGTTGGAGCGTTCAAATGATGATGGTAACAATAGCCGCAGTAAGAAGTACAAATTAGATTTAACTCTTCGCCTGTAAATATTTTCTTCTGTGTTGCACCAACCAGGTGATGTCTTCTAAACTCTACTTCTTTTCTTTAAAACATTGAGGACAATGTTTCGTTCTGGTTGGGGCAGGGAATAATGGACAATTGTGGAATCTTGGTTAAGTTTTTACTAATTTTTTTTGTTGTAGAAACTAACTGTTGCTAACTTTTTGTGTTGAAGATGGCTGAATATGGAGTGTAGTGACTCTAGAAACGCATCTTCATCGTTTGAAAAAAAATAATAATAAAAAAAAATTAAAAAAATTCAGATATTTTCTTTTTATTTGTTATGTTTTGATGTTCATTTTTCTTTTTTTTTTTTTTAATTTCTCCTTTATAAATATACATTTTCAAACAAAAATTTTTGAGTCAAAGATGGCTGAATATAGAGTGTAGTTCCTCCAGAAACGCATCTTCTTAAAAAAAAATTCATTTTCTATCATTTTTTAATTAATTTTTCTGCATCATTTTCACATTTCTGCATACATATTTTCTTTTTACGTTTAGAATAGGTTGGGGGGTAGGGTGTTGTTTAAAAAAAAAAATTTTTTTTTGATTTGTTTTAACATTGGATAACATGATGATTTCAAATTTTAGTATTTGTATTATCTTTAGTCTGAAGTGATGTTACACTATGTTTGCTACTCTACATGTTGATGTCGGAGACAAAAATAAGTTGCTTGAAGGAATGAACATGTCATAATAAATACCAAGTGAGTTTTTGAGCCTATTATTTTTCTTGGAGAGTAACCCTTTTGCCCATTCTTTATATAGCTTAGTAGTTTATTATTGTACACGATCTCTAGATTGCTTTTGAGTTAACCCTAAAAAAAATTAATTAAAAAATGAATGAAAAAAAAAAGAGTGTGTTGTTACATTTGGAAGCCCATTTAATTAGTAGATATAGAAGATTATTTAGAGTCCTAAAAGATGATGGAAAGGCCCTCTTTGATCCGTTTGAGCCTTTGTAGCCATCCCTTTTATGAATATCCATAGTTAGCCCTTTTGAGCCTTAAAAAAAAAAAAACTTATCTTTCTCAATTTATTATCTTGACCCACTCCGATTTGGAGTATTACCCAATATCTTACAAGATCCATCACCTTTTTATGTTTGAGAAACTGTAAATAAATATTTTGTATATTAAAGTTATGCCTAGTTCAAAAAAAAAAAGAAAGAAACAAAAATTGTTGCTTAAAAAAAAACAACAATAATAGGTGAAATCCACCTTGCAACTTTCAAAAAAAAAAAATTCTATGCATTTTTCTCAAACATACATTTTGTCTTCCTTATTTTCCTTCTTTGTTAGCTATGTCCCTAGCTTACGTTACGTCCTAATAAAAGTCCTTTTTGATTTTAGGGAACTATAATCTGAAGTAGAAGCTAGTTATATGGGCTAAAAAGATGTAGTGATGCATAAAAAAAAATAATAATTATAATAAATAAAATGGGTTGACTAGCATTTTTATTTGACTGGAGATCGTATTATTTCTAAGTTAAGGGCATATTTCTTTTTGGTGAGAGCATGTGAGACCACTTCTTATTATTTTCTCTCAATTACCATTCATTGGAGTGACTATTTTTATTTGGGTTTAATTTCTTTGTGAGAGTGTCACTACTTCCAGTGAAATTTTGGGGTTTAACATGTCATTCTTAAAGGTAGCTACAACAAAGTCTACTGGGCTGATTCATGTGGATGGTTGATGTGGGTGTGATGTTTCTTTAAACTTGAGATAATGCTTATACTTTTATTTGATTGTTATCATTAATCTGATTGAATAAAAAGAGGTTTTAAAAAAATCATTTTTTGAATTTTTGTTTTCGCTTTATTTGCTAGGGACTAGCAATAAGCTAGTTGGGGGGTGTGTTGAGTGTTAGAAAGTGCATATTTATAAAGGAGAAATTGTTATTTTATATATCAAGTATTGCTAACAACCGTTACTTTTATGTGTTTAAATTTCTTGTACTTTAATTATGTGTGTTTTATTTTAATTAAGTATTTGATGTATTTTAGGAGCATCATAGTCATTTCACAATAAACGAGAGATCAAATGGCAAAACGGACATTATTTTTGAACTCAGAACGGTCGAAAACTTTAGGAGGAGTATAAAAGGAAAAATGACACTGTTCACATGTACGGTACTATTCACATATACGGATACTGTTGGCGTTACTGTGCAAATAGTAGCGGTTGACTGTACTGTACAAATAGTGGCGGTTGACTGTACTGTGCAAATAATGGCGGTTGACTATACTGTGCAAATAGTGGCTGATGACGTGGCGAAATCCTGAGCGTCCAAACTGTTTTTAATCCGATGGTCATGATTTACTCGATGTAACTATAAAAAGGGGGCCTCCCCCCCTAATTTAGCACCTCTGAATCCATTTTTAGGGTTCATTTTTTGTAATTCTCTCTCTATCTTGTATTTTCTTCGTATTTTAATAAATTTCCATTTTGCCCCTAGTTCAACTATGAGTGGCTAATTTTCTTTCAAGCTTGGGTTGAAGGTGAAGTCTCAACATGTGTCATGGGCTTGATTTGGTAAATTTATTTTCTCTTCCCCTCTAATTTTTGTGGATGTTTTGACTTCTCGTCGATAAATAATACTAATCTTGTCTAGTACTGCCCTGGTTTCACCGGCACCCTAGTATAAGATTATTATTATTTGGCACGATAAGCCCTTAACACCATATTTATTAGAGCGTGATTCATGAGATGTAGATTCCCTTCTCATGATTTAATTGGTATTAATATGGAATATTTAGCCCATGATGCATGTTGATACGGATCCAGATACCCAAGTACGTCATCTCAATAGATTTATCTTCAATTTGTCCTTGCCATTTAAATTCCAATTTTAGAATTTATTCTCGCCATTTTAATTTAAGTTCTAGCATATTCCAAATCATTTTCCACCACAATTCCAACCACCCATTCACAAAATTAATTTTATATATAATTAAAATCCACCTCCTCGTGGGATCGACACTCGCACCATTAATCTACACTACAATAGATTCGTGCGCTTGCGAGTTCAATAAAATTTTCACAACACCTTCGAACACAACTCCAACAACAAATCTCGTGAAACAAAGAGTCTAGGGTAGTTTGCGATGAGCTAGTTAGCCAAACAAATAGAGAAGACAACAGAATTCTATGTAGACAAATTCCGCAAAACCCAGGTGTTTTCAACTGATTTTGGGGTAGGAAAATCTAAAATCTATCTTAAACAATGAATTTATATTTTTGGGGGAGATGGGGTACCTCATTAGTATATTGTGTGCGGTGCAGTGTATCTGAAATTTGGGGGAGGTGAAAAGAAGAGAGAGAGTAGTAACAATGGTAGAGGGTCAGAAACAAAAGACGTTCGAAATGAGTTCCACGCCTGCAAAACAGTGAAATAGAGGTTAGAGGTGAAGCCGGGGTACCCCGGCGTTCACACTCCGATGTTCAAGTTAACAAACTCAAGCTTTTATAGCAAAGAGAGCTAGCTAGCCCTTTGTAAATTAGGGTTTAAGGTTGGAGAAAACTTATTTTTCGGAGTGTGAGTGTTAATGGTGAGTGAGGAGCATGATGGAGAATGAAACATAGATGCCTTTATATATGGAGTACCTCAGCTGCCACGTGCCATAACCTTTTTGGCTAACATCCTTTGGTCGTTTTCATGATTTTTGGGCCGTTATGTGCATGCTCGCGGCGTATCTCATCATTCGGAAACATGGCGCACGCTAGGGGTGGCAAAACGAATAAACGAATCGAATTCGAATCGAATTGTAAACGAATTGGGTCAACATTCTATGGATTCGGATTCGATTCGTTTATTAAACGAATTGAAATTTCAAGATTTGGATTCGATTAGTTTATTAAACGAATATTCGGTTCGATTCGTATTCGATTCGATTCGTTTAATTCGTTTAATAGAATTGATAAATGAATCGAATCGAATTCACCCATTTAAACGAATTAATTTTTTCAAACCCAAACCCATTTAATTCACATCGAATCGAATCGAATAAACGAATCCTGACCCATATTGCCACCCCTAGCGCACGCTGGAGAGTGGTCCCAGGGTATTTATGCAGTAGCTGTTGGATAAGGGATTTGGGGACCACTGTCCTTGGGACAATATCCTTTATTTTGGCAGGGGTGGCAGGCGATTGTTCCTCCTTTTAGCACACCGTTTTTTATTCATATTTCTGTAAAAATCAAATAATATCTTTTAAAAGACGGAGACGTTTCTCATGACAGATATTTTTGGAGGATTCTCTTGCATCCGTTCTGTAGGGTACCCCGAGTTACGTGGGGTACCTCTCATTATCTGGGGTACCCCTCTCTGTGTGGGGTATCTCATATTATGTGGGGTACCCCATTCGTATAGGGTACCTTAAATTGTTCTGGAATCATTCCATTAATCGACACGTGGCGCTTTGCTGCTTATCCTATTTTTCCTTCAAACAACATCCCCCTAGTTTCTTTTTGGCGAGAAGTATTGAAGGCAAAAGAAACTCATTGCTTGAGTGACACGTGGTGACGCGGCTGGACCGGGGGTAGCTTGCTTGATTTCTTCCCCTGACTAAACTGTGTATTTCGATCTAAAAATCTTTTCTCTGTCTTTTCCCTTCCCCGCTCTTTTGCTTTTGACGATGAGAACAAACAATTGTCTTTATTTGTCTCTCTCTTTTTCCTTGGGAAGTGACAGCCGTTTGACATGCAGTTTGAATTTTGAAAATACTGATCTCACTCAAACATCCCTGAACTCCCTTCTTGGGCAACGTGTTCTTTCATGTTAAATTAAAAACTCCTGGCGTGTGTCATTCTTCTCTCATTTATTTTGAAAATCCCAACAAAATATCCCACCAAATTTAATTACTTACAGTGGCTTTTTACTTACTCTGGCTTTTAAAATTAAAAAATCAGTCAAATCACTTCAACCGCCAACACATTTGTTTTTAAATAAATCACCTTCTACACATTTTCATTCCCCCTTTATTCTCTTTCATTTTGCCACGCCCAAAAACTTTTCATCTTTCTTCTCCAAATTCTAACGCCTCCCCATCTCCATTTTTTCTTCTTTATTCTACTTTTTCCTTCTTGTCTCTTCATCTTCCATCTCCTTTTTTTTTTGGCTTGCTCTCAGCCCACTATCACATTTTCTATCTCTTTTTGTATTCCTCTTTTTCTCTTTTCTTTATCTCCTTCCAGGCAACTTTCACACCCTTTTTTTATCACTTTCACTTTCATTTTCTTTTTCTTTTCTTCATCTTCCTTTTTTTTTTCTTTTTTTTAGCCGTCTTTGTAATGACGGCGTCTACCGAACGATTTCAGTGGAGTGACGACAATGTTCGGCTGGTGGTGCGTTGATCTCCTCGTGGTAAGTCATCTTCTACCCTGCATTTTGCTTCTCTGTTTCTTTCTGTGGCCTTTTCTCTCATCTTTTTTTTTATGCTCCTCTCTTTTTGTTTTCTTTTAAATCATCCTGGAGGCTCTTTTTTTTTTTCTTTATCTCTTTCCAAGCTTTTCTCTCTTTTTATTTTCTTTCAGTGGCTTTTTTGCTTTTCTCTTTTTTGTCTTCTTTCAATGGCTTTTTTGCTTTTGCTTTTCTCTTTTTTGTCTTCTTCCAGTGGCTTTTTTGCTTTTCTCTTTTTTGTCTTCTTCCAGTGGCTTTTTTACTTTTTTTTTTAATCTCTGCGCTTCCTTATTTCTTTTTTTTGTTTGACTTCCTCTTTTTTGTATCTCCATGCTTCCTGTCTTTTTTTTAATATATCTACATGCTTACTTTTTTTTTTAATCTCCAAGCTCCCTTTTTTTTTTATTTCAGCCGGAGTGCTCCTTTCTATTTTTCCGGCGTCGGTTCTTGGTGGTTGCGGCCATGACAGCCGGCGATGGTTCTTGGTTGCAGCCTTTCGTTGTTTTTTTTTACTTACTGTTTTTGGTTGCCTGCAGCTTCGTCTCCCCGCAACTATCAATCCCGATCTACTGAGTTGGTGAATCATAGGTATCTTTCCCCGTTTTTCCTCATTTTGGCGTATTTGCAGTGGCGCCATTTTGCACACTTTGAGAGAAAAAAATTATTTTTGTTTATTGTTTTTTTTGTGGTTGGCGTTTGCATTTGGTGGTTGATGTGTGGCGGGTGGTGCTTGGTATGAATATATTGCTCTTTGGGAAATATGTGGCTTGTTGGATGTGTTGTTGGGGACTTGTGGATGTGTTGTTTGGTGGCTTGCGGTTGTGCTGTCATTGGGTGCACTGTTGGGTGTATTGTTGGTGATTTGTGGATGTGTTGCTGGGAGAGGCTTGTGGACGTATTGTTAGGGGGAAGTAGATAGGTAAAAAGCATGTGGGACCCGTGATGAAACAACGTGCAGTTGGAGCTAGGAAGGCTGATAGCCCCCATGCGGGTTCTCCTTCTCATATCTCTATTAGCGAGGGGGATAGGTCATCCCCTAACTCCTCAAGGAGTCGTAATTCTCACTCTGAGCCTCTTCCCCTTAGGATTACTCCTCGTGTCAGCTTCAGTTTTCCCAGTAAACGGCCGACTCCCCATCCTAAGAAAAAGAGTAAGCCATCTAAGCCTAAGGTTCCCGCTCGATCCTCAGAGCAACCTCCCACATCTTTCCCTGTCGCACCCTCAAAATCCGGCAACATTTTCTCCTTGGGCATTCAGAGGGCCACTTTGGGGGACCTAGAACAAATTAGAGCTAAGTACAATAATATTCCTTCGTTTGTTCAGTTTAGGGTACCCAATGCGGATAAGCGGCCTAAGTGTCCTCAGTCTGGCAGGATAGCTCTTCATATCGACCTTTTCGACCTAGGACTTCGCCTTCCCCTCCAGCCATTTTATATGAGAATATTTAGTTATCTGGGGGTAGCTCCTGGGCAACTGTCCCTTCCGGGATAGAGGACGCTCACGGGCTTACAGGTGTTGTGGTTGAAGGCCGTAAAGTGCGCTATTTCTGTTCGGGAGTTGAGCGACCTTTACCAATTCAAAAAAACCTAAGGACCCCGGCATGGCTTACTTCTCCCCTTCGGGTGACCATAGTCATATTGTTAAGGGGAACCCCGCCTTGAAGAAGGGTTACCAAAAGGGGTGGTTTGTTGCCGAGGGTAGGTGGAGGACCGAAACTTTGGGTGAGAAGGGCGACCCCGTGGCAGTTCTTAATTCTTTCAATGCAGATTATAAGTATCTTCTTTACTCATGCTTCTTTATCGTAATCTTTTACATGAATGTCTCGCTAACTTTGGGTTTCTATGCTTTTGCAAGTATGACATGGGCTAAAAGATCATGCCCAATTCAGGAGGTGAGGGGGAGGTGAAGAGGTTTATGGATAGACTCCGTAGTGCATAGAAGGATAGTGATGTGCTGGAGGAGAGTAGACTATGGAGAGCAAGGCTGATTGACCGAAGTCCTCCACCTGCTCGTGGGGGTGATTTATGCATAGCTCGGGTGTAACCCTATTATTATCTACTAGAATGGAGTACCCTGTCATCACCGCATCTTGATTTTGCTCCCCCTCTTCTCATTTCCCATTTTTGCTTTTGTAGTTCTTAGTACTTGTTCGGCTAACATGATTTTTGTGCTTTGAGTACAGCTATGGAATCATCGGGGGACTTTTTTATGCCTTTTTTCAAGCTGTAGTGGGAGGTGCTTCCGGGTCTCAGGATTCGGCCGTTCCCCCGAAAGGCCCCTATCTTCCTCGAGCTCCCAGTACAAAGGGAAAGTCTCAGGGTACCTCTCATAGCGGGTCGAAGGGTACCCCACACTCGAAGAAGAGGAAATTCGGGCTGATTTCCGCTTTCCCTGAGGAGTTGTGCGAGGGTGATCTAGGCCCGGCTTCAAATAAAGAGGTTTCACACTTGGCTTGGTGTTTTTACTACTCCACCGAAAATGTTACCTCCGAGATTGCCGAGGAGACGAACAAGATGAGCTTAAACCAACGCTATGGCCAAGCACTCAAGGCTACCCAGGAGGTAGGATTTCCTGGGGTACCCTGGGAGTATCATTTAAAATTTTTCTTTTCAATTCTATCGCCAAACATATATACTTAGCATGTCTTTTATGACCCGTAGGCATCTTTTCTTCTTAGTCACTACCTTCCAGACCTCGACTCCCTTACCGCTGCCCAGTAAGAGGTAGACAAGCTAAGGGGTGAGCTCCAAAGCTGTCAGTCCCATGAAGATCAGCTTGCTCGAGAGGTCAAGAATTTACAAGAGCGTATTGCCGACCTATCGGGAGAGAAAGCTCAGGTAGAGAAGGACCGAGATGAGTTGAGGGCCACCAACGACGAGCTGGTGTCTCAACAAAAAACAATGGCGGATGATGTGTTCTCACTTATTATGTCCGAGGTGTGGAGCATGGATCCGGAATTGGAGGTAACCCGCATGTAGAAATTCGTCAACAAGGCCACAATTTTGAAGACGATTGCGGAGAGGAAGAAGTTTTCCCAAGCACGGTCGGGTACCTCTTCCGGGTCGCCTGGGGTACCCCACACGCTTCAGCCATTGCCTGCTTCGGATTCCCCTACTTCGGCAGTCCCTATTCTGAGTACCTCGGAGTCCTCTGCTGGTCGCCCTCCGAAGACGGATGTTGGAGATGGCGTTCCCCCCTCGGCGTATGCTTTGTTCACTATGCTCTTGTTTTTCAGATCTATCCATATTTTGACATTTGGACCTTGTTTCTTTCTTTTTGCTTGCTTGAGACATTTGTATTATTGGGAATTCTCTTTTGTCATGATACCATGCTACCTGGATTTTCTTGTACTTTGCATGCTTGTCATTCTGCAAATGAATGTTTGGCCAGACTGCTAATTTTTTAGGGTACCCCGTTTTTTGAAATGGGGTACCCCTTCAAATGTTCAATATTAGGCGTTTCTTCTCTGAAATGGGGTACCCTCGGTACCTTACACGGATCGGTAAATCTGGTGCCTTCCTTTCTCGGCAACCATGGCGGATTCCTTTTAAATAGGTAATTAAAATATCGTCGCAACATCTTGATTAAACGTTGAAAGCGCAGTTGGTCCAACTAATCATGTTCTTATTCTTTCGAAGTTCTCTTCAAATTTTTCAGATAGTTTACCATTTACTTTGCTCAAATAAGAGGACGGAGGTGTGAGTGTTCACATACCTAAGTTGAACCTCGTAACGCTAGGGTATGCCGATTTTTCTCTACCCTCGGGTCTTCTTTGACCCTCCCTCTCTTCGAATTTTTCAGATAGCTTACCCCCTACTTTGCTCAAGTAAGAGGACGGAGGTGTGGGTGTTCTCATACCTAAGATGAATCTTGTGGCGCTCAGGTATGACGATTTTACTCCACCATCGAGTCTTCTTTAACCCTCCTTCTCTTTGTTTAGGTAGCTTTGCTAAGCTTCTACGGCAAGGCTACCCCTGGGCTGTTCATTCTGTTGCCCACCTTGGCGTTCCATAGATCGTCAAGATCTAGGCATATCAGGTACCTTGACTGGTCCTGTGACAGGTTAATCATAACTGACAAATGTATAGTAAGAATTGCATATATCTAGATGCGAGTGTATATTAATGGCGATAAATGAATATAATCCGCATTCTAAGATCGAAGTGGCGAAAAATAGAGAAAGAACCCGCATCATATTTGTTGAGATAGAAAATGCATTTATAAATAACGAAAGCATTGATCAATACATGACTTACCTTTGTTACCCTGAGGATGTCGAAGGCTTTACTGCTTTTCCTATTTTTCCCTCAAACAATATCCCCTTAGTTTCTTTTGGCGAGAAATATTAGAGGTAAAAGAAACTTACATAAAAAGCAGGAGTGACACGTGGCGATATGAAGTTTAGCTCGATGGACAGCTGAATAGAGGACACCTCTAGGGTACCCTCACGAAGGGAAGATCTCTCGACAAAAGAACATAGTTGACAATGCTTTTGAGCGCATTATGACCGAGGAATGGAGTGCTAATATGGGGCTAGTGGTGCCAAAAGTAGAGAACTAGGTAGATAAGCCGGCTATCTTGAAGGCAATTGAGAATAACAAGGATCCTCACACATATTGGTCTGAAAGCCCGTAGAGATCAACTGGGGTACCTCAGATGAAGTCGCCATGAGGTACATCTCTTATCTGTGAGTCGAGAAAGATTTCCATCGCTGACGAACACCTCTAACACCAATGCTTATGTTTTTGCTATTTCTAGCATTTTTGTTGATCCCCTTATCCTAAATGATGAAGGTGAAGATAACCATCCTACTATGTAACCTTGTTCGACATTACTGACAAGGTGTATGGGGTACCTCGGGTACCCTTAAGCTTGGATATCCCTTGAGCTATCTGTTACTTCATGGCGGGATAACGCAATTTTATCAAACATATAGAGATTCCTTCAAATATGCTTACTGCTTATCTCAGGCTTTCTTAGAGTTTCTCTTAGTGTACACGAGAAATGGTTTTCTATCATAGGGTACCCTGAGTACTATGGGTACCTTTAATATTGTTTCATTAGTGTATCGCGGTTTACTTAGACATGCATATTGCAGTTAATTCATGGCGGAACAACCCAATTTCATCAAACACATAGTGATTCCTCCGGATATACTTCTTGCTTATCTCAAGCTCTCTTAGTGTATTTGGAGTGATTTTCTGGCGTGGGGTACCTTGGAGGTACTCTTAATTAGTGTATGGCGATTTTTAGAAAAATGCTTGCCGCAAATCTTCACAAAACTTGTGGCGATTCTTTTTTAAAGACGATGGAAAACCTCATGATCCGCCATTCAATCTACATCAAATATACAAGACAAATAGTAATAAATGTGGGCTGCTCACCTACCCTTATGCAAGATGGTCAAAAATCTCATGATCCGCCATTCACGTAGATTCAAATAGACAACATAGATTGAGATAAAGGTGGCTGGTCGTCTACCCTTATGCGATATGGTCGAAAACCTCATGATCCACCATTCGCTGGAATCAAATAGACAACATATATTGAGATGAAGGTAGCTGCTCGCCTCCCCTTATGCGAGATGGTCGAAAACCTCATGACCCACCATTCGCATGGAATCAAATAGACAATATAAATTGAGATAAAGGTGGCTGGTCGTCTACCCTTATGCGATGTGGTCGAAAACCTCATGATCTACCATTCGCTGGAATCGAATAGACAACATAGATTGAGATGAAGGTAGCTGCTCGCCTACCCTTATGCGATATGGCCGAAAACCTCATGATCCACCATTCACTGGAATCAAATAGACAACATAAATGTTTTCAACTGATTTTGGGATAAGAAAATCCAAAATCACTCTAGAATAATGAATTTGTTATTTTGGGGGAGCCAGGTTACCTCACTAGTTTGCTGTGCGGGGGGCGGTGTATTAGAACTTCAGGGGAGGTGAGAAGGGGAGTGAGAATGACAACAATGGTGGTAGGTCAGGAACAAAAGAGGTGTCCTTCGGAGTGAGCTTCGAACCTGTAAAAGAGTGAAAATAGAGGTTAGAGGTGAAGCCGGGGGGTACCCCGGCGTTCACACTCCGACGCTCAAGTTAGCAAACTCGAGGTGAAGAGAGCTAGCTAGCCCTCTGTAAATTAGGTTTTAAGGTTGTAAATAACCTGGTTTTTGGAGTGGGAGTGTGAATGGTGAGTATTGGTGGAAGGAGAAAGCTTCCCGGAGAATGAAACCTAGGTGCCTTTTTATATGGAGTACCTCAGCTGCCACATGGCGTACCCTTTTTGGCTAACGTCCCTTTGCTGTTTTCATGATTTTTAGGCCGTTATATGCATGCTCGCGGCGTATCTCATCATTTGGAGACGTGGCGCGCGCTGGCGAGTGGTCCCGGGGTATCTCTGCAGTAGTTGTCGGGTAGGCGATTAGGGGACCACTGTCCTTGGTACAATATCCTGCATTTTGGCAGGGGTGGCAGGCGGCTGTCCCTCCTTTTTGCACGTCATTTTTTATTTCTATTTCTGACCAAATCAAATAAAATCTTTTAGGAGGCGAAGACGTTTCTCATGGTGGATATTTGGAGGATTCTTTTACATCGTTCTATCGGATATCCCAAGTTACGTGGGGTACCTTTTACTATTTGGGGTACCCCTCTCTTTGTGGGGTACCTCATATTACACGGGGTACCCCTCTCTATGTGGGGTACCTCAATTTGTTCTAAACTCATTCCATTAATCGACACGTAGCGCTTTTACTGTTCTTCCCATTTTTCCCTCAAACAATAGAAATAGATGAAGGTAGCTGCTCGTCTACCCTTATGCGAAATGAATAAAACCTCATGATCGACCATTCGCTCAGAATCAAATATGGCGAACAAATAATGATAAAGGCGGCTCTAATGTTGAGTAGATTATCATGATTGGGAATAGGTCAGGTACCTCGGGTACCCTGGAGTAAAGTGATCTCTGGATACCCTTTTGCATCATAATAAATAATACTTTTACTAGTAGTATGACTTTTCTTTGTTGGATTGGTGGCCCAAATCGAAACTGAAATCGAGTTTTCAACCGGG
This sequence comes from Citrus glauca, assembly GCA_029633175.1. NCBI lineage: Eukaryota > Viridiplantae > Streptophyta > Magnoliopsida > Sapindales > Rutaceae > Citrus > Citrus glauca. Next base: position 28,614,185 of record JAQOOD010000002.1, read on the forward strand.
GTACCCCGTTTTTCATCTTTAGGTATTCGGGGATCCAAAGGTGCATTCAATTCACATTTTGGGCTTAATTTATTCCTCGTGGGGCACCCTCGCATAACTCTAGAGTAACTAGTTATGGGGTACCCTACCACCGAGGCCTCGATGGTGACTCTTGCTGCTCTAGTGGTGGCAATCTTGGAGGTTGGGGTACCCATGATATACCTTAAGTGTTAAACACTCGCCCCTGTGGGGCAACTCGTGGAGGGCTCCACATTCTGAATACCCTTGGTATTGGGGCTTCCGTCCCCTTCGGTTTCTCTTTATTCTTTGTGACCATGACCTTATCTTCTTGGGGTTTCAAGTGACATGTCTCATCCATCTCCACTTGCTGCAATGCCCGGGAACGAGCATAATCTGGTCCTCGGAGGTACCCCGCATAACTCTAAAGTAACTAGTTATAGGGTACCCGACCACCGAGGCCTCAGTGGTGGCTCTTGCTGCTCTGGTGGTAGCGATCTTGGAGGTTGGGATACCCATGAGATACTCTGAGTGTTAAACACTCGTTCCCACGGCGTAACCCGTGGAGGGCTCCGCATTTGGGGTACCCTTGGTATTAGGACCTCCATCCTTTTGGGCTTCTTCTTGTGCTTTGTAATATCGGCTTTATCTTCTTGGCGGTTCAATTGACATTTCTCGTCCATCTCCACCTGCTGCAACGCCCGGGAACGGGCTTCCCCATATAAAATTGGACGCTTTTTTTGAAAAGAACGCCATAACTTGCCCCACCGTAAATTTTTCTCAAAATGGGTCAAGGTGTATTGGTTTCCAAATGCTCCGGTTTGCAGCACCTCTTGTTGGAAACGACTCACATACTCCGCCAAAGGCTCGGCTTCCCCTTACTTGATAAAGGCAAGTTTAGAGGCTACCCTGTCTTGGGTGGAAGCGTAGGAAAATTTTTTAGTAAATTCGGATAACAATTGGTGTAGGGAAGATATGCTACCCGCTTTCAAAGAGCGAAACCATGCCTTCGCAGGGCCTATGAGTGTATGTGTAAACATCCTACACGTGGTGCTCTCATCTACACCCTTAATAAGCATTTGGTCGCGGTATAGCTCAGCATGCTCCGAGAGATTAGTGGTACCCGAGTATTAGGGTAGCTAGGGCATGGTGAACGCCTCAGGGAGGGTTGCCTTCTGAATCTCCATAGTGAATGGCGATTGGTAAGTCATTGGCGTCCGTGCAGCTGTGATGTTTTGTCTCTCGGAGAGGAGTTTCACTTGGGCTTCCAGGTTCTCCATCTTTTTCACAAGTTCGAGGGGTACCCCTGGTGTACCCGATGATGTCGTCGCCATTTGAGAAGCCCTTTTGGTATTTAACTTCTCACGGTGATCCTCGTGGGTACGCTTTGCACGTCTCGTACCCTGGCTGCTGCGGGAATTACAAGAGGTGATAGAACGCTCGTTGCAGAAGCTCACGGTTTGAAACTTAGAACGAGTACCCGATGGCCTAGGCTTTGGTTTGCTGGCCTCGAGTACCCCTCTTCTGACCATAGCTTGGTCGTCCGCTTGAGGTGATGGAGCTTCTAGCGTCACTGGATGAAGTAAACTTTCGGGTGCCCGAGATCCGACTGCCCTAAGTATTGCGTGGGCGAGATCCTCAAAACACTTGTGCAAAATATGTTCCTCATCTTGGCGAACACCTGTCGATTGCTTGACACCCTTGCCCTTGTTGATGCAGGCTACCCTTCTTACAGGATCACTACCTTTACTACTGCTGGCATCTCTCATCCTTGTAGGATCCCCCCTTAAACCTTCGGGAGGTACGTGGGTGTCATATATTAGAGTACACATAACAACTAATTTGGTAACTGCAGTGGAGGCTTTTCGTGTGACTCCTCACAGACGACGCCAATTGTTTTCAACTGATTTTAGGGTAGGAAAATCCAAAATCTATTTTAAACAATGAATTTATATTTTTGGGAGAGATAGGGTACCTCACTAGTACATTGTATGCGGTGTAGTGTATCTGAAATTTGGGGGACGTGAGAAGGTGAGAGAGAGTAGTAACAATGGTGGAGGGTCAAAAACAAAATAGGTTTCCTTCGAAATTAGCTCAACGCCTGCAAAACAGTGAAATAGAGGTTAGAGATGAAGTCGGGGTACCCTATCGTTCACACTCCAACGCTCAACTTAGCAAACTCAAGCTTTTATGGCAAAGAGAGCTAGTTAGCCCTCTGTAAATTAGGGTTTAAAATTGAAGAAAACCTATTTTTCGGAGTGTAAGTGTTAATGGTGAGTGAGGAGCATGATGGAGATTGAAACTTAAATGCCTTTATATATGGAGTAACTCAGCTGCCACGTGGCATACCTTTTTTAGCTAACGTCCTTTGGCCGTTTTCATGATTTTTGGGCCGTTATGTGCATGCTCGCGGTGTATCACATCATTCAAACATGTGGCGCACGCTGAAGAATAGTCCTATGGTACCTCTGCAGTAGATGTTGGGTAGGCGATTTGGGGGCCACTGTCCTTGGGACAATATCCTTTATTTTGGCAGGGGTGGTGGGCGGTTGTTACTCCTTTTAGCACATCATATTTTATTCCTATTTCTGACAAAATCAAATAACATCTTTTAGGAGGCGGAGACATTTCTCATGGCAAATATTTTTTGAGAATTTTCTTGCATTCGTTCTGTAGGGTACCCTGAGTTACGTGGGGTACCTCTTATTATCTAGGGTACCCCTCTCAGTGTGGGGTACCTCATATTATGTGGGGTACCCTATTCGTATAAGGTACCTTAGATTGTTTTGGAATCATTTCATTAATCGACACGTGGCGCTTTGCTGCTTATCCTATTTTTCCCTCAAACATCAGGCATGGTAAAACGGTACGGACGCAGTGAGAGACAAAAATTTGGTGAATCATTTTATTTAAAACTGTATTTTTTTTATAAATGATTAAGTTAAAAATTAATACAACTATATCTTTCTTATGTTGAAGTAAATTTTAGTTAGTTTGTTCAAATATTTAACATATGTAAACGTAACTATGTCAAAATTTATCGTGGGTGATGTAAAATGCAATTGCATACTCATTTGAGTAACATTATATGGTGTTAACATGTTTTTATCATTCGACTAGTACACACCCAATAGATTCTATAACATATTTAAATAAGATTTATTTAATCATGTTTTTTAAAATTTAAACTAACTTTATTAGGTCATTTGGGCTGTAATTCAGTGGTGAACCATTATTCTCAAAATTAAATAAGATTACGAGAGTAGTGATTCGAGTCTTTATATATTCAAACTCACTCAATTAAATAAAAAATTAGGGAGATTGCTATTATTCCCCCTACAGTAATTAACATATACCACTTTCCCCCTTACTGTTTTTATAATGGCCAAAAACCTCTCTGATAGTATAAGTTTACAATATTACCCTTATTTTCAACTAATCTTTTATTTATATTTATTATAAATTAAATAAATCTCATAAATAGAAATTAAATAAAAAATTAAGCATTAAAAATAAGAAAATATATTTTGATATGAGCAAAAAAATTAATAATAAAATTTTTTCTTATACTTATTTATTTTGTAAAAATTTTCTTATAATAAAAAAATAAAAAAATTATTATAAGAAAACTTGAATGACAAATAAAAATTTATTATAAGATAAATAATAAAATATTTTGCCTATATTTTTTACATTTAATTTTAAAATATTACAAAATATTTATTATAAGAAAATATTCACAAAATAAATAATTATAAGAAAAAAATTTGTTATTAATTTTTTTTACTCACATCAAATCATATATTTGTTATTTTAATACTTAATTTTTTTATTTAATTTCTATTCATGTAATTTATTTAATTTATAATAAATGTAAATAAAAGAGTGGTTGGAAATAAGGGTAATATTGTAAACTTATACTATCAGAGAGGTTTTTGGCCATTATAAAAATAGTAAGGAGATAAATGATATATGTTGATTACTGTAGGGGAAAAAGTGGCAATCTCCCTAAAAAATTATGTAGAGTTAATTTATAAATTTTTCTTCCTTACGAAATATGAGTGAAGTAAAGATATTTCTTATTTATGAGGGTCATATATCTGAATATGTATTTCATAAGACTCTAGTATTAAAAAAATACATTTATAAACATATACTTTAAAATTATATATATAAATATATATTTTATAAAATTAATATAATAATATAAGTTTCTGCTTTATATTTAATTATACGTAATAAGTGTAACGCATCTCCCAATTCACTATTTTACAGTCCTGTTAGGGACCCCTACGTTATTTTAATTAACCCCATAACTAGTATGACTTTATAAAAGTAATCGAAATAACTGAAGGAAGCTGGGGAACTCAATGGGTAGCAGGAGCAGGAATGAAGAATCTCACAACTTGCAGAAATACGGCGTGCCGTTGTACGGTGCCGGTTGGGTTCCGTACGATCAAGTCATCAGATCCACGCACAAGCCACCTAAACAACAAGACGATGACGACAAAGAGGAAGACCAGCATGGATCCAAAGACGAAGCTGTCGCCGACAAATCCGACGATATTCGCCGCAACTACTACGTCGTTTTGGCAGGCGGTGGTGGTGCGGGCAACAGCGGCATCCGCAACGCCGTCCTTTTGTCTCACTTCGATTTCGCCTCCAATTCCCTCTCCGATCAGCCGGTAAGTACATACAATTTGTAATTACAATTACACTTCTGCTTTGGTAGTTTCATTTTTTTTTCATATTTATGTTGATTGATACTATATGCATTAGGATTCTGTAATTCCTATTTCCTATTACGATTGGAAAAAAATTCTTTTTCATTTTTTTCTTGCTTTAGCTTTTGAGTATCATTTTTGTAGTTTTATATCATTGGAAATGTCATTGGTTATTTTCTTTTTTCTTTTTCAGGTGGCTGAGCTTCGAACTGATTCTGATTTGCCTTATCGAATGGCTATCCACCCGCACGGTGATGGCATTATTTGTGCATTGCAAAATAGCTGCAGGTCTTCAGTTTATTTTTTTTTGCAAAGTTCAGCTATTGGCTATTGCTACCATCATCTGCCAAAAATAAATAAATAAATAATACACACACATTTAAGCTCATGTAACATTTAATTTTTAAAAGAGGTGTCTCAATTTGCGCACCTCACAGTTATGATTTAGCTTGGAATTTTTGTTTGTCCAGCTAAACCATAGGCTATATAGCTTTACATTTAAGGCATCAAGGGGGATTGATTTATGACTGAATATTGTTTGTGCAGATTGTTTGAGTGGGATGAAGTGGAGAAAACTGAAATTCGTAGACTGGGTGTGAAAATTTCAGAGAAAGTGCTCAGCCAGTTAGAAATTGTTGGACAACAGTTAGCACTAACGTTCGACTCTGAGGGTACTATATTTGCTGCTGGTAGTGAGGTAGAGATACTGCACATCCCTTTTGAATCATAATGCATTTTTGCTGCATGAAACTAAAGGAAAATCTATGTTGTTTTACTTTACCCTTTTTTTTCTCTTCCAACCTTTCCTTACTTTGGAAGAAGATATGTACTCCAAGTGCCTAGTAATGCCTCATGTTTCCATTGTTTATAGTTCGTCTTTTTCCCCTTGCTGGTGGTGAATGATTGCAGAGATATAGTTTATATTTTTACCGGGGTAAACTGTTATCCATGACTTCACTTTTAGAGCCAGATCATGACGCGCATATTGGAATACTTGACACTGCATGCCTGGATATTAATGTTTTTACTAAATGTGTTCAATAGTTTTGGTGTTAGTTTTCTTTTGGTAGATGTAGATTGAAAAAAAAAAAAAAAAAAAGCATGCTATATGATTCTCAGATTTGGTACAGTGCAGAATGGCAATTTAAGGGTTTTCAAGTGGCCTAGCCTGGAGATCATTCTGAATGAGTCTGAAGCCCATGCTTCTGTGAAGGATTTGTCTTTCAGGTATACAACAAGAGCGGGATAAATTAGAATGCTAATTCCTGAATCTGCAAACTGGAAAGAAAATGGATCCACTCTGTTATTTTTTATATCTTGTTTTGCCGATTGTCTGGCTTGGTTGTGTATCTTGCAGCCCTGATGGAAAATTCCTTGTCTCCTTGGGAAATCGTGGTTCTGGTAGGGTTTGGGATCTAGCTTCTTCAGCCGTTGTAACTACTCTAGCGAAGGAAAATGTAAGCTGTGAATCATAATAACTTATTGAATGAACCATTCCTTTTCTGAATTTTTGGTGCACTAGTTGGCTTTGCAAGCTAATGCAACTGTCTAATGTCGGGGTGATCTAATTGGATGGTTGTTGTTTTGTGGTTCTTCATACAGCCTTCTGAGTGGTTGACTCAGTTGACTTTTGTTTTTCCTAGGACCAAAAGGGCGTGATTATGAGATTGTTATAAAGATTTTTTTTAACAGAATTTTCTTTTTCGTTATTTTCAGGATAGCTCAGTTTATGATATTTCTTTTTTTCCAGGATGAGCTTTTTGCTTCTTGTAGGTTCTCTCCACTAAATAATGAGGATTATGTTCTATACATTGCTGCAATAACAGGTCAATTTTCATTATTTGGATGCCAACATTTGTTTTTCACTTTTAAGAATTCCCTTATCCAACTTTCCATTTGATAGGCTAACCATCATGAACATTATGTCTCCATAGACAGAGGTGCAAGTATTGTGATATGGAATACAACCACTTGGAAGAGAATTCGCACAAAGCAAGTAGTCCGTGAACCCGTTTCTTCCTTCAATGTTTCTGCCGATGGCAAGCTCCTTGCAGTGTAATAACTTATAGACTTCCTCACTTCCAACTGCTTGAAGACATCAAACACTGTTATTAGGGTTTTGAACTTCTCCACCTGATTGATTGATTGATTGAAATGCAGTGGGACAGCTTCGGGAGACATTTCAATTATAGATTCAAGCAGTCTGCAGGTTCGAACGACAGTTAAAAAAGCACATCTTGGAATAGTGACAGCTTTGGCATTCTCATACGATTCAAGGTTGTAAGCTTACATATTCATGTCAAAACCCTCGTAAAGTGATAACAACATCTTAACTTGCAGTCTTTTGCCTTAATATAAATTGATGGGATAAAATGATGTTCAAATGCAGGGCTTTGGTTTCTGCATCTATGGACTCAAGTGTAAGGGTCACGGTAATCGAGGACAAGAAGAAAAGCGGTATGCCCCTACCATGATCTTTTATAATTTGATATATCAGGCGCTTCTGCTATTAGCTGTTTGTTAAATTTGAGCATCTGAGCATCCATGTAATGAACCATCTACTCAAGGGGATCTCCTTGAGTTTGCAGAAGACAACTCTCAGAATTCTAATATTTTGAGCAAACATTTGGAATGCAAAAACTCATTTATTCTGTTAATCGTTTGGCAGGGGGATTGAATTTGTGGATCATCATCTTCGTCTTGTTACTGGCTATGGCTGCATACTTTTTGAAGGCAAAAGGAATCATTCCTTAGTTTGCTATGAGAATCTCCACCAATTAAATGTGCGAAGTTCAAAGGTTTTTCATATTTGTAAATGACACCTCAAAGCTAACTGCAATCAAACTTTGAAAGCTATTTTATTTGATTCATATTTATCATAGTAGTATTGGACGACCAGATTGAGGTTTAGACTTGGATATCATCTGTTTCAGCCTGATGACTTCGCATCCAACGTGTTACATCCCTGAAATTCTGACAAGATTGATTGAGTGTAAATTCATATACATTGTTGGTCTCCAGTTAAATGCCATCGTATCACATGTTTTCACGTGGATTCCATTGTAGTGTATACCTTGGAACATTTTACCCTACGTCATCGTTGATGGTTTTTTTTTTTTCTTTCTGCACATGCAATCTTCATCGTTAATCAATCGCGAAGTTGTTGCCCACAATCAGTTGTTTACTACTTTTGATTGGACTGTATGCCCGAGTTTTAAATCACTTATAAAGAGGTATCCCACTAATCATAATCACAAGAATGCTTTCAATTGAACAATTTGAACTTTGAGACAATATATTATTTTCCTTTTAACTTGACTACCCATCAGTAAAAACTAAAAATCATATATATAGAAAAAAGTAATCAATGATATTAGTTTCCCCAAGCTCAAATCAAATAGGAGGAAGGCATGTTTGTTCACGCTTCTCCGCTTGACAATTAATGATATTCCTTCAAATGAAGGTATTTACAATAGTCAAGCAACTAAGTAATTCTAGCTTTGAGGTGAAGATCTCATTGCCCACTGCAGTACAAATGATTCCCAAGAAAACATATGTATCTCTGTGTCAGAATTTTTTGTTAGATTCAACCATGTACTTGTCAATTGTCATTGCCGTAGTTTCAATCCCATACTTGTCAATTGTCATTGCCGCTTTCTTTGGTAAAGAGAATAACCAACAAGTGCAGACATCAAAAAAGTCCATAATACCTGCCACCATTGATCTTATTAGCAAACACCAGACCAAAACAGATACAAAAACAAAATCAATTAAATTTTACAAAATTAAAATAAACAAATAAATTGCATCTACCAAAATAGATTCAGGTTAAAAATTTTCATGGTAATAGGAGGAAACTTGGAATCAGAGTTTGGGCTCCAATTCCAACTTTTCTTGTTCTTTGCAAACTAAACACCAATCATTATGGGCCTTATATGTGTGTAAAAGAAAGAATGAAATCCCAAGTTAAATAGAAATCAGGTGATCGCAGCTGGCTAAAGGAGGAGGTATCTAATTACCGTGTTGATCATTTGCCATCGCTCCAGTCTTTTAATCCTGGATTGCATGTCTTCAATAATGCCTTCTACAGGAGAAACCTCTCTACATTGGGAGGATTCTGAAGACGAACTACTACCCTGTTGATTTTGCCACCAGCATCAATATAAGAATTTTTGTTCAAGAAAAAGCATACTCTTCAATATTGATAAAATCCAACATCAAAGGTTCTTTATTTTCTCTTATATTAACACATGATCTTTAGTCAGCATGGCAAGTGAGGGACCCCTTGTTCTATGATTCACTGTTTACTTCTGGACTACAAGCTAAGGAATATTTTTACCATATGCCCTATTCTTATAATCTGCAGCTAACTTGTAGATAAATTCATGCAAACAGAATTTGATGAAGTCCTAAGGTCAAAATTGAAATTATTTGTTTTATCTCTGCAAAGAGGTATATAATATATATATATATATATATAAACTGCCAGCCAGAACTTAGCATAAAAAGACCAATATGGTATATCAATGAATTAAGAGAACTGAAAGGGGATTGCATAGACTTTTTGTCCATCCACTGGAAACACACCGTGCACATAATGGAACAAAAGTAATTTGTTGCTTTGTTGACAGCGCTACTGCCACAAAATTAGAAGATCACACCATCAGCACAGTAGGTGAAGTAAAAACTTGTCAAATATGGTGCTTTAGGAATACAACTCTCTAGGGATAGCATAGCCAGAAATGTTGGAAAATGGAAACAACATTCAAAATCTAACACTAACGCATGAAGGACAATCTTCTCACCCACTTCCAAGAAAATAACAGTAATTGACATCATCATAGATAAGGGGTATCAAATTAAGGGAATGAAATCTAACCCAAAACAGAAAGATTGACACAGATAGCTATATAAAAGGCTGCAAGGAGTTTTAGAGTTCTTTCGTCACATGAAACTTCGTGATGAACAAATGAGAAACTAGAAGCAGAACAAGTTTGGGTGTAATCTCATTTAGTTCACATACTAAGTGAAAGGGAAAGCAAAAGCTCTCAGATTACAGGCTGCCTCGAACCTAGAAGAGCATACCCCCTAGCAAGAAATTACTTGTCTTAAGAAATGTAATCTTACCTCAATTTCAACTCGCCCAAGAAACAAGCTTTTACAAAAATATTATCTTTTATGCTATTTAACTGCCATAAAGTACCTGGGATTGTATAAAGTCAACAAGCTCCTGCAACCTTGCAGCTTGCTGAGTGTGAATTCCACTTGAACTTCTTTCTACTGCTGGTAATTTTTCCAAAATTATTTGGAGATAACTCTACAGCAAAAAAAAAAAAAAAAAGTCAAGTTGCCAATTCAGGACGCCTCACAAACATAAGAGCTGCCTGTGATTGGGGGAAACACACACACATACACACATGCATTCATACATAATTAAAATATATCAAAGTGCTAAAGGCATGACCTTTGTTGTATATGAACCATCCAATTTAAGAGTCGAACCAGCAGTTGCCACGGCTTCTTTGTTGACCCCTTTGATCTGTAAATATGGACTAGGGGCATCTTGCAGATGGTCTACCTCTATAAGAATCTAAATAGATCATTAAAATAAAATCTAACATCAATTTGAGAGAACCACACTAATAACAGAAATGCCAAAGAGAAAAAGGTTCCAAGAATATATAGGAAGAGAGCAACTAAAAAGCATAAGAAGACTTCAGCAAGTTAAGTTACATTAGAATGTAATCTAAAGTAATCTGACCTTTCCATCTTGGTAGATAAAAGCAGATGCTTCAATATAAGCTACGGCTTGGTACCTGACATGACAAAAGGAGATCATATTCCATTCACTGGTATATAAATCTATCAACTCTAACCAAAAAGAAAAACAAGCACAGCAAACTAAAAGCAAGCTGGAAAATTTAAGACATAAAACACTATACAAAAGACAGAAGCCATATAACTGATTGCTAGGAAAAGCATACTCGAATTCAAGCATATGATGCTCTATCACTTCAGAAACGGCAGCAAATGAGACTTGTGGTCCTTCATTGCTCATTTTTAGACACAAGCTATCACATTATAAGATGATTTTCCATTGAACCGATCCTTCAAGCTGTAAGATCACCACTAGATGCACTTTCATTACAACTAATTTCTATTTTAACCCTCTTTCTGCTCAAAAATCATTGTAACCTCTTTATACTCAGGTTAAACCTAGCTCACAATATAAATTACATATGAAAATACTAGTCCAAGTATAAAGAAACTGATTACATTGTGAACAACAAGTGAAATTTGCAAGAATACAACAATCTGACTCAAAATTCAGGTCCTTGCCTTGATAATGATAAATAGTTAGGTTTGGATAACATTTTCTAAAGGAAATACCAAAAAGAAAAAAGCTTCCAAGAATGAAATAGTCTAACAGCCTGGAACAAGCACAAGATGACAAAATAACAGAATAATAAAATCAATGGTCAGATGAATTTAATGATAAATATTTGGCTTACCCAAGGTTAAGGAGGCCAGCAACAGTACTAATGCTAATATCAAAATCCACTTTCGGTTGAATGATGAAATTCCCTTCTCTTAGTGGCTAACAGATAGCATTCAGAAGAAATCAAGAATCAAGCACTCAGTAGAGATTCCAAGAAAGCAAAGTCATTATACAGTAAAACGGAAATATATTGCAAATTTTTTTTATTTAAACCTCTCGTATCAGCAACGCAAATCTGCCTTCACATATTCTGACACGAATGCAGTCGCTCTCCGTCAATTGCCCATTTGTAGGAATTCCAGGAAGCCTTAGATACATATCAATGAAATTCTGTGCAGAACTGCAGAACTTTGCAGGGTCCAGGATTTTTAAAATATCTTGATAAGCCACCTGCAATTGATTAAAAGCAGTATAAAGATGCCAGTAGTAAGAGCACTAATGAGATTAGGCTTAGAGGAGTAGAGCACACATACTTGCTTGTTGCTTTTTAAGACAAACAATGAACTCTCAGGGGAAAGCACAGGATCAAAGTCATTTCGGATTTTCAGCTGCAGTGACCAAGATGAAAAACAACAGGTTGTAGCGGGATAGTTAGACTTGCAAATACATCATGTTATTAGGAGTGAAATGATAATCAATTAGCATCACTGCTCAAGAACATAGAGAATTGTCCTTGAGGAAATTAGATAGCATTTTATGTTGTGTAGGATCTCTCATCAAAGTAAAACAAATTGTTAACAGTAGTCATCCTCATGAAGAAGAAACAAGGGAACTACACTAATTTCCATAACTTCAATCAATGGACTCTTTTGCCATAATGAATTTGATACAAAATAGGAAACAGGCCCTAATCTATTAATCTGAAATTTAACAACAAAAAGGCAAAACATTGATGATACTCAGGAACTGAGATATTTCTTATGCCACATAGAAAATACTTAAAAGGTTGACATTTTTTTGGAGTCTACTAACATGTGCATGAACAAGATGAGGTTCAATATGCTGCTGGAACATTGGAAACACAGTCATCATGATATCATTTTGGGACATAAAACGTCCCACTCTACTTTTGTCCCGTTGAACTCGAGAAATCAAATGAGAATGAACACCACCAACCTGGATTCCGAACATGACGTTAGTTCATTGAAAAATTATGAAGATCGTACAGAAAAAAAAGCAACAACGGTGGAGAAGAAAGTTATCCTACCACAGCAATCCACAAGTCAAGTGATTTTCGGATTTCAGGATGCAAGGCATAAACCCCTTCAAATATTATCTGGTCAAATGAAACAAATTAAACTTCACAGGCTGAGTATCTGCAGCCAAGTCAACCAATATAGTTCATGTGTTAAATTTATAACATTCACAAAGAGTTCACCTACAGCCATGATAGATATGTCTATAATTATAGCTTAACAAAATGTATAAGAATTTTAGTAATCATTTAATGATGAACCTTGAACTTGCAAGATGTCATGGTCCCAAACGGGTGCATTATATTGTCGCCATAGCACACCATGTTAATATTGTAAAAACAGAAAATTACTATCTACTTAGCAGATTCTGAATACTTGCTCCTTCACATGTGTTAATAACAACAAGAACATTTCAATTTTCTACTATTTCTGTACTTTTAATGAAATTGAGAAGCAAGAGACCATAACAGCCCATCCTCTCTCCCTTCTCTCTCTTGAAGATTGGAAAACCACCTAGTGCTATCCACCCATGATCAGATTTCTAGTTACTGTCTTTGCTTTTCCCCTAAAATATACCACGAAGTTCAACCACTACCCTTGGCAGCTGACATTAGGCAACTTAGACTAAGCAAAATAAGTAGGATTCATTATTTTCCTAGATAAGCCTAACAAGGAAATAGATTGCCTCATTGAAACCACACTCAAGGAATTAAATGTCACAATAACTGACCACACCACAATCTTCAGAGACTTCAAGCTCCTTGAAGCCACTTCTAGCACCAGTCTCCAAGTCAAATATGGGTACTTTTGTTCTTCGACCATTCCTTATATCACTAATATTCTGCAAAAGGGGAAAAAATGATGAAAATGGAAATGCTAACAAATGTGAGTGTTATTTCCGGCAACCATCAAGAAAAATCAGCAGTGCATAAGTGAGCATTACACATTTTGTGTATACAATGCTAATTGTAAGAAGTTTACAAGTATATCTACCGATATACCCTTTGCAGAACAAATTCTTTCAAATTAAAGACTGTACCTCATTACAGCCACCAGACTTCTCTAGTGAAGATGTCATTTAAGAAAGGGAACTCGGAAGTTACTAAGATCTCAGTCCACACAGGTGTTAGACAACTCAGAAAATTGGGGAAGATATGTAATTGTAGGAAAATTACAATTAAAAATGGAGCTCAATATTGGATCCTGTATTACATATTCATAACAATTGGGAGTCAAAGGGATACAAAGAACAAATTAAATTGTTTTTGAACAGCCAGAAATCCCCCGCCCTTCATAAATACGCTGAATTCTAAAGCAGGGACTATTGTCCAGAGCCTACAGCCTAGGTAGTCAGCAAACACATTGGATAAAGATATCCATTAGGCTGCAAAGGGTTTCAAACCCCTAGCCTATGTGCCCAATCTAAGGAGTTATGGGGGATATTAACATAAAAAACCACGCAAAAACTAGCCTTGTACATCACAATTTTTATGTATTGCAATGATGGATTGGATGGGGAAGAATGAGGAACAAAATAGATCAGCAAACAGCAAGCAAGGTAAATTAGTTGCACATGAACCAAATTTGATATACACAATTTTGAGCACCCTACCTTTGAAAGCAAAGATAGATCTAGTGAGCTGAAGTCATCATACTTAAAATCCTTTACTTGCTCAGATTTAAAATAGCTTTCAAGGGAAACCACTTCACAACCAACAATATTTGCCATTTTATGAGCCAGACTAGTCTTTCCGGATCCACTTGGACCTCCTGTGACAACAAGAGCAAACAACAGCATACAATAACATTCAGAGAGCTCAAACAAAATGAACGGATTCATAAATACCAACTCCCAGACAAAATATAGCATCATCTCCAAACTGTTAATCATCTCTCTTTTATAATTTTCCAATGCCAGCAGTCCAAAGAAATCTTCTTTTAGGTAATAGCCAATCTTTGTAATCTTACCTTAATTATAACAAATACGAAATCATAAATAGCTCTGTTGATATTTACAAAATTTAATAGAAAATATGCAGCTAAGAGTGTATAGCAAGAACCACTAATACATTTAAAATGGTAGTATTGAACAACTTTTCCTTAACTAATCCTCTAGATATTGCAAATGTCATTCCAAAATACATTCTAAGATATAATATAAATCGTTGAATTTATTATTGCTATTGCCTCAATTGTTTTCGACAAACGTGTCCCTTCTTTGTGAGAAAAAAGTGAGGATGTAAAAGTAAATAAACATCTTTATTGAGAGCTCAAACTTCACAAAACATATGGCTACTACAAATTCTTCCCTTTAGCCAACCCAAGCCTTTTTCTCATGCCACACACAGCACGCTCAATAATTATTTCTGGATAAATATTAAGAACTTAGAAATCCAGTCATGCATTTAACCGTTCAAAAATTTTATTGACTGAAATTTCATACCATTAGCTTAATAAGCTTTATAAAGGCATCAAAGCTGACATGCACACTAAGAAATATGAGAGAGAGAGAGAGTAAAGTATGTATTTTACCAATTCCAACTATAACAGGGAGACCTTTATTTTCCAACAAGGCCTGAAAAAGGAAACATGGGTAAAAGAACTACATCTGAATGAATGTGCTTACAAGCTTCCTAAACATGAAGACATTTCATAATTGGAATATGATACAGTTTCCTACATACTTGTGATCCACTAATCCTTACCTGTATTGCTTGAACAGAAAGAAGCAACCCTCTGTCAAAGTCATATGAATCAGGCATTGGCACAAGCTTCACGGTATCCCTGAAAGAGGAAGAACCTGCGGTTGCGTCATGAGAGTAGTCTAAGCAAAAATTTTAATGCAATATGATAAGAGTCAATTTATTTTGAAAAAGATGATGCACTCTCCGACAAAATGAGACATACCTATGACTGAACTACCAGCATGTGAAGGATCTGATGAAATAAAATGCCAAGTTGCTAATACGGGTTCCATTTTAGATTTCGTTGGGGATCGAGTCCATGGCTGAGATAGATCCTCAAGCTTCATAACAAGGTTTGGATTGGTACGGATTGGCCTTGGGGCAGCAATCACACTTTCTTGATTACTAGTGGTAGGTGTATTGGGAAAAAGTGGCGGTGTATTAAGGCGTGGTACGCCTGCAATTTTAGTCGATTTAGTTGGAAAGAACAATGACCATGATCTAATCAGCAGACAAACAAGTAAATCATACATTGGGAGAAAGTATTTAAAACAAAAGTTAACAAGTTAATGACCTTTTTTCTCAAGTACCATTTCCAGATATGATTTTGTAATCCACGGTCCATTGATACCCATCCTCAATGCTTCTGCTCCAACTGTCTATGCAACAGTAAAGTAAACATGACAAGAGGTCAAGGGTCAAAATTTAAACAGTAACAATCTAAAATTCTAGAAAACATGTGCTATAACTTGAAGAAAACGAGATATATGTAGAAGTTATATAAGCATCAACTGATTGAATACCAGAGGAGACACAAGAATAGATGCTGCGTTCAAAAAAGACAACCCTTCCAATGACAGCTTGTTGACATATAAACTACATTGTAGATATATGATATGTAGCTAACTCATTTTTCTGTTGGGTTCACGATCATAATTTCAAACTTTTTTCATCAAATATTCCATTTGAATGAGCCTGGGAGCTCATACAGAGAAAGTTAGGGAGTTTTATCTGTCAACATTTCATGTCCGTGTCAAAACAAAAGGCTCTCCTTTAGAGTCCACAAATCGTTGACAACACTCAAAACAGCGTTTTATTCACATGCCAGGTTACTAAAGATAGATTGACCAACTTTTCAGCCAACCATTAGTAAGAATTATATACTCACCTCCTATTATCCTCTTCTACTTAATAAACATATTTAAGAACCAACTCTTTGACAGCTCAACTACCTTCACAACAAAATCCCAGAATTTTCACAAAATAATATTTGAGAGGGAAGAGATAAAAACCAAAACTTTTTCCACATCACCATAACTGCCTAAGAGAACATAATCATAATCAGTAATATAATAACAGAAGGAAACCCCAGATATTATCTTTAGCAAGAGAAATAAGTTCTTACTTTCCTATTTGTTCCCCTCAGCACCATGAATGTCTCATCAAGAGTATCAATAGTTTCAAAGGACACTGAAAGATTTCCATAAACAACATATGTAGATGCCCGTTTATAACTGGCAACAACGGAGTACCCCAAATCCAACAGGCCACCAAGTGTCATTCGTCCAACCTGTTACAATATACAAGATTAAACATCTAAATTGATAAACCATATTTATTTCATACCAACCTTGAATAGAGACTACCAACAAATGTAAAGATTGGCAATTTTATATTCATAAATATCCAGTATAAGGGTTGTGTTTTCAATATAGAACACACCAACTGATGAGATGGAAAGCCTGCACCATCTATGAAATGAAGCCAATTTCCATGATTACTTAATTGTGATGACAACACTCACTGTCAATATTGTCCGGAGATCTTCTAAAATACTTCATGGAAACTAAAATGTGTTTTAGACAGTAACATGTTATCATTATGTTTAAAGCTTAAACTGATTGGAATAATTTAGAGAATGCATGAAACAGCATATTATTCACAATACTCTAACTTACTGTAGAAAGACCAGTCCAACATTAATATTTGCCTAACTACAGCTAGTTACATTTCATGCAATGTGGCATTAACCAACTACAGTGGGTTTCTCTAATTAAGATTGGGGACAGTTCTATCAAGGATTACGGTTGATAATTATTCACTTAAAAAAGGTTGCAGTTATACCCGCTTGAAACAAATGAAAATCTAATTAAAAATTCTAACAACAAACTTTTATTAGAACTCTACTCATTTAAATCATGTCTACATGACATACTAATAGAGTACAAACGCTACAATGGCTACAAGTGTTACACATCCATCTAAAAGACAAATAAATCCATTTGCTCAAACAGTCAAATAATCACACACTAAAAGTGACTGAAGCACAGATTAATAGCAGAAACAGAAACCTAATTGTCAAGAGAATTTTATTTAAGCACCGACTTTGATCTGAATACCACATTTATGCTAGTAAAATCAACTGCAAAAAGAAATCTCACCTCAAACTCAGCTTTTGGCCTTATAATGAAATTTTTGTCAACAATTCTTTGGTCTCCAATTGAGAGATAATATCTAATACCCGATTGACGCATCTTAATCCAATCATTTATTCTTGCTTCTTCTGTTGCTGAGGGAGGCCTGAGGTACATCTCAATAAAACTGAAAGCAACATAAAGCAT
Source organism: Citrus glauca (assembly GCA_029633175.1). Classification (NCBI taxonomy): domain Eukaryota; kingdom Viridiplantae; phylum Streptophyta; class Magnoliopsida; order Sapindales; family Rutaceae; genus Citrus; species Citrus glauca. Next base: position 28,631,906 of record JAQOOD010000002.1, read on the forward strand.
TCACCATGCTCATTTGCATTCTAAGATTAGAGATCATAATTTTATCTAAATTATAATAGTAAGTTTAGAGGTAGAAGCAAACACTCACTTGTCTGTTTGTGCTTCATTTCCTTGAAAGGCAGAAATAGAACATGCACCTGGTGCCTGTCATAACAATGTACCAATTTAGTAACATTTCAATCCAAGGGTGAACATGATTAACATTATCCCACACAGAATATTTTTATTTCCCAAAGAAAAGAGATAGAATATCAGATCAGAGATAATAGAAATTAAAAATAAACATCAGGAAGAAGCCTAAAAATATTTGGAATAAGGCATCAGATGCACAAAACAGGGTTCCCAGTATATCTTTTTATTCCATACAGCAGCACGCTGCATGCAATACAATTTAACTTATGATACCACATCGAACAATATATGCACCTATCAAGGCCAAATAGCATATGCCGTCTCATTGTCAATTTTCAGGAAATAACAAGATAAGGGCACGGGTTTACAGATTTCATTATAGATGTTGTTGAAACAAAATACGAACAAAACAACCAGTTTATTTAATACCTGTATGCTAAATTACATAATTACCCAGCAGCATAAGTAACAAGATTCAGAAAGTTCAAAACATTGCAGGTTCCAACTGCCCATCAAACAAGCTTCATAGAAACTTGCTATTTCCATGTAACTTGGACGGACATAAAACTTCCACAAGGTACTCTCATGGCCGAGCCACTCCAAATTTCACTCACTTGGCTTTCATTCAAAGATTAACAATACATAATCTTAACTTCAGATTTTGATCACAATGTTATGTTAAATATGTTTCACCCAACTTCAACTTCTCAATATAAATATGTTCCTAAATATTTATTGTTTTTCCTACTTTTATCAGATGTGGTCACAACCAATGCGAAACGGTTTTATTCACAAAGAGAGCAAGACCTGTGAATGGATCATAAACAAACACAAAAGAATACAATATAATTTGTGTGGAAACTGGAGCTGCAAAAAAAAGTGCAAGTCAGAAGAACAAACTAAATTATTGAAGAGAATTTATCAAGAAGATACAATAGTTTGCCTCACAATGAAAGGCTTAACAAAGTTTCAACAAAGCCATTTAGAATAACTCCACTACTGGAGAAGTAGCTTCAATTAACATAGGTGCAATTCCATGTATAAAGAAGTACATGGCGACTTTACTAAGCTAAAGAAGTACAAACCTCACTTCTGCATTTCAGCTTGTAAATTGCTTCTCTAAATGATGAAACAAAGCGATTGTTAATCCTAATCTGCAAAATAAACCCATCAAATGAAATATAAAATTGACAGTTAGATATTTGAAGACAAGAACTGGAAACACCAACCTGTGCATGATGAAGATCTGGCTCAATGTGCTTTCTAAACAATGGGAAAATGCTGTCAATAAGGGAATCCAGCGAACAAGAATCTCCAATATCGTATTGAACTTTGGAAATAAGGCTAAAATGAACACCACCAACCTGATACGTTTAAGAAATGTTTAAAAAATATGATTACTTGGGAAATGCTTGCCCCCTCCGATTCCTCCTCCCACCCCAAAAATAATATTTAAAAAGAAATCATTAGCAGGAAATTACCACTGCAACCCGAATATCTAGCAAAGAGCGCAATCTTGCATCCAGAGCATAGGTTCCATCAACTATTACCTTTAAGAAAAAAAAGTGGGAATAAATGAACTCTATAAAGCAATTGCTAATTATATTAACTGTAGTTTACACTTGCTTACCACACCAGAAGATGCACCCTTTATCACTTTTGAACCAATGCGATTCTTTTGTTGATAATCAAACATTGGTATCAAAGTATCTTTACCTTCTGTCAGATCCTATTTGCAAAACAAAGGCTGCTTCAAGATACAAAACAAAGGAACAACTCATAGACATACAAATGCATCAGATGTTACAAATTATAGATGCAATACATCCAGTCACTGAAAAAGACATGTTAATTTGACACAGATTACCACAAAAGACAGGCCCTGAGTTATCTGAAAATTATGTGTATAACATATAAGTACTAAGACTTAACTGCTAAAAAATTTAGAGAAATTGATCTTCAGAAAATTCAAAGATTTCACACTCATTCTGAAATACTAAAAGATTTTAAATGACTTACCAAAATGTTTTGCATGACAATCCAGCAAAGTACGTTAATTTTGAACCATAGTAAAGAGGTGAAAAGCATATACAAACCTGTAGATTTTGGATTAATGCATCAAAATCTATTGAATCCAGATCATTTCCTTCATCAACCCCAACACGATAATTCTCCATTGATATAAGAGTACAACCAATAACAGATGCCAACTTCTCTGCTAAGCTTTATCAACCACCAAGATCAAATAAACTCAAAATTTTAATTTACTGAGGAGATAAAAAATCAAATGCTTCATTCTCCTCAATCTAAAAATATGACAACAACAAAACACAAATCATACAGTTTTCATACCTTGTTTTACCCGAACCGCTAGGACCACCAATGCCAACTGTAACAATGCCCCCTTTCTTCCCTCTAAGCTCTTGAATAGATTTTACTAATAAATAATACCCATGATCAAAAGACTGCAGCATTTCAACAAAGGCAAAGATTAGACTTCTTGGTTGAACTTCAAAGCACAGTAACAAAATTTTGTTTTGGACATTCAGACTACAATAGAAATATCATGATAAATTCAAGATTTGGATTACGACAAACAGAAACCATCGGGACTACGAAGGTCAAGATGATATACAGCACAGTAGCGGAATTAAGCAGCATCAAGCAATCGCACACAAACATTCTCACACAATTTTAGGAATATCAACAATCAAAACACTGCAGATTACAAGCTCAAAGCTCCAGCAGTGGTCTGTCTTCTTGAAAAAAAAAACATTAAGGTAAATGATGACTTTCATTCTGATAGCCCAAGATATAAATGGAATTTATCAAAAAGTCCCAATGATATATGATATAAATTAACTACAGTTTCCTATGCCTTGAAAGTTGATAAATATAAGCAGAACAATGAGGGAAACTATGCACGCAAAGTAGCATTGAGAGAGAAAAATCAACCACTAGACTCAATACATGCTTGCACAGTGCACGCACACCCAGACAAATACATAAGCATTGAGAAACCTCGAAGGAAAATCAATAAACTGATTATCGAAATCTACAAATTAATGAGTTAGACTCCTTTCGCGACAAATAACTCATACATAACCTGCTTCTGCAATCATAAATTACCATGCAAGACATAAATTGAAGGAAAACATTTTCAATAAGCCAATAGTTTAATACATAAATTCATCAAAACTCAAATCATCAGGCAGAAAATTAAAGGAGAACACAACCACCCAGAAAACAACATTGCCTCCCAAATTTCAAAACAACCCAGCTTCTGGAATCTATAACAAAAAATCAAAACTAACTCCCAAATTACATCGAGCAAAATATTTAAAGTGCATAATCATAAAATTAAAAATTAAACAAAAATGGAAAATAGATTAAAAAAATTCTCAAATGAATTTAAATTATTTACCGCATGGACAGGGAGAGATTGCAAGATGGAGGGCGAAGATGAGGAAGTGGAGGGCTGTTGTTGAAAGTAATCCCTTCCTCCTTCTTCGAATACTCGTTGAACAACTCCATCGTCCATTTCCTTTCTGTCCTTTTTTTTCTTTTCCTCAATTTTTTTGTGTTAATTATCCGTTATGGCAACCAAGGAATCAAATTTAGTAAAATTCAATTTTTCAACCAATACTAGTTTTCCGAATCTTCGTTCTTCAATAAAATTAAAGATTAATAGATAGATGAGAGAGGGTGATTCAGGGTTTGGTAATTGGGTTCTTGATTTCGGTTCGCCTCGCTTGTTTCTTTCTTTTGCTTTATCATTTCGCATACTGCCGTACACTTTGTTGCTTTGCCTAATGCAGTAATGCTAGCATTGCCTCCCGCTTGTTTTCTTTTCTCTCAATTCTCCTTTTCTTTTTCTTTTTCTTTTTCTTTTTCTTTTTCTTTTTCTTTTTTATTTTCTTCAAATTTGACACGAACCCACGAATATGCAAACTTTGGGGTAGTTGAGCGCAAATATAGGAATATGTTTTTTTATTTTTTATTTTTTATTTCCGTAAAAAAATATAGATTATATAAATTTTATTAATTAATGACAATTGGATCAATTAAAATTTCGTTTGTTATTTGCAAATTGAGGTAGATTACAATACAAAATATTAATAATAGATGTGGTAGTACCAAAATAAACGGTTGTTTAACTAATCCTAATGTTTTAGTGTACTGATTCCTCTACCCATTGCCCCCCCCCCCCTCTTTTCTTAATTCTTGATTTATTAATTTTTATAAAATTTTTAGTGAAAAATATTTCAATTGCAATTTTTATGGATGTAAGTGTAAGACTTTCTGTACTTTCCTTCAATTTATTTGCACTAGTAATGGAACATAAAATATGAGTTTTAATATATTTATTGCACTATGAATATCAAATTTCAATCAAAAAATTTTAAGTTATTTAGAGATCTGTTACCAACTAAATTCCCTTTATTATTTGGGAATCTCAATATCTTTCTCTCAAAATATTAGCAAAAGGGACAAAATGATATGGAAACATAAGCATAACACCCAGGTAGAGAGGGGACTTTTATAAGAAGTTTAGGATTGAGATGCAAGAAACTATCAACAAGATTCTAAAATATGTTTTTTTTTTAAATATTAATATATTAGAATCAAAATTGTACTGATATATTTATAATTAGAGCTCTGTTGAGACTCACTTAGATCAGTCTACCTAAATTTCTATTATCACTAATCTAAGGGATATAAATATTCTACCCATAAATTTATGAAAAAAAAATCTATTTTTGTCCAATTATTACAAATTTGGGAGGAGAAGGAATCCCTTCACAAGCGCCAAAATTTGGAAATTAAACTATGGTTTTAAAATTTGAAAACTGAACATAGACAAACTTAGGTGGCATTTGTTTTTTAATTTAATGACTTAAAGCGATTTAACTTAATTAATTAAATTAATTAGAAGTGTTTATTTGTATAACTTAATGAGACTTTTTAGATAATTTTGACTTAATAAAATAAGCTAGTTTTGTTGGTTTTTTACTTAATGGAGAAATCTGAATTAAGGTGGCATTTGTTTTTTAATTTAATGACTTAAAGCGACTTAAGTTAATTAATTAAATTAATTAGAAGTGTTTGTTTTTATAACTTAATGAGACTTTTTAGATAATTTTGACTTAATAAAATAAGCTTATTTTTTTGGTCTTTTTACTTAATGAAGACATCTGAATTGTGTCAATTATTTTCTAATGTCAAAAATATTCATGTTTTATAATTTATTTTTCATATCTATCCCAAAACTTACCCATAGACATTTAGCTGATAAGATAATCTCATCATTATTTTTTTAGCCGTCATGGAATCCCTCCTCACTTTGTTATCAACTCCTCAAGTACTGAAGATGAAAATTACATGCGACAACTTTAAGATAAAATGACAAATCAACTATTTCAAGCATTTTATTAGTTTTTTTCTTTCTTCTATTATATACGATAAAATTTGAAATTTATGATATTTTATATATTAAAAGTCTAAAATCATTATATATTCACTTGAATATAGTTTTACTTATAAATGTTAAAATACTGTGGTATTTAATATATTGTTTATTTGACATTTAAATTTAATAAGGATACAAATGTAAAAATACATATTTTCAGTTTTTTAAGTTGAAAAAAATAACTTAATAATTATTATTCGAAATTCAGACATTCAGATCTATTCAAAATTCAAACTAATTCAGGTCTATTCAGATTTCAGGTCAAAAAACAAACGTCACCTAAGTTAATTACTTGCTAATGTCAAAAATATCCTTATTTTATAATTTATTTTTCATGTCTATCCCAAAATATTTATCCACATAAAAATATCCCTATTTTTTCTTTTTATATTATATACGATAAAATTTGAAATTTATGGTATTTTATATATTAAAATTTTAAAATAGTTATATATTCACTTGAATATAGTTTTGCATATAAATGTTAAAATATTTTGGTATTTAATATATTATTTATTTGACATTCAAATTTAATAAGGATACAAATATAAAAGTACATATTTTCAGCTTTTTAAGTTGAAAAAACAAATAACCTAATGCTTGTTTTTCAAGATTCAGATGAAAAAATAAACATATTATTCATATTCAGACATTCAGAATTCATACTAATTCAGGTTTATTTAGATTTTAGACAAAAAAACAGACGCCACCTTAGCGAAATGTCCAATGGGTAATAAATCAATTAGATTTTATGTTAACAAAATAATATCATTAAAAACCTTTTGTTTTGTTATTGAATGTCAAAATTTTAGTAAAATATAATATTGATATTATAGAATGCTAAATTAGTGATATAGACTCACTAACCATGAAACTTATATTATATATTTTTTTAGTACTGATTACACGTTAGATTATTATATTGCATAGATATTTATAACTACTATTATAACAGACATTACACTGATATTTACCATCAAATATACATAACTGGTACTTCGTTATTACATTAAATTCTATGAAGTACATGTTCAGACAAATAACCCTTACAAACAAGAGATGTCTCTGATCCATTCGTATTTCGCAAGGAATGATTACTTATAAATATTTTAGCCCTCACAATGCTTTTATGAGGGCTTGAACCGCTACCTTCACGCTTGTGAGATCAGCAGCTAACCACTCGGCCAAAGTTTCATATTGAGTTATGCAAAGTTTCATGTGACTGATGCCTCATTCATTCAACTTTAATTCCAGTTCAAATTATGGAATATATTCTTTCAAAATAAAATATCATAGAAGATATAAATTACGGGCCAGTTTAGGAGTGCGATTGAAAGTTAATAATCTGTTTATTTCATAATTTTTGATAAAAATAATGTTTGGTAAATTTTGTAAAAGTAGTTTACTTAATAATTTTCTCCATTTTATCAACAATTTTTAAAAACAGGTAGAGATTGCTTTTCATAAGTAGCTTATTGAATAAATTGCAACACATTTTAAAAAATTTTATTATAACACTATATTTAATAAAAAGACAATTGTATCTTACTTATCAGTAAACCCTTATCTATAAACCATCATGTATCATATTACCACCATAAACACGTACTACTTTTTTAATCAACAGTTTATTTCATTTGCACAATACAAACAACTTATTTCATCAACCTCCGCAATCCCAAACTGATCTTCTATCTAAAATAAATTAGAGAATACAATTTCCTTTTTTCATGAATTAAACTTGCAAGAGATAACTTTCTTTAACAATTTTCGCATACCTGGCATGTACAAAGAATCTAAGGTGATTTACTCATGGTTAAATGAGTTATGCCAAAACCCAGTTTGATTTAATTAATATTTGTATGGTTCTATTTTATTATTGATTACTACTCACCATGAATGTCATGTCACGTCACCCCCAAAGTCCGATACCCGCCCTCAATTCTACTTGTTGTCAATGGGCTACATGCCCAAGTGACCATTTTATTGCAAGTTATTTCAAGTCTAAGATTAAGGTTTCATTTAGGATTGAGGTATAAATTACAGTTGCTGTGAAAAAAATTTTATAATTATTAAATAAAAATTAATAATATATAGTAAATATAAATTTTAAAAAGTAATTTTGATAAAATTATTAAAGATATAATAGATTTTTTATTATATAAGTGAAAAATTATAATAATATACATTATAAATTATATCAATTAATATTTACTAAACACTTTAATATTATGACTTAAAAATTACATCTGTTCAAACTCAATTTCAAATACAACCTAAATCTAAAATAATTGTAACAAAAGCGTACGTATATAAATAATGGTGTTTTAATATAATAATGTTTTCTTGCAAATGGTAGTTCACTGAACACTATGGTGCCTTGGTGGGTTGTCGATCGAGCACCTCGTGAGGTGTAAAGCACTTGGTAATGATATTGACGTCGGCAAATAGGAGTTAACTTGCGTTACTCGTAATAATTAAACCAGATTAGGCGTGATCTCGCAAAACGATAATTAAATTTGGGCGTGGGCTTTAGTGCAAGTTATTTTAGCCACTTTGTAAACCTGGTACTACTTTTTGATGATATATATTATATAGTAAGTTAGTAACATAGATGCACTGCGCTGTATGGTAATATAGATACACTGCGCTATGTAATACAAATTCTTCCTTTTAAAAAAATAATTAAAATGAAGAAATCTTGTGATGATTTTGAAATAGTGAGTACCAAACACCATTTTTAATGTTTGAAAAACTAACCTTTTGCGTTTAAATTAGAATGTTTGAAAATTTTCGTTTGATAAGTCAAAAGGCTGATTTTCAACACGGGATCCCATGGCAACTGAAAGAAGACAATGGTGACGCGTGGCATGAGGCTGTGAGGCAGGCATCCAAAGCAGCCTCGGCTGGGAAAGAATGATTGACATCCGTAATGGACAGTTTTATTTAGGTCCTCAACTTTTGTATTTATTCTAATTTTGACCAAAAATAAGGGCAAGCCACTTAAAATAGTTCAAATTGTGTTAATAATCTTTCCACCCACTATGATTTTTTTTTCTTTTAAGTATATTTTTTTGAAACTAATTTGTAAGCTTGAATTGATAAATTAATCAAAAAAAAAGGACTAAGTTATAATTACTGTAAATGTCAGATACGACAAGATAAGTTTGAATGATTTTATATCAATAAATTTTTATCTCTCATGCAACACATGTGTAAGCTTCTCATTTGTTATGTTACAAGCAGAATCTGTGGTATAGTAATTAAGAGCTTATCAAAGGACTTGAGTAATGATAATAAATTTGTGAACATGATACTCTTCTGTGCCTATCTGTTCTCTAAACTGATCTTGGACATAAATAAGTAAATAACACAAACAATAAAGAGTTTAATGAAAATATTACTGAACACCGAAAAAGTTAATCAAGATTAATGTCTATCATCATCGTCATCCTCCGCAAAAGCAAAGATGCTTCCACTGAATTTACAAATAAGCAAATAGATCGCAATCTTTTATTTTTTATTATTATTATTTTTTTCTCTCTCTTTGATGAAAGTCAACGCCTCTCTCTCGCGCCCACTACTTTTTGTTTGTGATTCTGTCGTTATCTTGATTTTCATTTTTCCTTCCGCGTTTTTGCTCATTGACTACATCACCCCCTCGTGTCCTTGCTATTATGCGCCGGCCTTCTCGTTCTTCTGGTTTCGATTTACTGTGCCCACCCTCCAGGGGATTATCATGAACCCTATATAAATTTTAACTCATCAAACAAAGCTATGACAGATGTACAAATATGATTGGAAAACATTTACGATTGGAAAACATTTACGATAAGAAACGAGGACACTCGCAGCATAACATTTTCCTTCATTAACAACTGACCATTTTTTACTTGCCAAAAGAAAAGAAAAGAGAACCTGAGTGAAGAAGACTCCATAATTTCAGTGTGTATAAAAAAAGTCAGCCATTACTTGTGTGAATTTTGTGATGAGTCAGCGTCGCTCCAATTCGCATAAAGCGCACGCCACTCTCAAGTCTCAACTCATTCTCATCCAAGGCTGAGCTTGAAAATTTTTGACAGTGATCGATCGCTCCGCATCATTTAATTTGTCAAAGAAATATTATCGTTAATTAACGTCGTCAATGGACGGCCTTCCCTCTGGCTACCGCCCTAACGTTGGTGTCTGTCTCATCAACTCTGACTCTCAGGTCTGCCTCTCTTTTTTCTTTTCCTCTTTTTTTTCATTTTTCTTTAATTTTTTTTAAATCTTAAATATTCACCCTGTTTTTCGTCATTAGAATTGAAGAGTAGTTTATTATGTGTGTTAGTTTTTGTAGCAAAATTTATTATGTGTTTAAATCTGGATGCTGATTTTACAGAAGCTGTTTTTCTTTCTATGAGAGCATTTATATAAGAGTAATTAAAATCATTTATTGAAAATCACTATTATATGATATTTTTTACCCCCTCGTATTCTCTGAAGTTTATACCATAAAGGATAATTTAAGGGTATGTTTGAGATTAAGGTGTTATGACTTTTAATTCACTGTTTTTAGTTATTTGGAAGTGCCAAATTATTTCTAAGTACACTATTAGCAGAGACGGCATTTAATTTTATATGAAGTTACGGATGTATGATTTATGCAGAGTGTTCTGTTCTAAGCATGTTGATTTACCTTGGGCAGATTTTTGTGGCGTCTAGATTGAATGTTCCGGGAGCATGGCAGATGCCTCAGGTGGGTACACTGTTAGATGCTCTGTTTGTGTTTTAGACTATTATTATTACTATATATCGTGTTTTCATGGAGAAATATGAAGAAAATAATAGGTGTTAACCATCTATGATGGCTTTTTTTAATGATTACTTTCATTTTCTTTGAATCCTATTGAAGATGGCGCTTCTTATTAATATTTTCAGTTTTAGTATTAGTCTGAATTACGATTTGTCATACTCAACTTGAAGAATTTTTTTAACGTTGTTGTCATCATCTCATATAGGTCAGGAAATGACATGCGAGTTGTCTACTTGATTTTCTCTCTACTTTATCTATACCGAATATAAACCAGATCTCTCTTATGGGTTCTGTTTACTAAGTTATTTAGAAAATTCCATAAGATTATCTGTGTCTTGAGTGTACAACAAGAAGAATTTTGGTAGAAGTTACTTAGAAATGAATTCTTGACATGTAATTATGTCAATTTTTGAATTTCACTGTTGGTGTGTGCATATGTTAGATAATCTTTGTTGATTTAGTATGGGATTGCCTAATCTTTGTTGATTTAATATGGGATTGCCAATTTTAGGGGGGTATTGAAGACGGTGAGGAGCCCAAATTGGCAGCCATGAGGGAACTGCGAGAAGAAACCGGAATAGTGTCGGCTGAAATTATTGCTGAGGTTAGTACAAATATATTGTGCTATTGTCATTGTGTTTCAGTTTGCTCATAAGGCAATTCAACCCTTTTTATTGCTCAAACAACAGAGCTTCATGCATATTTGTGCTACTATTCGTGTAAAAATTTTTGAAAAATTCATTTAAATTTTTTCTGTATAAAGATTGTTCAGGAAACAGAGATACAGATTTTGTGTGGGATGAATATGATTTAATTAGATTAAACATTGCTGTATCCATGCACTAAAACAAACACCACATAGGTTGAAAATTTGGACTCACATTTGAAATAGCAAGCACAATGGAGGAAGAAGAAATAACTGAAGAAGTGAGGCTGAATTTTGTTTCAGAGAAACAGTTATTTGATCAAAGACTTTATTTTGCCTCACTTTCATAGTGAATTCTACTATAGCTGTGATGAAAAACTGGAAATAGAGCACTTTCTCAAATAAATTTTAAGTTACTATATTGCACCTCCCTTTATCTTGAATTGTCAATCAAATTTATATTGGAATATGTTTAGATATTTAACCCATTTTGGATTAGTTTTTCTTGTACATATTATCAAAGTTGTATAATGAAATGTCAGGTACCAAATTGGTTGACTTATGACTTCCCTCCAGCTGTGAAGACCAAAGTAAATCGTCTATGGGGGGGAGAATGGCATGGACAAGCACAGAAGTGGTATGCTTCTCTTTTACTCTTGGTTCCTCTCACTCCCAGTACACGCACTCACTTTATGAAAGAAAACCAGGTTGTCTTAAGTTAAAAACTCAATGGATTATGTGGTTGTTTATATAGTTGCATTATCTTAATTTTTTGCAATGTTAGGAGAATAGTTACAATGCAAGTCTCTAATCTGTATTAGAATTTAGCCATTAACTATTTATCAAGAATTTCAATAGAAGATAAGCATTCACTGGCCAAAGGAAACTACTTAATCAACATTGCAAATGCTTGACTGTGGAATAGTTCATTTGTGCTTGGGGTGGTATGTGATGGAGGTGCTTGGTTAAGAAGGTAAAATGTTGATTCTTTGTATTGCTTGGGGACACCAGACTCAAACTTTCCCTCGTCATCATCTCGCTAATTTACTTATTTATTTATGTGTGTATATCCTTGACTGAAGGGCAAGGATCAAAATTCGAAAAAAGGTTTTGGGGGGGGGGGGGGGATGGTTGCAGGGGGGATGCATGGATGATCATAGCACCTGATAGAAGTGCAGGTGTTATTGTGATGAATATTATTTATGGAGTTGTGAAGCTTCTAAACTTTCTTCAATTATGAAGCTTACCTGTGTACAGAAAACACAAAATGAGACCTTTCTTTTTTCAGGCCTTGGAGTTTTTGGGCAGAAGGGTACAGAATATCCCTCTGTTTTTTACATATGATCTGTGGCCTAACATCTTTTCTTCTTCGGGAGAATTTGCAGGTTTCTCATGAAATTAACTAATGATGAGAGTGAGATAAACTTGGCAAATGGTGAAGCAGACCCTGAATTTGCAGAGTGGAAATGGGCGAGTCCTGAGGAAGTTGTTGAACAGGTATCCTGCTGGAAACATAATTTGAGTCATTTTAGCATTGACCTCATGTGTTTGAAAGGCTTAAGTTACAGAGATAATTGATTGCAGGCAGTGGATTACAAGCGGCCAACATACGAGGAAGTCATGGGAACTTTTAGGCCTTACTTGAATGAAAACGGAATAGCTGCAAAATGTAAATCAGCAAAATGGTGAATGCTCAGGGTTTGCTTTTCTACATCTCTCCGAGTTGGTTAGTTGTTCGTAAAATCTAGTTCGGTCGATCTTTGTTCTTTGTAAATGGAAATGACGGTTAGAACTTCACACTTAGATGGTCTGTTACTGTAATAAGATGTTTGTGCAAAGATATTATTACTATGAATGGTATTTTATAGGAATTCTGCATTGAAGATTAACAAATATGTAGATGACCAAAGATATTTTAAGCAGTGTTTGGGATGAAAAAGAATTTTTCACTGATAACGCCATATCCATGTTTGTACTGAGTTTCAGGTAATTTATTGATCTACCAATTTTGAAGAAGAAATAATACAGCCTCATATTTTGTTGTTTTGTATTTTTGTCATAATTGAGTGATAAAATAAAACAATTGGATGGGACAAGTCTGGTCCAGTTTATTCATGCGGCTTTTATTCATTTTGAGACGGGCAAAATGTGTCCTTTACCCAGGATTAGCAATTTTTTTTTTTTTTTGAAAGAAGAAGTTTAAATAGAATGGAAAAAAACTACTATCCGATATTTCATCAAATAATGAGAACAGGTTATCTCAATACTAGCCCACGTCTGTTGTTTCATTCGTTTAAGCCATTATGACCTAGTCGGTCCAAAATCATGTTCCCTCATGGACATATATATATAATGATATGCTTATGTTGAAATTAATTAATTAAGAGTAATTTTTATTTGGAAAATTTTCATATCACATGATGGAATGAATGATTTTAATGAATTTCGTCGACAAGCGACAAGCGATAAGATTTCAAAGATAGCAAGAAGTGCCGACAAGCTTTGGCTGAATCTCTTGAGCTTTATCTGTGTAGGATTTAGTTTTAATTTGTCGACGATCGATGTTACGGATTTTGATTGAACACATAATAAGTAAATCTAAAACTGCCTTTGTAATTAACTTGTTTAATCTAAAGTAATTGATTAATCGTTCTGTTTTATTTTATTTGCCGTAATAGGCTGAAGAGAAATTTCAAAAATGATCATAATGATTATCTTGTTTTTGAGTATCTACAACACGATTTGGCCACGTTGATTAAACGTCAACCACTCACCGCCAAGGTACGTAGTTCGCGACTTCGCGGTGTGAAATTAAAATATATGCATGGAAATGGAATCGATTCCCGGATGGCAAAGGCTGCATGGTTTAGGCTATTTTCGGGTTGCAGTTAATCTTATCACTTTAATTAAAGTGTAAGCACGATGACAACACATTTTTCTAATTTCTTGGTTGCGTTGCTGGGCAAACACATTGTTGAAGAGATGAAGCTCAAATCACGCATTTTAAGGCTTTGACCGTTAAGTGCTATTCTAGATGATTTTCTCTAAGTATATAAAGACTTATTCAGTTACATCTACTCTTGAGCATTGTATCTTGTAAACTTTTGAATTAGTGAAATCTTGCTTCTTGTTTCACAGTGGATGTAGGGTTGTTAATGGTTGAACCATTATAAATCTTTCGTGCAGTCTCTACTTAATTCTGTTCTTTGGCCGATCCAATTAGTTTGTGATTGATTAATCATCTCTGTTCAATCAAGATTAGGTTCTTTACTTCTTGTTCTAAGATTAAAGATCACTTAGAGGGAACCAAAATCAGTACTTTTCTTATTTGAGGTTTGACACACATTTTTACTTTGCATAATTAGTTAAGAAGATTGCCAGTTTCTCTATATGGGAATTAATATATATTACTTATCCTTTAATATTTTCATAATAATTAATAACCTCGCCATTATAATTTTATTATTATTTTTATTTTTTAATATACTTTTATTTATATTTATTATGAATTAAATTAGGAGTGACAAAAAAGTTTGGGCTGACCCGGCCCGCCATGAGTGGGCATGGATATAGCCTCAAAATTGCAAAGTCCACATATATTGGACCTGGACAAGAGCTTAGCAAAAAGGCCTGAACTTGGCCCGTACTTTTTTTAATTTATGAATAAAAAATAAATTTAATTTAAATTAAAAAGAAAAACCTCAAAATATCAATTTAGTTTAATTTTTCATATTAATATTTGTTATTTTACTAGGTTGTATTACTAATATTTTATATATTGTACTATTATTCTATTATATATTAGATGATTATCTTTAATTTAAATATTTTTCTTAATTAAAAAACTATTTTATAAATAAAAAAAAAAACCCAGGCCGATCCCGCCTGTCCAAATTTGAACGGACTTTTAAAGAGTTTAGACTTTGTTTGAATAATGCAGGCCTGGGCATCGAAAAGCCCGGCCCAAGCCCACAAATTGTCATCCCTAAATTAAATGAATTATATAAATGAAAATTGAAATAAAAAAGTTTAAATATTAAAAATAAAAAACACATGTTACAATATGAGTAAAAAATTAATAATAAGATATTTTTCTTATAATACATAAACATTCTTTAGTATAAGCGCAATCATTTGATACGCTATTAAACCGTGCGATTTAATACAATAAGTACACGCACGCTATTAAACCGCATAATTTAATAGCGTGTCCACGTTAAAAAAAAAATTAAAGGCACCCAAACCTAAAAATGATTAATGTAGTGTATGTAGCATTGATTTTGCTTTCCTGCATGAGCAGGACCTTGAAGATGAGTTTCCTGGTCTTGAAGTTGTTGGACTGACTTTCTCTCTGTAAGTTTCTTTTTCATTTGTATTGGAAGATCTACTGTGCGTTTGTTGATTGATGTTTTTGATCCTTATTATTTCTTTTGATATCTTTTACTAGAAAATGGTCTGGTACAATATGGTCGAGAGAATGTCATATTGAAGGAGAAATTTTAGAATACCTCTTATATAATTTTTAATCAATTGATTCATGCACGAGATGTGTGTTTAAATTTAATATAACTACCACTTATATGATAATTTTTCAAAATAAATGCACACATGTCATACTATCATTTGCTTGTTGTATGACTAATACGGTACCTCTAATGTATTTTAGAATTTCTTCATATTGAATATGCACTTCAGCATGAATACCTTGATGATGTTTAGGCTTGATATATTTTCCATTTGTTTTACTATCTATCCTGCTTTCAAGAACTATCATTAAATGGTTTCATGATACTATGATATTTAGAGTTAAACTATTTAAACTCACTAAGTCCAGAACATTCTCTCTCTATTTTTATTTTAAATCAACCAGGCACTTATTTTATTTTAGTTTTGAGTGTTGATTAATTTAATGAATGACAATTTTCTCAGGAAACAAACATAAAGTCAATCTAGACATGGGGTCCAAAAACGAAATTGTGCCATACCATTGGAGTTTCTTTTCGATTTCTTGAGTGACTCTGGGCATTCACATTAGTTGAGCTTGGGTGTGTCCAAGGAATCAGGATTCTCTCCTGATCTGATCATGTTATGAGCAAAACAATTAATTATTGATTAGTTGTTAATAAAAAAATAAAAAAATTAAATCTTACTCATACACTACCACTAAAAAATATATGGAAATTTTTTTTAAAATATCAATATAACTTAGATAAGAGGAGAATCTTATTCCGTGTCCAAGATGATATCAATACAATACACACAAAAATTTGAGCCTTGGCTTTGAATTTTTAATTTTTGTGAGCCATCATGAATTCGTGGCACGAATCAAATGACACGTTATCTTATCAATTCGAACTTATTAGTGTAAGCCAGTAGAAAACTCAGCAAACTTGAAATTGATTAAATTTTTGAGCTGTACTAATGTATGCATCCAATGTCCTAATAGATATTGTATTGTGAAAAAAAAAAGAGTCTGGAATTGAAGAGAAATCAGATTAATATTCAATAATTGGGAACGCTTACGTTACGTTAATTGTATCTCACGTTCTTTGTCTTTTTCTTTCTGAAAAATTTCATTTAGGTTCTTCTAATTTTTTCTTATTTTACATTTTTATAATTATGGATGCATTTGTCTTTTTCCATCCCTCACACATCTATTTTTTATGTTTTCTAAAGTTTTCTTTATTTCTTTAAACATTAATATATGATTATCAAATTAATATAAATCCATAAATTCGGAATAAATTTATGGTCCTAAAGTTATTATTCCCATTCATTCTTGTTCTAACAGATCTATTTTTTGATTTATTAAATTTATAAAAATATTTATTATGTTTTCCCATCCAAGATTCATACGATCTATGCTATTAGTTAGTTCGTATATTATATTGAATGCTTGTTGATTCATAGTGCTTCTAACTTATACCAGTATATTAAAAATTTTATGAATTCGTCTATGAACTTCATTCTTTTTTCTATTAAAATTTCATCACATGTTGTATAGTTCTTTCCAGTAGTTCCTGTGTCAATTCAAAATCTATATTTCGTATATTATTTTTCTCAGCTTTTATAGATTTTATTAAATTTTTTCTTCTCTTTTATGTACTCTTAAGGAATAAAGACTACTTATTATAGCTTCTATAGGGTCCATTCAATTATAGTTTTATTTGACCATTTATGGCTCTGATATCATTTGGTGCAATGCATAAAAATAAAAAAATAAAAAATAAAAATAACAGAGAAAACAGAGAAATAGAGTAGATAAATGATAATAAACAGAATTATAAAAACAATTCTTATTACAATTTTTAAAGGAAAATTAAACAATAAAATAAATAACATGAAAATATATAAACAGAATATAATAAATAGGGTTACAAAATAATTTTATTAGAAAAGTACGTGACGTTGTTCTACCACTAAGTACTACTATCCAGGTAGCTCTTTGGACCAGTAGCCCGCAACCCGAAGTGGTTTCTAGTCGATATACTTTTCATGTATTTTAAATTATATTTCAAGTTCTTCATTATCTGAATTTTTTGTTTCTATGTAAAAACAGAAAAAAAAAAATAGATAAAAATAATAAACAAAATCTAAGACGATTCTATGAATTCAATATTTTATATAAGACTGATAATGTTACAAAATTACAAATTATAATTCAAATTCTTCATTATCTGAATTTTCTATGTAATTCATGTAAGAAGGCTCAACTTCCTAATTTTTATATTCTATATATACCTTGGCTATATCAATTCCTTCTTCCACAGTTAGCATAATTATATTATGTTTTAAATTATCTGTTTCAATTTGTCTTATTATTTTCGTTTTATTTCTTGTGGTAGATCGAGTGAATATACTGCTTGTAGATTTTCTGTGCTAAGAAGTTCTTGTTTACTAAACAGATATGAACTTTATTTAAATGATCCTAAATTAAAGTCTATTATCATCATATAATCGTTATATGTTATCCTAATTGTTGGGTTTAACATATGTTCTTTAGAGTTCCCTAACAAGATATTGTTATTCATGCTTTAATTATACAAATTTGTTTTTCATTTGAAGATTTGCCCTTCCTCCATAAATCTCCTCAGCATCAATTATCAACACAACAAACTTCCACCAACAGATAAGGTTTCAGAATTATTACCTAAGTTATCCTCTATTCTCTGCTTTCTGATCTTTTTCTAGTAACCTGCAGCCTGGTTGTCTTTCTTCCCTTAACGGCCTCCTGCCTCAGCAGGATCTGCGGACTCGAGCGGCTTTATTGTATGGATTTTGATCGTTAAGCAAATGAATGTTGGATAAGTTTATATTTCTCTTTCTTTTCTAAGGTGGCTGTTGTTTTCGTATTAATGATGTATTGATTTAGGTTTCAGAGCAAGAGAAGGGTTTAGCTGTTCATTTTTAAAGAATTGAGAACTATTGGAGATGATGAAGTTATTGCAATGATAAGCTCTGAGAGCTTTCTCTCCCTCTTTTCCCTTTTTATTTCCAAACTTGATTTTTACATTATTGGCCTTACATTATTCCTTTCGTTGTTACATTATTACAAAAATCTCTTTTTCATGCCACGTGGTCTTCTTTTTATTTTTGGTAGTCACGGGCGTCTCTTTTTCCTTTATCTTGTCGAGCATCTTCTTTAATTTGTCTCCCACGAGCTGTCTACCATCCATAACAACTTGCTTTATTTTGTTGGACATCTTCTTTTAATTTTGTCTGACACGAGCTGTCTATCATCTTTTGCTTTTTGTTGGATTCTCCTCCATTAATTGATGGGCTAGTTGAATTGTTTTGTTGCTACTAGGGAACCTCATAGTACTTATTTCATTGATGAAATCTAAAAGTATTGTTGATGGCGAGTAGCTATCTTATGATGTGATAAGAATATAATTTTCAAATTTTATAATGGCTCTAAAATTCCTCTTGTATGAATATTTTGCTATGCTCCATATTGTTTTGATCCCTCTGGCTCTTCTGGTTCTTATCCAAGACTTATTTATTTGAGGAACACTCGTGTATTTTGTTCCAACTTCGATTTTGAATTTTTTTATAATATGGCCTACAGAGATCATGTAGAAAGCTTGGTATTCTATATTCTGGTGGTATTCTAGGCTTATGGTGTAAAATTTGAGATATACGGGTCTCTTTTGTGCAAATTTTGAAATTTCTTTGACCAATAATTCATCAAAACTGGCTATTTCCCTGAGCTCTATATCGGGATATATTAGGTCTAGAAACCCATATTTTGCTGTCTTTCCTATGAGGAGTGGATCAGCTCTTTTAGTAGCAATCATTCTGGGGTACATATTTTTTCCTGGAGCTTTGAAGATTGTATTTTGATGAGAACATATAGAATAAACCCATGTAGAAAACTATTTATATTCTTCTTCTTTTAAGTTTAGGGGTAATTCCTCTTTTTCTTGGGTATTTATTCGAATGTACTTTTTTGGAGAATCAGTTTTGAGTGGTGGTTTTACTTCTATGGTTATTATTTGGCTAGGAGAAGGATCAGAGGTTGGTTTATTTTCTCTGATGGGTCCACTACTACTTCCAGTATTTATGTTTATTGGGCTGGTGTTTATTGTAAGCCCTTTTGTTAGGTCCTCTACGTATGACTCTAACAAATGTAGTCCTTTTTCATGGGCCTCAGAGACCTTTTTCAAATAGTGTATTGCATTTATCATATCAGATGCTTCGATTTTGAGCCAGGCTATTTCAGTCTTTATTGTACTGATGGTTTTATTCAATTCAGGATTCATTTCTGCATTCTATATTCCTACTTAAAAAATCCGCAAGAAAATTGCTAGTACCTTTTATGTGGATAATCTTAAAATTATAATAAGATAAATGAGCTTGCCATCTATGTAGCCTCCGATACTGAGGTTCATTTGGTAAAGTTCTGTTAATGAGTGAATTTATTTGTGTATTATCTGTTTCTATGGTGAACTGTTTTTATAATAAGATTAAAGAAAACTTCTTTATTCCTTTATATATTGCAAGTAA
This sequence comes from Citrus glauca, assembly GCA_029633175.1. Lineage (NCBI taxonomy): Eukaryota > Viridiplantae > Streptophyta > Magnoliopsida > Sapindales > Rutaceae > Citrus > Citrus glauca. The sequence continues at coordinate 28,651,955 of JAQOOD010000002.1, forward strand.
TTCTTTCTCGTGAACGGGGTAATTTACTTGAGCTTGGTTAAATGTTCCATTTGTGTATTTACATATTTTATTTATATCTGTTTTAAGTATGGCTCCCCAATGTAAATCAGAAGTATCAGTTTGTATAACTAAATTATCATTTTCTTCTGGTAGTCTTAATGTAGGGAGATCCTTGCATTCTTCTTTTAAACTTTTTACTATCTTTGTATGTTCTATACTCCATCCTCTAGTGTTATTCTTTCTAAGTAACTTTTGAAGAATATTCTCTTTTTTGCTAAGTCTTTTATGAATCCTTCTGCATAATTTAAACATCCTAAAAACTTTTGGATTTGTTGTTTATTCTCTAATTTATCTGAAAATTCAGTAATCTTTTTTCCTATATGACTTTGAAGTTTAATCTCATTTTTATCAAGTATCATTCCTAAAAATTCTATCCGTTTGTGTTCTATTACTGCTTTTCTTTCTGATAAAACTATTCTTTCTTTAATGCATATATCAACAAATTCTTTTAACTGTTTTCTATGATTTTCTAATGTGTATGATGCTATTAATATGTCATCTACATATACTATACTATATTTATAATCTCTGAATATTTTATCCATTCTGCTCTGAAATATTTGTGGAGCATTTTTTAGTCCAAAAAGCATTACTAACCATTCATAATGGCCTTAAGGAGTATTAAAAGCTGTATACAGTATACTATTTTCCTCCATTTTGATATGCCAAAATCCTATTTACAATTAAATTTTAAGGAATAAGATTTATTTTTAACAATATTTATTAATACTTCTTTATTTGGAAGGAAATAACCATCAAATTTTGTATATTTATTTAATTCCTTATAATTTATTACCATTCTAGCTTTTCCTCTAATATGTTCTGCTCGTTTTCTAATCATAAAGTCTGGACTATTACTGTTTCTTATTAATTTAAGGTCTAATAATTCTTTTAATTGAATTTTGAATCTAATAATTCTTTTAATTGAATTTTGAATTCTTCCTTATCTTCTTCTGTATATAGCATAGGTTTTAGTCTTATTATTCTATTTTCTATTAATTCAATCTTTGCTCTAGGATGATCTGGTTTCCATAATGCTAGAGGGTTTTCCTTATATACTTGTTCAAGTTGTGATTTTATAGTTTCTATTTGTATATTGTAACTCTGTCCTTGTGATATTAAATAACTTTTTTTCATATATAAGAGTATCACCACGCTAGACTAGCTGAACTCTGTAGGGTTTAAATTCGCGAGGGATTCGGAGAATATAATTGTAAGGTGTTTTAAGAGTAATCATATATGGAGTTTGCTGGTAATATTGAAATTGTTGGATAAAATTATTTCCTAAAAGGATATCGCAATCCATCTGATTATATTGGTATATTTGACAGATTCTTATGAGTTTACTACCTAAAAGGATTTCGTAATTTTGTAAAGATAAATTGACTTATTGTTTATCTCCTGTGATACCAATAATTTTTAAACTTCCATTAGACTTCCATTGACTAGATATAAAGGATTTCATAATTGTAATTTCACTTCCTGTATCTATTAAAGCACAAGTATCTATATCTTTTTCTAGAGTATTTATTTGTATATAAACGAACATATGGTATTTCATATAGGCATGTTTTAACATGTGTTACAGACTATTTATTGGCCTTCTATTTGTAGAGTTATTTGATTTTTATCTATTTTATAATATTCTAAACTATTAAGGAAGCTATTTCCTAATACTATATGCTTTTCTGGATCTGTAGTCATAAAAGAATCTATATAACAAGACACAATTATTCTTGTCCCTTCTATTATTAATGGTACTCTTATTTCTTGTCTAGAAATATGTTTATTCCTATTAAAGTCTGTATATTCATATAGGATTTTTTTTCTTTTACTAAAAGTCTTTTATTTTTTGTATGATTTATATAATTATGACTTGTTCGAGTATCAACTAATATAGGTATTTTTGTTGTATATTCTATGCCATTAAAATATTGTCCAACTATCTTAACTATATTACTAGCGGTTAATGCTTTAATTAATTATTTATCTATATTTATTAATTGTCTATCTGTACTTAATCTTCTAGATGAACTTCCTCTTAACAAAGTTTTTCCTGCAAAGCTTATAGGAATAATAGAATTTTCATTATTATCTTTCAAAAATTGTTTGTTATCATTTATATTTAGTTCATAAGTTATTGAGATTTTATAATCTTGTGTAATAGGTTCTATAAACGTGACTATATCTTCACATTCTTTATTTATTTCTATATATGGTTTATCTCCATAGATTTCTCCATAATTTGAATTACAAAAACTGTATAAAGCAGAGTAATGTATAGTCATTAGTCTATTTCCTTCTTTTATTAAATTCTTTTTTAGTAATTTAAAATGTAAGTTTTTTTATCTTTTATATGTACACAATATCTTGGGTGACATGTAAATAACAACTTAGTATAGCATAAATTTCCTTCGATTGTTCCTAAATGTCCTATATTAGGATCATGAAATCTTTGGTCATGGATGGACAATACGATTGGGCTATCTATCCCTTCTTTAAATAGAGATTTTATCAGAGTTTGTGTCTCAGCTAGATATACGTATTATATTTTTTCTCTTATTGATTCATTTTTATTTTTTTTAATGCTAAATCTATTATTCTTTTATTTATTAGACTAAATCTAATATTTCCTTCAGCTTGTGTTATTGTTACCGCTTTTTCTTGTTCATAATATTCATGTAAAATTACTCTTTTTCTTTTAAATAAATCTCTTAACTTTTGTAATACGTCATATTCAGGTTTTTCAACATTCAATTTTAAAAGTTTATTATATTTTTCTTTATTAAATGTAGATATTAAACTATATCCACTTCTATTTTCTTCTCTTTCTATCTCCTCAATTTCTTCTATTACTTCTTCTTTTTCGATTAAATTATTCTGACTCATATTCACTATCACTTTTTTCCATTATGTATATTTCTTTTCCTACATAATCTGATATATTTTTTTATTTATTCTAGATCAGTTTTGATGGCTTCAAATTCTTCTTGTAGAATTCTAACTTTCTTTTTTGTACAGTCAGTACTTATATGTCTTATTTCTCCACAATTCTAACATTTACATTTTGATTTATCTAATTGTTTCTTTTGATTTTGATACTTTCTCCCAGCTTTTTTATATTTCTTTTTAAAATGGTTATATTTCTTATATCTTCTTTCTTTTTTATGCCATTTGTGTCTTTTTCTTTTATATGGTACAGAACAACCCCATTGTGATGGCATTTCTGTTTTTTCACAACATATTTCTGTTATATTTCTACTCTTTTTTATTAGGTTTCTTTGCATGCATATCTCACTTAATCTTGTATTTAAGAACCTTACTCTAGCTCCTAATGTATCTGGAAGTCTATCTTTTGTATTACATCTTTCATATTTATTAATAAAATAACTGTTCCAAGGGTACGGTAATTTAGAATAATATAAAATTTTATATATTTCTTGGTCTTCTAGACTTACATGTTGTTCATAACAATACCTGGAGAATTCACATATATATTCTTTTACATAGCACATATTACAAATTGTTAAATTCATTAATTTTAATCTAGCGTTTAACTTTTCTTGATTTGCTTCTTTTTCTGAATTTTCTAGCCAATCTTCTCCTAAAAATTCATTTGCTACATATTCTATTAATCTTTCAATACCTAATGACTTACTTCTTCTAAAGGCTATTTTTACAGAATTTGTTATAAGTCTTTGGGTATCATTACTTAATCCTCTCCACCAATTAAATACATTTCCTATCATATTAGATATAAGGATCTCAGTAAATACATTTATTTTTTCTTCTTTTGTTTCTACATTCCAATCATCATTTGATCCATTATATGTAAAGAACAGTTTCATTTGTATTCCCCACTCTGCTAATGTCTTTCGAGGATTTCTTTTACAATCTAAATCTAATAATGTTTTAGCATTATTTATTGGGGTTAATGTATCTTGGTTAGGTTGGTATTCTTTTTTCCAAGGTGTATTTTTGACTTGGGGCATATATTCATAAAAATGTCTATTTTTCTTTTTTCTATTTTCATATCTATGGCTAGGTTCTGCCACATTAGGTTTCATTTCTGGTCCTCCAGATGTATTCATTTTTATGTGATATTCTTTTTCAAATGTTTCTAAATCACTTAAATTTATATAACTAAATTTTTCAGTTAAGTTTTCTAAATCTTCCATTATTCAGAGTTTGACTCACTTAATAATGTCTCCTTTATTTCTAACTTTTCTTTTCCTTTTTCTTTTTTCTTTATTTATGCTACTAAGTCCTCTGATTCTTTCAATATTTTAGGGTATTGTGTTTTCATAAATCAGTTATCATAGCTTCTCGATTATGGTTTATGTGTTGGTTTATTTGAACTTGTTCCTATAAATCCTGTTTTTAATATTTCAAATCTTTCTAATTTTTTATTTTTCTTTTGACTTTTCTGTATTGTGGCCATTTCTATTTTTATCTTTCCTATTTCTAATTTTATTTCTTTTATTTCTTCTTTAAAGTTTAAAAGTATTTCTTTTAGTTCTATTAGTGAGGTTTCCATTAAATTAAGGGTGTCTATAAATATTTTACAACTTTGGATGTATGTTACGTTGCATGTAACATAGGTTTGGCCTCAATAATTATATTTAATTACAAAATTTTTAATATTTATACGTCCGAGTTAAAAATAATCTTACCCGGACGGCCGGACCAATACCGGAGCAGACCAAACCTCAAGTTGCTTGGACCCCAAGACTCCGCCGCCATTCCAATCCCATTGCCACTAAAAACCGGACTTCAACAAAAGCTTAAAGAATCAAATTTTCAGTTGAAATTGTACATAATGGATCATTCTCATCCCTTTGATGACTTTATTCCACAAAACAGCAAAAGCAAAGGCCTACGTTTTGATGAGCAACGGCACGAACGCATTATGGGCAAGCTCAAAGACTCCATTTTTATAACTCTTGAAGCTTCAAATCCGTCCAGACCCATCAACCGGGAACTGAAGTCCCACATCGCAAAGCAGATGCATGAATTTTTCCCCCACTTTGGGACTCCCACGCACCCTCCATATGCCTTGGTAAGTGTTTTTTTTTCTTTCTCTGTTTGATTTTTTTCAAGTTAAATTTTTATTTTTTCTGATTCTGGTTAGCCAATTTTGCTTTGATTTTTTGTAGTATACAACTAGATCAGTTATTTCTAAATCGACAAAATTGTGTCTTTAACATGTTAAGGATGTTTGATTTCTGTCTTTAATTTTGGTTTCATTTTAACTAGTAATGCACTTTCAAAATGCTTAGTTTACATTTTTTTTTTCATTTGAATATAGCTCGTTCGGAGACATTATAAAAAAGGAATTATTTTCAAAGTGCAAAAAGTGTAGGTTGATTGTGCGGTTACTATGTCCTTTGGTGGCTACTGTGGCCAGAAGATTTTTCATTTTGATTTTTCTGCATGCAACAGAAGAATTATTTCTAAATGATATTCATGTATAAGCTTAATGAGGGTCATTCTTTATAAACATTTGACAAAAGATAAAATTTAATACAATAAGTGACGTTTGGTTTCAATAACTTCTACACTGTGAATGTATTGCTTTGAAATTTGGAATAAAACCAGAAAACATAAAATGAAAGTCAAATTATGGTTATTAAATTTCCAATTTGCCCATATTTGGTGGGTTTGGTAGATGATTCGGACGGCAATTATGGAGCTTAACGAGGGATGCGGGTCAAAAAAGGAGTCAATCTCAGGGTTTATTGAAAAGAATTATGAGGGCTTGCCGTTGGGGCATGCATCTTTTTTGAGTCATCATTTGAGGATGCTTTGTGGGACTGGGGAAATTGTGTGTAGAAATGATGGGCAGTACATGATTTCTGTTGATCAAGTTGGAGTAGAGGAAGAATGTCGTGTAGAAGGCCAAGGAAATGAAATGGTTAATGGATGGAACAAAACAAGGGGAAAGCAGCACGGGTGTGAAGTTGGAAAGAAGGCAGCTGAAGCAAGAGGTCAAGAAGTAGAGGTGTGCCACACTTACACTTCTACAGAACATTAGAGACTTCTTAAAGTTCTCTGTGTTGTCCTTCCATTATTGCCTTTATCATAGTAAATATTTATCATTTGTAAGGTCTTTTTGTTGTTGTTTTTATGTGATGTTACAGAGACCAAGTGCATTGTTATATGATGAAGGGCAAAGCAATTCCCAGTATGAACATATTGAATTGAGAAGACCAAAAAATTTGCAAGAACTACAATTTGAAGCAAGTGGTAAACATGCTGTAGCATGTGTGCAGCGAAATCAGATAGTGGGTTTTGGACAAAATATACCTGAAAAGGTAAGTGTTGAAGGTATACATGATAAGCAAAATGAAGATCATGTTAACCATCCCACTGCTTCTGAAACTGTTGCTCAGTGCTCAAATTGTGATGGTTTATCACCTTCTATGAAAGTAAATATTAAATAGTTCATTACTCCTTGAATAAATTGATATTGTTTTTTCCGAGTTCTTAGTGCAGCATATTAAGACTGTTAATTAATCATGTATCTTGATAGGAACCATGCACGGAGTTGGTGAAGAAGAAAACAGAATTTCAGAAGCAGCTGATGGGAAATTCACATTCTTTGAGGGGAGTGGAAGAAAAGGACAACGTTGAGTTGGAGCTACAACAGAGGGCAAGGATTCTATGCACAGGGAGGGCATCTGACGTCAAAGTGATACGAGGACGAAAGTTGCTGCAAGAACATGAAGATAGATTTATCAGGGATGAAAATCAACCTCAAGAACATCATGATGAAGGTGAAAGCAAGTTATTGCGATTATGTTGCATAAACAGAGAGGATTCTAGTGGAAAGTTGTGTTTTTCACATGGTGACACGTCCTCAACCACGCTAAAAGAGCAGCGAAAGCAGTCGGTAAAGCAGGATCAGCAGCAAATGAGGAATATTTGGGAAGAGAGGAAATTTATCATCATATGCGGTTTGCAAGCTCAATGGCGGTCAGAACCAAAGATTTATGGTCAGCATAAGGCACCCAAGTCACACCCAGAAAATGAGCAACAGCAGATATCACATGAAACCACTATGGGTGATTTACCGTCCTTAGATTATCAGCAAGATATCGAGCAGCAGGATCAGCTGCAGCTGGAGGGTCAAGATCAAGGAAGGCCTCATGAAATAGAAGGCAATGGAAATGATCAGGGGGACCTACGAGTTTATGTTAGACGTAGGTGTAGAGCATAGGACATACACCCGTTGTTTGGTTTGTTTGGGGGATAAATCATTTGTTCATTTTTTGTACAAGGTTCTTATAATCAGCTTTCGAGTTGATCCCAGACATTATTGAAACTCTCTTCCCCTCTGCTGCTGTTCTGGTAATACATGAGAAGGAGTTTCAAGACTGGGAACAAAATATTACCTTCACTGGATCAACACCGCCAATAGCAGCCACAATATCGACAACAGCTCACCAAGGGTGCTTATTTAATGTAAATGATTTCCTGCCCTCTTAGGTGAGCAATTTGCAGTGAATGTATCTATGCTGGCGAAGGCCTGCAGAACAGCACCTTAGGAGGACTCTTAACCATGCGATGCACAATGCCTTAAAACTTATATAAATCATTTTAATATCCTGTTTATGACTTCAAGTTTCTGAATCTTTGCATTATATTTCATCGCTTCAGGTCCTTCAATCTTTACAAGTTTTGGCTATGAAACAGGACCCAGAAAATCTTTCAAACCTTGTTTCCAAACTCCTCTTTAAAGCCACTGGCTTTACAGAACCATGGAAGACCGCTTCAATTTTACCCAGTAAACTTCAATTCACTTATCTCATTGGAATCACTTGGTGGTATAAATGCGACCAGACGGATACGTCATAACCTTTTTTCGTTCTTTGTAATTAAATAGAAGACAATCCACCTATGGAAAAATCCGTGACCGTCGGCATAATCATGTCTTTACATTATTCAATCAGAGGCGCAGCAAATATATCTTTTGTAGTTTTGTTATATATTTCGAAATTATTCCTAAAATTAGCACTTAAATGTAATTGGACTTTCGATATAATGGGAAGACGTTTTAATATTCTCGATAGATTTTACCAATAATTTTTTTTTTAACAAAAGATGGACTTGTATGCTGTATACGGGCACCTACTGCGAATTTTTAATTTTCTTGTAGAAAAGTTTTTCAAAGAACACTTAAGATGACTTTTGTGAGCCGAGTGGTCGCTGGTGGAGGGTATTTTTTTAATTAAATTTGAGTGAATACAGCTTTTTTTCTTACTAAGAGTAAGAAATATGTATCTCTTTAATATTTGTGAGAGTTAAAATTTAGGCAGTATTTTATTAATATTGATATAAATTGGTTCCAATAATAATCTGATTTATAAAATTCCTTACCCAAATATAAGGAATAAGCATCCTCGAATATTTGTGAGAGTTAAAATTTAGACAACGTTTCATTAATATTGATGTAAATTAGTTCCAATAATAATTTAATTTATAAATATTAATTATAATATCATATAATATAAATTATAATTTGAACAATAATTTTATGTAATAAAAAAATGACTTTTGTGGAAAAAAAAAAAAGAACAAGAAAAATACTATAGATTAGTAATTTTTTAAACAAAATGCTTAACACATTCTTTTTGACCAAGGATTTTAAATTAAAAGAAAAATATTATGCTTATTTAATTTGAGAAAATGCCTTTTTTTATTACCCGGACACGTAGCATATGCGGCGGACGTGGCATGAAATCAGACCGCCGACAGCCCATGGAGGAGAAAATCTGGTGGCACGCACCACAGCGTAACAATAGCATTGCACGCCAGTGCACAGTAGCGCCCCCTCTCCAACGCGAAGTTCAACCTCTCTTCTTCCAATGACTGTAATAGCACACAAACTGGACCTTTCACCTGATTACGACGCCGTACAGGAGAAGAAGATTATCGGGGGAGCTGGAGTCGACTCGGCCTTGTTGACGCAGGACTCAAAAACTCGCTCCCTTTTAGACCTCCATAAGTTTACTTCAAATATATTATATAATATCATTCTTTCTCTCTCTTCCGATTTCCGCGTACTTGGCGATAAGATAAGGTACGCAATTTGAGGAATTGTTTCGTCTTTTTTATTTTTATTTTTTAAAATCTGATTTATCACGTCCTGTCGGATTCTTCAGCTGATTCTATTCTCCCCATATTTATCACCCCTCAATCATTCCATTTACATTTTTAAATTTTCAATTTTTGTGAACAGAAAAAATTCAAGCAATTAATTAAGAACAACTTGACGCCAGTACAATTTGTCAACTTGATAAGTTTGAAATGACCGCTTTCTTGTATATATTCCATTTGTTTGATTAGGTCTTTGTATCAGTTTGCAGGTCCTCTTTCACCTCTCACCAGCACCACACGAGCAACTCTATCTTGTTTCAGCAAAGTTAATTAAATAAAGTGAGTTTTTGCCTGATTGTTATTGAAAATTGATGTCAATTTCGTGCTTAAGTTTGTTTTCTTTTTGGTAATAGTAATTCCAATTGTTTTATAGCATGTTTGACAAAGAATTTTTCACCGAGTATGGAGAGGCGAGTCAATATGAGATTCAAGAAATTATCGGAATTGGAAGCTATGGTGTGGTTGCATCTGCCATTGATACTCATACTGGAGAGAAAGTTGCTATTAAGAAAATGAAAGAAGTATTTGAGCATGTGTCGGATGCCACGCGCATTTTAAGAGAGATCAAGCTCCTTCGGATGCTGAAACATCCGGATATTGTGGAAATCAAGCATATAATGCTTCCTCCATGTCGGAGAGAATTTAAAGATATTTATGTTGTTTTCGAGCTGATGGAATCTGACCTCGATCAAGTTATAAAGGCAAATGACGATCTCACTCCTGAGCACCATCAGTTTTTCTTATACCAGCTTCTTCGAGCTCTAAAATATATTCACTCAGGTTAATTGTTTCGTATTGTGTTTTCATAGAGGTTTAAAAGATGGTTCTGATGATTGTTTGTCAATTTTGCAGCAAACGTTTTTCATCGTGATTTGAAGCCAAAAAATATTCTCGCGAATGCGGATTGCGAACTGAAGATATGTGATTTTGGCCTTGCACGTGTATCATTTACTGATACCCCTTCTGCTATTTTTTGGACTGTATGTGTTTCGGTCACTTGTATCCACATTTTTTGGCCTTAATCCTTCAATGAAGTAGATTAGTACCTTTACTTAGATTGTATTTAATAAACATTTGAAACTAAAAAATCTGTATGTGTACTTTACAAGGATTATGTGGCAACTCGATGGTATCGTGCTCCTGAACTCTGCGGTTCATTTTTCTCTAAGGTAAGGGCATATGAAATATATATTCTTCTAACTTCAGTTTCAATGAGGTCTTGGATTTAGATTTTGGTTCAAAATGGTTTGTTCTTGAACACCATATGCTGGCATCCTTTATTTAATGGTGATGTATCCTTTTATTTTCTTGGTTCACTAGTCCTTTCTTGGTATCAGGTCAGAATTCCCTGCCCTTTCTGTTCGTAGTTTTTCTTAATTTCTCTGTACATATGTGCTTAAGAGTCTACTAAATTCCAAATCCATGCCCCTACCTGACTTTAGTGGATTTTTTTTCCTTTTCTTTTCCTGTTTCCCTGCAATAAAAGATATGTGGGAAAACTATCAGCATGAATTGAGTAAAAGAGCCCATCTATTTGAGAAAAATTGCAATAAAGCGTATAATTGTTTATATCTGCTTCATACAGTTGAAATCTGCAACCAGATTACAGTACATCTTCTTGAGAAGTGTCATCTGTGTAAATTTGCAGTGGTATTTGTGCAGCTATAAAGATTTTCTCCTCCATGGCTGTCGTATGTAAGCATGACATGCTTAGACTGAAAACCACAATTATATTTGTGTTTTATAAACCTTATATATAGGGCATCTGAATTTTGATGCCTTACTGCTTTAGTTAACCTTCAGGAGTACAGTTTAGAGATGCTTCACATCTGTGGAAGAGACAACTTGATATTGGAAAATCATGTCTGTCTTTCTGCTTTTTGGCATGGCAGATGCATCAGCTTTAATGATGTATTTCTTGCTTTTCTCTGTCAGCAATACCTGAGATTGCATTGCTGCCTGTTCCAGCAATGAATTTTGCTTAATGCTCTGTTCCAGTAGATCTGTAATTTATTTACTTTGAATTAAATTTCTGAGTTTCTGCTTATTGCATGTTCTAAAATTGCTTCTTTTGCAGTACACCCCTGCTATTGACATTTGGAGCATAGGATGCATATTTGCAGAACTGTTAACAGGAAGACCTTTGTTTCCTGGGAGGAATGTGGCACATCAATTGGACCTCGTCACTGATTTGCTTGGCACTCCTTCTGCTGAATCAATAGCAGGGGTTTGTTAACTTTACTAACATCTTTGCTGCCAGAGAAATAAATAAAGTTCTGATTTGGCCAAGGTTTTGTATTCTTATCAATTTGGTTGTTTTCAATACCTACAGATTCGAAATGAAAAGGCAAAAAGATATTTGAGTAGCTTGAGAAGAAAGTGGGCAGTTCCATTTTCACACAAGTTCCCTGGTGCAGATCCTCTGGCTCTGCGTTTACTTCAGCGTCTGCTTGCATTTGATCCTAAAGACCGCCCATCTGCCGAAGAGATAAGATTTACTGAAATCGTGTTTAATTGGCTTTTTCTATATTTTTATGTACTTGGTATCCGTACCGTAAACTCTGTGTACTTTTCTTTCCTGACCCTGCTTATTGTTTTATTTACAAGCATTAGCTGATCCATATTTCCATGGACTGGCGAACCTCGAAGAGGAACCTTCCAGGAAACCTATTTCAAAACTTGAGTTTGAATTTGAGAGGAGGAAATTGATAAAAGATGATGTAAGAGAGTTAATATATAGAGAGGTATGATTCAAATAATTGATGCTTCATTGTTTTCTACTGCTTGTTAAGGTTGCTTGTTGATGGGTAGTATTCAAACAAACAGATTTTGGAGTATCACCCCCACATGCTTGAAGAGTACCTTCAAGGCACAGACCATACTCACTTCATGTATCCAAGGTCAGGGATCCAGTTGCTCTTTTATTGCTGATGGATTAATTTATTGCACAAACAGAAAGTGAGGAGATTTTATTTAGGTGCCATGCACGACTGTAAGGTGTTTAGGCCCGATCTTTGAGTATGAGAAAGTAATGGAACTACCAGCTACTGGTGGTCCCTTTAAAATGCCTTCATTGATTTAAACATATAATATACATAGGATGTTCCCCACAAGAAAAGTGCAGGCCATGAGAGCTGACTATTACCCACTGTAATGACATTATTGTATTTATTTATTTCTCAACTTTGAAAGTAATTCAATGATGTCTTCCCTTAAGAACTTTTGTGTGTGTAAGTATGACGTAATTGTCTATCAGCTAAACTGACTTTGTTGTTGAGAAATTACCCCATTGAATGTTCTAGGATCTCATTGACCTGTGACTCTGGGTTTTACATTGACAGTGGAGTTGACCAGTTTAAGCAGCAATTTGCCCGCCTTGAGGAGCAATATGGTAAAAGAGAAAGACACATTCCACTCCGAAGAAAGTATACCTCCTTGCCTAGGTATGGGTGATGCCAAAATTCTGAGCAGTTATTAGGTCATTATCATTTTTGTTTAATTAGTTGCTGCCATTTTCTTCTCCACAGGGAAAGAATCAGTACATCTGAAGATGAGGCTACAGATCAAACAGATTCTTTGAAGAAACGTACAGCTTCTGTCACTCGTGCTAGTCTCCAGAGCCCTCCAAGTTTGCCCAGGTTTGCTGAATTGCAGTCTGCTCGGGGAAACTCTTTAACCATGCAGCATGGTTCTAGCAGTCAAAAGTGTGGTGTCCTCTTGAGGAGTGATAGCATGAGTGCTTCAAAATGTGTGGGTGTCAACGGAAAATATTGCGACTGAAAAGTGCGTTTTAGGGACAGATAGAAGAGTACCAGACGAGGCATTATCACCCAAAGTCTTAGGCAATTCTTTTACATGTCTTATGTCAACATAGATTACATAAAAAATTTATATTATTTATTGGATCCAAACAAACTCAGAGTAGTCCATAAAGTTTTGTAGACTTATTTCCGGGGAGAAGGTGCATTGTGCACTTATCCTTTCATTTAATTATGATGTGCATTGTGCACTTACCATTCATTTAATTATGATTTAACACATTAATATTGATAAACTTTTTTGTGCATTGTCCTGCCATTTATGACTCAAATTCTGGCGGTTGGTTCTAAAGGTTTCCAAAGTTCTACAGTTCTATTCATTAGTTTTTCTTTTTGATTTTTAAAATTTTTAATTTTAGAGTTATTAATTTTGGGTGTATATGAATGAAATTTGGGTGCAATTGGAGGTTATGGGAGAACCTGTAGTTCATGATTTTCAAAAGAAAGAAATGGAATTAGATGATGATGACATTCATGAAATCTTCATAACCATATTCTCTTTGATCATCATAATCTCACAAAAGGTCAAAAACATGCACATGAATTATCATTTGTTGTTTTGACATTTGGTCAAAATTTTAAGTCTTTTAAGCATAAGCTGTCGCATCATTTTACAATGGAAAGGATTTTTTTTCAATAATGAAATTGTTTCTTAAAATATATTTACTAATAACCTCAAATATAGAGGATTGAAACGACATGTCATATGAATTATGGAAAAAAATAGACTACAAATATTTCAGAAAAAACGATTGCATATTTTCTACCGCAAACACTGTACGAGATTTTAAAACGACATATCATATGATATATAAACGCCGACACGATAAAATGTCGATTACTCTAATAAACAAACGACAAGTAATTTCATTTATGCTTACTAAATTTCAACAAAAATAAGGAGATGTATGATTCCAGTGACATTAATGAGCCGATAAAGGAGTGGATAGAGCAGTGTACACGTTTGATGTGATGATGAAAAAGAGCAGAATCTCTTTCAGAAAAGACTTGGCAAAAAGGCTTCCTTTTCCTTCCTTTTCCCTTGAGCCAAAGTGCATGCATGGCAAATTCACTGTTTGCTTTCAGATCAATCAGAAAGGTTGCTTTTACGTCTTCTGCTTCTGCTTCTGTGAAATGGAAAGGTGGGGTTTCCTTGGTTCAAGGAGCTTCTAGAGGAATTGGCCTTGAATTTGTGAGTGTCATGGTTTTTCTTTGACACCCTTTGGAAAATAATTGTTACTACTTGGAAAATTTTGACGCATTAGGAATTTCTTTAACTGGTGAGCTATAAAATTATCAATTTGAATTCTTGGCTTGATTTGTTTGGTTGGATTCTTACGTTTTCAAATTGTGAATTATGTCATGGTTTGTCTCTTTAATCTTGCATATATTTCTCATGCATATTGGCCGCTTGCAATGCAGTTTGTAAACTTGACTGCTTTCCACTTATCTTACTGCTTTGGTTTACAACTAGAATGGAGTTCCTTAAAATTAGTGTTGATATATAGCTGTCCAATTTTAATTTCCTGTTAACTAGATGTAAACATTGTTTTTTGTTCCCTCTTTGGTAGATTGTCAAATACAGGTCACCTATTTAGCAGTATCTTATTTTCGACACATCAACTTCATTAGATTTATGGTATTGCCAAGTACTGAATGTATTGTAGTCATCAATCCAGATGAGGTGTTAAAAATTCCATAACTCCTGTTGAGCTTTCAATTAAGGCTTCACATTGCAATAATCATTTTCTGAACTTATGCAGCCTGTATTTTGAATTTCAATCTTGTGCAATCATCTAGTGTCCTGAGGTTGGCAGACCTGGAATGTGTTATTTTATCAATTACTAGGCTTTGGCATGCACATTTTAGGATTCACTTTCCTCTTCCTGAGCTTTTCTGCTTTAATGTTGGGTGACTGCTGCATCTTTGTGTCGGAGGCTGCTCTGTTTTCATGGTGCATATCAAGACTAGTTTATCTCATTTCAGTCATTTGGGATGAAATATTGGTTCTATGCCATCGTTGACGTATATTTTTAAGGCATATTGTCTTCTTGTTATGCTTGTTATACTAATTTTGGATAGTGATCATGCTCACCACATTATATACAATTCTGCAATTATCAACCTGAATGTTTTATTAATTTCATTTTTGAGTGAAAACAATCATATTGCTGGAAGACACCACTTGTGTGTTTGTAATGCTCGTGTTGAATTTAAGAATGAGAAAGGTTAATGAAGCCGGGGCACATAGTCTTTACATGTTTTCTCCTTTGTATAGGCTAAGCAACTGCTGGAGAAAAATGATAAAGGCTGTGTTATTGCCACCTGTCGTAATCCAAATGGGGCAACTGGTCTTCTTGACTTGAAAAATAGGTTTCCTGAAAGACTTGACGTTTTACAGTTGGATTTGACAGCGGAAAGCACCATAGAGGTTACATTGCTCTCAATCTTATTCTTTTCTACTATCTTCTGCTTTTAACACAGATCAAAGGAACTTGTCTTGGTCTTTTTCTGTGGATTTTTTAAATCAAGTTGGCCTGTTATTTATATCATTGTCCAATTTTATCTCTTTGGAGTTTGGACTCTTCTTTCTAGCATAATAAGTTTTCTTCTCAAAAAGTTTTTGTTCCATAGAAACAGAGAAAAATTGGAAAGATAAAACGAAAACTTGGAAATTTTACAACCATGTGTTTGGAAAAGCTGTTATGAGATCTTTAATATTAAACATTTTAGTTTTGTCTTCCTGGCAACAAGGTGATGTGTTGAATTTTGTTCTTCTGGCTTTCAATTTTATCAATAGAGAGTTTAATAAACTTATTTCCCCCTAACTGCAAATTATATTTCAGGCATCTGCAAAGTCTATAAAAGAAAAATATGGCTCTTTGAACCTTCTCATTAATGCTTCTGGCATTCTCTCAATACCGAATGTCTTGCAACCAGGTAGGGATAATTTTTAATTCTTAAAGCAAGACTCTTTTGCCTAGTGCTGGAAGGAAAAGCACTAGAGATATAAAACTGTAGATTGTATAACTAGAATTAACTCTGCTATTATATTATACAATACAATAACTAAAACCTCAATATTTTTTTGCATTATTTTTCCTTTTTCATTTTCCTTTTTCAACTCCTACAAAGATTATTAATTCAATTTCTATCATTTCAGTACAGAAACAACGTTAAACAAAGTAGAGAAATCATCCTTGATGCTTGCTTATGAGGTTAATGCGGTGGGTCCTATCCTAGTGATAAAGGTGCAATCACTTTTGCTGCAAAATTTTATATTATAGCAGGCATGTGATGGTATTAAAAAACAGAAAATAAAGCGATGTTGTCATTATGACCTATGTACGTAGGCATGAGATTGTCTTTTTCTAGTTTTTGTGTTTAAGCAGAACTTTTTGTTGTTGTTTATATTAGCAGCATATGTCGCCTCTTCTTAAAGTTGGAGGCACTGTGATTGAGAGGGATGTTGCTGTTGTGGCCAATTTAAGTGCCAGGGTAGGATCCATTGGGGACAATCGCCTAGGTGGTTGGCACTCTTATCGAGCATCAAAGGCTGCCCTTAATCAGCGTAAGATCCTTGCCATGGATTTTGAAGTTTGATATTGAAATATTGAAGCATTTGGTGTTTTTTTGGATAACTTCCCGAAGCAATAGAAAATTGAACATTATTGCTCAAGGGCTCTAGAATTCCTATTTCATTTCATGTTGACTTAAAGCAGTACTAATAATATTGTTCTATAACCATATTCTTGGCTTTCACATATTAGTGTGCTATCAACTTCAAAGAACGGTTTCGTTTTTAGTGGATTTTGTGGTGCGTGAGTGAAAGCCACAAAACCAAACTAAGAACAATGAGTTTATCCTTACAATCCTCTCTTCTATCTCTCCTCCACGGCATAAGCAAGTGTGTTCGCTCCAATTCATTTGTTTTACAGCTCCCTTTTTATCTTCTCCCTTTTCGTCTTTTCTTTGAGTTCGTTCACCTTCTCTTTTTGGCTAACAATCCTTTCTTTTCTTCTTCGTTTTTCTTCCATTTTTCCTTTCTTTGTTTTCTTTTCTTTCTTTTCCCCTTTTTCTTTCTTTTCTTCTTTTCTTTGAGTATGAATCGGTTGATGAGAGCCGACCTAATTGATAAGAGTCTTCCATCTTCTTCGGGTGGTGATTCACGTACGGTTTCATGGTGTTGCTGTGGTACTCCGACATCACTAGTCTTGTGAGGTATCCAACCATCACCAATTCTCGACAGCAACAAGAAGTCGAGCCAATAGAGGTGGATACAGTAGCTCCTGGTGTACCTGGGGTACCCCATAATCAATGTCCCTCTGTAAAGTCTCATCAATTAGGCCGGCTTTCACTAGTTGGTTCGTACTCTACACATGGATGTTACTCTGTAAAGTTCGGAATCTCTTTACAAAATCACTCACTTCTCTTCCCACCTCGTGGACAGGGCACGCTCCTTTGGTCAAAGTAATATGTACAAGGTTCCAAGGAGCCCCAAATGAGAGGAAAGATGTATATGGGAAATTGGAATAAAAAAAAGAGAGAAGAGAGAAAAATATAGAGAAACTAAACACATATTATGTTCGTTAAAAGAGTTTCATACTTGCACATCTTTACCATCAGCTGGGGTACTACTCTCTCACTCACCCTCAGCTACAAACCAACCATGCCTGTAACCCTTTTTCAGTATGGGATTTGTGGTCACTAGATTACCATGAACTTCCCATGTGGCAAAATAAGCAGTGGATAGGCCAGCGGGTTTTTTCAATTGATAGAGTCCCCTCAACTCCCTATAAGAAATATCCTGCACAAACACTTCTAACCATAGTACCTCAAAGCTTGTAAGTAACCTCCAGCCAGGTAGGGATAACTGCCCTGGGCCAATTTTCATGTCACCAAACATCTTCTTAAAAAACTGTTGAAGGGGTAAACGAAGATCCAGATCGAAAAGATCGATGTGTAGGGCTATATCGTCAGATAGGGCTGGGCAAAATCGGGTGCGGGTCGGATTCAGATCAACCCGATCGGATTTCAGGTTGATCGGGTTGGATAAAAGCTCATCCAAACTCAACCCGAACCTACAACCCGATCCGATCCGGATCGGATCGGGTTGTAGGTTCGGATTGAGTTCGGATCGAATCGGATCGGATATAAAGTATATTAACAATTACACACGATCTACACATTTGTTCACCATCTTTGTCAAGTTACACTAACAACCCGAAGCCTTCAAAAATCAAAAGTCAATAGCCAAATGACGCTTGAATCGGATGGAGCTTGATGGGTTGAATGGAGCTTGAATCGGATCAGGTGATGGTGGAGGATTGGAGGCGTGGAGGTGGCGCAGCAGATCCGGTACTTGGTGGCAACAGATTGGTAGATCCAGTATTGGCGGAGCAACTTTGGTTGGCGTTGACTCTCGGCGGTTGCTGCATTTGGTGACCGGATCCAACTTGCCCCTTGAACTTCGTGTGTGTTTGATTGTCTATGAATCGTGACTGTTTCATTTGTTTGGCTGTGGGTGTGCGCTGTGTAACTATCGCTTGTCTTCGTCGGTTGTGGGATGCGAGAGAGGGAGGTTGTGGCGTGTACGTCTCTGGTCGGCGGCTGTGGGTCGGTGTAGGCGTGAAGCCGTGAACTTTGTGTGTGATTGACTATTTTTGTGACTGTGTTTCAGTGTTTGTTTGTGACTGTGTGTGTAGATGGTGAATGGATCGTGTGTGATTGTGTGTGGATCGTGTGTGTGGTGTGTGATT
This sequence comes from Citrus glauca, assembly GCA_029633175.1. Classification (NCBI taxonomy): domain Eukaryota; kingdom Viridiplantae; phylum Streptophyta; class Magnoliopsida; order Sapindales; family Rutaceae; genus Citrus; species Citrus glauca. The sequence continues at coordinate 28,670,751 of JAQOOD010000002.1, forward strand.
GTGTGGGTGGTGTGTGATTGTGCGGGTGAGTGTTTAGGATTTGATGGTGTGTGATTGTGTGGGTGAGTGAAGTTTGTTAGTTTTGGTTTTTTTATTTTTTTATTTCGTGTCAACCCGATCAGATTTTCGGATCGGATCGGGTTTCATCCGATCCGTTCATGATCCGATCGGGTTGACACAAATGGATCCGGTCGGGTTTATACATAACCCGATCCGTTCTGAACCCGACTTTTTTCGGATCGAATCGGGTCAGGTCGGGTATTTTGCCCTCCCCTACCGTCAGATTTGGGATGCTTGGGATGCTCGCCTTTACGGAGTACCCTAAGCTGAACGCGGGAAGGTATATTGTATTTTAATCCTATCTAGGTCATCAAGGGTAGCCCTCCTACCCCCTAATGAGTGAAGCTTACGAGATTCAGAAGTGGAGGCACGGGGAAGCCTAGGAATGTTGATGGTAGGAGGTGATTTGGTTTTAGGGTTTTTGGCTCGAGTTTTTCTGTGGGTTTGTTGGACTAGTAGCTTGCCTTTGGGTTTATATCTATGAGCAAGATTGGTTTGGGACAACCTACCACTCCCAGGACTACCCAAAGGGAACCTATCATCGTTGCTAATCGGGGAAATATTATGCTGAAAAAGAGGAGACAACGACCTATCACGTCTGCACACAAGCGAAAAGGTTGTTACCAAGACAGTTAAGACCATCTGTCCTCTCGTGCCACGCCTGCAACTCCTCAATAGCTTCGGCTGAGGTAGGGGGACCACCCCTCTAAGCCTAACACGTGAATGCACCTCAAACTTGTTCTCCAAGCATATTTTGAAATACCCAAGTAGTGACACATGTGAAGAATAAAAAGCGGAGGTTTCTTCCAGTTAGCACGGTAATCGGGGTACACCTTATAAAATACTCAGGTTTAATTTTTATCACAATAGCCAACACACACACCACAAAAGCGGAGGTTTCTTCCACCTCCAGCCACCATTATTGAGAGCTTGTAAGCTCTCCAACCTGAGATAACCCAACTTTGACTTGAGCGTTGGAGTGTGTTCGCCGGCCATCCTTAGCTCCACCTTTGACCTCTTTCTCGTTGTTTTGCAGGTTTAAGGCAATTTTTCGAGCTTTCCGTATCTAGATTCAAACCTCTGACCATATCCATCACTCTCTCACTCTTCCTTCACTCTTTAAAAACCTAAACAGTCCGTACAACTTGAACAAGCAGGGCACCCTACATCCTAATAAAAAATAAATTCATTGTTCTTGGTTTGGTTTTGCGGCTTTCACTCACACGCCCAAAATCCACTAAAAACAAGTTTCTTCTAACTTGGTAAAAATATGTATGGCATGGATGCTGAGCCCCTTAAAAGTGGAAGTCTTGCATGCAGGAAATCTGTATGTTTGTTTTTTGGACCCATCCTATCAAAGCATTTAACAAATTTGTACACAAAGCTTGCAGTTTTTGTTGTGAAGAGGATCTGTGGCTTGTTTTCTAATCTGCCTTAGAGTTGTGTTATGTATAATTTGAAATATATAGGTGTCTCTATAAACATATTAGACATTGACAGACACTGTCTACCGAATTTCATAATCTCTAATAATTATTCCAATTGTAGCAAGTTGCATTACCTCAATTTTTTCCTTCAAGGACAGGTGTTTCATCAAAACTGGTTGAGAGTAACTCGAATGCCTCAATAAATGGTCGTACCAACATTCCCTGTGTAGATATATACCTGACCAAATATGCTCGCAAATTTGTCTGTCATCTTGGATTACCATGATGCAACTTTGCCCAAGATATTTACTCTTCTTAACCAAATGAGGCTGGTATTTTCATGAGTTCATTTATCACTGTATTACTGTAATTTCCATGAAAATGGTAATTTATTTCAAAAAAAGATTTAAGTAATGAAATGACCTACGAAGGACAAATCTGTTTGACTGATATCTTTATACCTGTACATATCTACATATTCTCGAGTGTTTGATAAATCTATAATTTCTAATTATGTTATTCCATTATAATTCAGTGGTCAACTGATGTTTTGCAGTGACAAAATCTGTGTCAGTGGAGTTTGGTCGAAAGAAGGATCCAGTTATATGCATTCTGTTGCATCCAGGCACTGTAGATACTGATCTTTCTCGGCCATTTCAGAGAAATGTTCCAGAAGGCAAGCTTTTCACCAAAGAATTCTCGGTGCAGAAGCTGTTAAACATCATCAACAACGTAAAGAGCCATGATAATGGCAAGTTCTTTGCATGGGATGGTCAAGAAATCCCTTGGTAGTCCATATTATACCTCTCTGCATAAGCAAAAGGATGTAAGCTGGTATTGAATATGAAACTTGTGTGTCTCCAGTATTGGCACACATTAAACTCAGTTGATTGATGTGTGAACTCTGTTCAACATTTTTTATATTTTGTTGTAGCTGATTTACGTGCTTGGATTGTGTCAGTTGTAAGCAGTTACCTGCTGGCCAACAATAAACTCTAAACAAATCCATTGCAGCGATACAAAAATAAGACAAGAATTGTTGGGGCTGGCATTGTTCTTGACAACTTGAAAGCATATAATGTGCCCATTTGTTTAATGTCTTGAAAGAATTCTCTATGGAAAAAATGCGCAAAAGGGAGCGAAGGATAGCACAGTGACCAGTAAATATCTTAATGTGCCCATTTGTTTACTGTCTTGAAAGGAATTTGTGTGGAAAAAATGTACAAAGGGAAGCAAAGAATAATTCTTAGACAAATGCTGAATCTGCAAACGGACAAAGTGATTTCATTAAAGCTAAATATAGATTACAAGATTAATTGATTATTAATTAGTTAAGGTGAAAAGTTGCATCGTTACAAAACTGCAAAATCAAAAAAATAAAAACAAAGTCCATTCCATATTTATTTTTTTGAAAAGATTTGTGTTACAATATAATCAGTACTTGGAAGTATCAAATAATAATGTATGCACATGCTCTTACATTTCAATTACTTAATAGATGATTTTGGCTTAATGCGGTTACATGTACCACATATATTCTTCAATCTTCCAACCACAACAATGGATAATAGTAGCTGCTATAAGTTGGTAGACACAAAACCAATGACATTGAAAATCTAATCATTCAGTACACTATAAAGATGTGCCTCCATAACTTAACCTAAGCCATGTTTTTCACATCCAAGATTCAATTGTACAGTGGGACAACAAGGAGATATGTTCTCATTCAATAAAAAAGTGATGGTAGATTAGTCCTGGCAACAAACAAGGATTAGACTTCTTGGGTTGCTAGGTTGATATGTGATAACTTCAAAGAAATCCTAGGGTGTAATTTCATTGACGTACTTGTTAAGTGATGCTTCAGCAGATCATCTGTAGCAGATTAATAATTCCATTCTAACCACTTCCATCAAGTTCTCCATGAGAAAGAAGGTGTGCCATGTATTTCTGCAAGTATAAAACAAAGTGAATAAGTTAGCAAGCAGTGGAGCAACTAAATCTACATCTATGCAGATGCTATAAATGGGTACAAGCTCCGACATTTCATTTTAGCTACTGTTAATAAACAAAATCAGAAAAGTAGACAAGGCTTGTAACATTGACAGAGACGTAGATGAACTGGAAAACAAATCCTAGTTTCTTCTGCAACAAAAATGAAGCACTTATTCCTTTAGGTCAGGAAACACTTTGAGATTGATAATTTTGGGGTTGGAAAGTGAAGGCAACTAATAGGCATGTAAGGTAGGCCTATGAATTAATGCATTATAGCCGAAATGCATTGCTTCCATACAGAAAAATTGCAATTCTTACCAGCTTTCCTTTTCATGAAAGAGGATAAAAGCTACACAGTACAAAGAATAGTGCCACTCAAACAAGGAGCATAAATTGGAGGTTCTCAATTCATACACATATTTAACCTCAGTTGCACTAGTTGACGAGGATGCTGGTCAAGTTTCATGTTTATTTGCATCATACAGTTTTGAACACAAAAACTTAAACATACAAGGCTTTTCAATATCACCGTTGTTCAAAGTGTAAAATGTAAACTAACAATAAACATGGCATTTCTTAATCTTCTCACCCAAATTGAGTAGAGGCAGTTAAATTCAGTATTTATTCATAAAAGGAAGCTCTATTCAGGACGCTATTACTTGTCCTTTTAACCTCCCCATCCACAATAATGCAACCAAACTTTTAGTCAATCACAAGAACTCTAGAACTTACTGCATGATAAGCATATGGATCTTTCCCTTGACGCTCAAAGTGCTTAGCCATGATGCAATATTCAATTGGACCCCACTCTTCCGATTCAAAACAGTTGCCAAGAGCAGCTTTGTATAACTACGAATCAGTAAAACAGATTTAATATCCAAAAGAAAACAAATATGAAGCAGCCATATAAATTACTTTTTTAAAACCATAACAAGACCTTTGCAAATGAAATGCTCACAAACCTTAGTTGTGTCTGTTAAGAGCTCAGTTCCAGCTGGGTATGATGCATAGAATTGGTCGCCTCTAGAATAACCAGCTCTAGTCCTGCAACACCAAGAACGAAGAAAGTCCACCAAACAAAATGAGCAAAAACAACAAAAACACCTAACAAAACAATTAGAAACAACAATTTTGCAAGAAAAAGTACCAAAAGTGATTAACCCCACCAATGACAAAAAAGCTAAAATAACAAAAACAAAAAATGAAAAGAGTAAGGGAAACATTAACATAAAAATAACTCAGATACAGTTTAACATTGTTAACGAATTTTAGAAAGCATGTGTGACTCACGTGTTGTTAGTGTAGGCATAGCTCAATACAGCAACAAAGCAGTAGAATCCAGTATAAGATACAATCCTGCGGAACTTTTGAATCTTGAGAATTTCTTTGCACGTTTCGTAGAGCATCATGTTTAATGGTATTAAAAAATGTTACTTGAAAATAGAAATTTCTCTAAAGAGTTGCTGGTGCAGGCATTATATCGAACACCTTCTGTGCGTAATAGCCGCGACGCTGCCCACCGCTAGAGCTAATCACAATTTTTCAAAATGCAGTGGTTATTTTTATCCATAGTCGGTACCCACAGAGCCCAAAAGAGAAAGGCAAAACCAAACGTAAATTTGAAATTGAGTTTTATCGCATGGATCCCCGAGTTTCTGCAGTATACTTTAACCAAAGCCACAGTTTGCCCATTTTTCTAAGAGGTCCCCGAGCCCGTCAGCACGGTTCAATTACTGGCTTACTGCCTGACCCTGTAACTCTGTAAGCATGATTATTTAACCAGGCCTCTGCATTCCGTAGGTATACTAAAAATGCCCCTAAATCATTTTTACTTTTATTAAATGTTTAATATTTATATTTAAAATAAATAACTATGTTTATAATATTTTAAAACACATATTAACAATTTTTTTTCTTTTCAATTACTGCTTGTAAATATGAATAACAATTATTAGCATTCAAATCAACAAATCTTAATATCTTATATGCGTTAAGATTTGTATGAATTATTTAATCTAGAATTACAAGCTTACAACTATGATTATTTATAATTGTCTTTGAAGTAATAAGACATTTGAAAAAGAACAGAACTGCACTTTCAGAGTAGTATTTCAACATTGTTTAATCTCCGGTGAGATTGACATTTATTCAATAGATAGAAAGAAAAAATAATAATTTAAGTTATTAAATTAGATAGTGAGAAAAAAATATTTATTATTTAGGTGAAAGTAGAATTTTGAACCACATTTATTGTCATTTAACATAAAGTACTAATTATATTTAAACCGAAAGTAGGATATAAAATCTATTTTGACGTCAAATTGAAAGCTTAAACCATTCATCCAACTAAAAGTTTATAATTATTTAAAAGGGATTGTAACATTTTTTAAATTTTTTAGTTTGATATTTTGGACGAAAACAGTTTGCCGTTTTTAGAGAAAACGGCTAACCATTTAAGTCCAGAGAATATATTTGTTGTTCTGGAATAAAATGCCTCACCGTTATTGAGAAAACGGCTCACTGTTTATTGAGAAAACGGCTAACCGTTTATTTCCAGAAAGGCGTCAATTGAAAAAACGGTTAGCAAGATTAAAAATTTCAATTGTCAATCGATGAAAATTCAAACCAAATGAGTATCTTTGAAGAAGTACCATTTTTAATGGTTGTAAGATTGAAAATTTCAATTGTCAATCGATGAAAATTCAAACCAAATGAGTATCTTCGAAGAAGTACCATTTTTAATGGTTGTATTCTCTCAAATAACCATCTTCTTCATTAAAAGAAAAACACACAATTAGATTAATCATTCGATTTTACAGATTTCATATATGTTATGAAAATACAATCTTATTTACTAGAGATTGTATTCAGGATTTGATATATCTTGAGAGTAATTTGCCATTAAAACTTTATAACAAACCAAGATTAGTGAGGACAAATAAAAACTTAATGAAAAGTGTGCAAACCCGTCTTAAATCCTAATAAATTTTCATTGTTCTTTGCCTCGATATTCTTATTACTCACCAACAAGTTACCCAATTAAGAAAAAAACCACATTCTCTGCACTGAGAACAATAAGATAAAAGTGAATTATAAAAGAAAATGCTTGTTAATTAATTGGAGTTCATATTCAGTTGAGCATTACATATAATATCTCGGTGCATATTTTTCTTGCAATTTGAACCAAACTTCAACTAGATGTCTAAATGGGCCATTATTTTCAATTTTTCTACTGTTTGCCCGAATTTGGAAGTAACATTCAACTCGATCAATGACTCAAATCGTGCGTACTCAATACAAATAAAAAATCACAGTCTTAGTTTCTACACTTTCATGGTTATAACGAACAGTTCACATTTTGTCATCTCTTGTCCACAAAAACAGCCAAAAGTCCAAAGATGCTTTTGTCAAAAGCATTACACACGAACCATCATGTCTCTATATTACAAGAGAAACTCAAAGCCAGAAAAAGACTGAACCGCTCATACCCAAAATGAAGTCAACAACCACCATTTACTTTCTCTTCTTCTTCTTCTTCCTCCATCACTCTCCATCCTCATCATCACTTCTCCCTAAAGAAGCCTTACCTACCAAATCCGGCTACCTGCCGGTGAACCCCGCCACGGGCTCAGCCATTTTCTACGCTTACTATGAAGCCCAAACACATATTACTTCATCCCTCTCCCAAACCCCACTTCTCATTTGGCTTCAAGGCGGCCCTGGCTGCTCTTCCATGACGGGTAACTTTCTTGAGCTTGGCCCTTGGCGTGTTAATCTCTCTCAGAGGCAAAACGCCGAACAACTTTCTCTCAAACCCAATCCGGGTTCTTGGAATCGCATTTTTGGTCTTCTTTTCATTGATAATCCCATTGGAGCTGGGTTTAGTTTTGCTGCAACAAATGATGAAATACCGAGGGATCAAATTTCTGTTGCTAAGCATCTTTTCGCTGCGATTACTGGGTTTATTAATTTAGACTCTGTGTTCAAAAATAGACCTATTTATATTACTGGTGAGAGTTATGCTGGAAAGTATGTTCCTGCAATTGGGTATTTCATATTGAAGCAAAATAAGCAATTGCCGTCGTCAAAAAGAGTGAACTTGCAAGGAGTTGCTATAGGTAACGGGTTAACTGATCCGGCGACTCAAGTTGCCACTCATGCTCTCAATGCTTACTTTTCGGGGTTGATTAACGAGAGGCAAAAGGATGAACTGGAGAAAGCCCAAGGAGAGGCAATTAGGCTAGTTAAAATGGGGAATTGGAGTGAGGCAACAAATGCAAGAAATGAGGTCTTGGATTTGTTGCAAGACATGACAGGTTTAGCAACTTTGTATGACTTTAGTAAAAAAGTTCCTTACCCAACTGAATTGGTTACTAGGCTTTTAAGGATAGATGAGGTTAAAAAGGCCTTGGGAGCTAAGGAAACCATAGTTTTTGAAGACTGTAGTGATGTCGTTGGGGAAGCATTGCAAGCAGATGTGATGAAGAGCGTGAAGTTCATGGTGGAATTCTTGGTGAGAAACACTAAAGTTTTGTTGTACCAAGGGCATTTTGATTTGAGAGATGGTGTGGTTTCAACCGAGGCTTGGGTTAAGACAATGAAATGGGAAGGAATTGAGAGCTTCTTGATGGCTGAGAGGAAAGTTTGGAAAGTGAAAGAAGAGCTTGCTGGGTATGTGCAGAAATGGGGTAATTTAAGCCATGTTGTTGTTTTGGGTGCTGGGCATCTTGTGCCGACGGATCAGCCATTGAATTCTCAGATTATGATTGAAGATTGGGTTCTTGACAAGGGGTTGTTTGCTGCCAATCATCATAAGAAGCCACCTCCATCCAGTTTCAGATTACTCTGAAGAAATTACATCATGTCATATGCTTCTAGTGCTATAATTTATTCTTGTATCGAGTGAATTCTGCAACCTTTATTCTATTCCCACTGAATAAATTCAAGCAGCTTTAATTACAATTGATTATGTTCCACTAGCAATCATATCAAGTTTTGAGCATGAAAGCAAAAATCAAAAAGTTCATCCCCTTTCTAAAAAAACCATTGGGAAAAAGAAAAACATCGAAATATTGACATGTAATGGCGTTTGGAGGCGGATTTGTGAAGGAGAAATGAAGGGGGTTGTTTGAGAAATTACTTCCACAAAACAACCCCAATCAAAGCACAAAATCCGTACTATGATGCCATAAAAAAATTTAATGTAAACGGGGCTTCAAAAAGGCAGGGCATCCTGCAGAAAACCTGCAGGCCTTTTCAGAGCCATTGATTTGTACTGCTCTTCCCCGATTTGCCTTCCGCCCCCATCTTCCGGATTTACTGAGAAAAACACAATCAGAGAAAGATGAAATTACATGTATCTTGTTCATATTACTGCTATCGTTCGGCGTTTATAAGAGAAAACATAGAGTGGACGAGCAAAACCCTAGGCTGTAGATGTGTGCTTATAAAGGTTGATGGTTGATTCGACTCGACATCACGTGAGCTCACGTGAGGCCTAAGACTCCGTATGTTGATTTCTTCTTCTTCTTTTTTTAAATACTAAGCGACAGGGGTGCATGTTGATGTTATTCTAATTAATTCATAATTTTAATATTATTTATAAAAAAAATTAAAGAGTTTATTATGTGGTAAGTAGTGGTGATCACTAAATCATTTTTGAGTAGCAAATGCAAGTTACAGAAAAATGGATAATATTTTTTTTTCTACTAAAAGGAAAGAAACAAAAATGGAAGGGAACAGGCCATCGCCAGAAGATTAAAATCAGCTTAGCGCAGGGGGAAACTGAACTCTCTCAGTGCAGCAACTGACCCGTTTGCCGTTTGTTTTCGGTCGTAGAGATAGATATTAAAGCATCTCCCGCCTCTTGTCTTGATAACCTTTCTTTGTTTCTTTCTTATGTTTTGGACATCACTCTGCTGTAGCGGGTACACACCACTTCAAATTCAGCAACTGGAAAATCAGGGCTGTTGCTTCCCTGTAACAATCTCTTCATCTCTTCATTTTCCACGTTTCCATCACGAAAATTCGAAAATTATTTTTTTGAAATAAAAAAGAATTCATTTTCAATTTATGAGTGTTAGTGTTTTTGCAGGTGATGGTCGTTTAGGCATGTCCAGTTGTTTGCTGTAAATTCGTTTCAAAATGGCGCTCACTGTTGCAGTTTCGCAGTCGTGTGGCATGGTGTCTTTCCCTTTTCCCTTATTAATTCTTTGTATATCACACGATTAACACTTTAAATGGTTTAATGATGCCTCTGATGATCATTTTTTTCCCCCAGTGTTTTGGTGGGAAACAGTTGAGATGTGCTATAATCTTGAAAGCTGGGAGAGGCTGTAGGAATGTGTTGGGTACAAATATGAGGTAATTTTTAACCATTTGAAAGTCCAAATGTATTCTCCAATACACAATTTATTACATTTTTGGATTTGGTTCGAGCATGATAGGGTTGTGATTTTGCTTTTCTCTCAGGTTTAGTAACTTCCTCCTCCCTAAAATACCAAAAATTTGTTCTCGATCTAAGCATAAATATGCTGAATGTATGTTGAAGTTGGTGGAGCCATATGACGAGTCCAGCATTCCTCAGCCTAAGTTGCTAAAAAAGGTAAATTAATGTGTATATATACTATTGGGAGTGGTTTACACAAGTTTTAATGCCATAAATATCAAAGCTTGTATAGTTATTGCTGTTGAATATCACCATCATGTCAATGTTATTATTGTTCTTGTTGAAATAATCACCATCATCATTACTAGCAGGAAAGAATCATCGTCATTATCATTTGCCAATGTCTTCAGCTTTACTATTTTGGATTTTCTGTTTTCATGTTCCAAAAGTAACTATTCATAAATTGCAATATCCCTTACTTGTAGGCATCAGTTGTCATGGGCTATGACAGTCTTAATGATTTTTTTAAGTACGGAAGAGCAGATAAAGATGCCATGGATGATTTTGACATCTCCTTGGCTTGTAAAAGATTTCCGTGCATCACATTGGGTAGCTCTCCTCCAGTTGGATTGTATGATGAGACCAAAGCAGATAGCTCTGAAATGAAGAGCCTCTTAGCAGATCAAAGTTGTGAAGCAATTGTCTCTAATTCTATGGATGCGGAGTTGCGGGTTGATAGATTTGGTCTTTCTGAAGCATGGCCTTCTCCATATCCTGCCCTTCCAAATGTGAGCTCTTCCATTGTCAGAGAGGGAAGTTCTTTAGATTTTGCTTTATCTCCTCAGTCCATGTCATTAGAAACTGAAGAAAAATTGAATCCTTTGATTACTGTGTAGGAATCTTCTACCAGTTCGGAGGTTGGAACTCTACCAAGTGAGTCATCTATTGAGCCATTGCTTGATAAATGCATCAGTTGTGTGCCTGGATTAAGTAAGAGGCTCTATCACCAGCTGGAGAATTGTGGCTTTTATACGGTGGGTTTTTTGCAGATTATGTAGAAAATGCTGTCTAGATGTTACATTTGAGAAGAGAAGGCTTGGTTCACGTTGTTCTTTCTGTTTTTATGCAGTTGCGGAAACTACTTCACCACTTTCCTCGGACCTATGCTGATTTACAGAATGCACAGATTGATCTTGATGATGGACAGTACTTCATATTTATTGGAGAAATTACATCTTCCAGGTACTTGGGTGTAGCCTATAAACAATTAAGTTCATAATGCTCCGCATAAGTGGTTAGATTCTTATGCTTGGTCTTTTGGATGTCTTTTGTTTTGTTACTATCATCCAAGAAATCAAGGTAGTTGGGTGAATTGAAGCGCAAACAAAGCCTCTTGAATACACTCAAAGCAATCTCACTTACTAAGTAGATTACTTTTGGTGACCTAGATTGTTTTTGGTTGGGGGGGGGGGATCACAGATGCTGTACCTTCTGTTGAAGAAAGCAGATAAGCACAAGATCTTTTCATTTGTAATGAGTGTGTATGACACATTGATGTTAAAATGACTGTTTGTAAATATATCATATATGGGTGCAAGAAAGTCTTATTTTAAAGCGTCTCCTGTGTCTCTATACTTGTTATATCCTCACTGTTGTTGGCTGGTTCTTTTCCCATGACTAACACTATACATTTAAATCTTGATATCTGTGAGGATTAATATACTAATTAGAACCATCTAATGCTTCCATTCTTTATGTCTCCTTATTCTTTGGTTGTGTGAAATGTGACTTCTTAACATTCATATCTTTTATGATTTCTTGTTTTTATATCTCATGTACTATTCCTGTTATCTGATCAGAGCATATTTATTGGAAATCTGTATTTAACTTTAATATCTTGGATTGTAGATATTAGTATTTTTATTTTTATTTACGTGGTCTCATACTCTGACATTTATCCATCTCAGACTCGTGCAGTTATACCTGAGTATGCTTATGATCATACATTCTCTATTATAACATATGCTTAGTGTAGATATCTTAATTGTAAATGAGTACATTTTTATTTTGATATTGACTGATATGCCACTTCGGCAGGGGAATGAAAGCAGGTTGTTCTTTTTCATTTCTTGAGGTGATCGTTGGTTGTGAGATCGCAGACACAGAAACAACTTCTGGAGATGAGGTTGTCAATATTGACACTGGGCAAAAAAAGAAAATCTATTTGCATCTGAAAAAATTCTTCCGGGGCACTCGCTTTACTAGTATACCTTTCCTTAAAAGCATTGAGGGAAAGCATAAAGTGGGAGAGTTTGTATGTGTTAGTGGTAAGGTAAGCCTTTGGTTTTGTATCTTGCTGTCTGTTTTCCTTTCTCTTCATTGTTGTATGTTGTTATTTGTATCAGATGTTGCTGTATTGTTTGTGATCAATATCTAACATATATGATAGTGTGGAATTACTACTTCTTGCTACTCATTGTGTGTATATTGTTAGTAGCGGATATTGTTGTTGCTGAATTCTTGTAAATCTACTTAATTTCCCAATTTCCTTCATTGTGGAAGTCTTGTATAATGCTTGGGAGGAATACGGCAGCGTTTTTAAGCTATCAATGAAAGTGAATATTTGGAAATTTCAACAATCTAATTTCAATCTTCATTCACTTATTTCCTTTTTGTCATCATATTTTTTAAAATTTATTTTATATATTAGCATTGGCATGATATTGTTGTGGAGACTAGATAAGATTTTTGCACAAGACAACTGAGTTCTACATTATTCTTCTTGACAAATTAGATCACATAAAGGTACTAAGTAAAAGGAAAAAGGAAAATGGTAGCATTGGTGACTGAACTGAAATGATGTATGAGAATTTTTTGTGGCCTTCCACTGTTTATTTCTGGCTTTAAAAAAAGTTTTATGTGTTTTGACTTTCTACTATATATGACCTTTCTTTGACTAACAATGTCACTTTCTAATCCTAGTTGACAGTCTATTAGTCAAAACTTAAGGTAGAGTTTTTCAAGTTTTATGCTTTTTCTACAAGGCTACTAATTTTGCAAAATATAGAACAAGAAGGACACTTTAATTTAAGGTTTCAATTAACAATCATTTTTCTTTTGGGCATAACTTTGATATTGTCTTATCTATTAATTTAAGCTTTTAGTTTAGTGTCAATTTTAACATAGTACCAGCGCCAAACTGACTAAAAGGTCTTGTTTGAATCTCCCTGCATCATATTAATTAGTTTATAAGTAGTTGTGTTTGATTTTGCATTTGTTTTATGTTTGATTCATGTGACGACTGGGATAAGTGAATCCGTCTTGCAAATGAAGTAACATGTTGGAGGGTAATATTATAATTGGATCCTTGCCTAGAAGCTAAAATTTAAGTTCAGTAACTTTATAACATCAAAAACATAAGTTGGTTGACCTACTAACTACCAAAGTGGGATTACAAACATCTGGTGTTATAAATTTTTATTCTATATGAAAGGAATTTTGCTCTTTACTATTGGTTTGATTTCTAAGATGTTAATATTTGTCTTTGAGTACTTTTATCTTTTTTCCCTTGTGACTTTTTTTTCACCAGGACTTATATGAAAATGTTGTACTTTCATCTAGGTGAGGGCTATGCGGTCTAATAATCACTATGAAATGAGGGAATATAATATTGATGTGCTGAAAGATGAAGATGACTTATCTCTTCGAGCAAAAGGGAGGCCATATCCAATATACCCTTCAAAAGGAGGCCTAAATGCAAGCTTACTTAGGGACACTATTGCGAGGTTTGTACCTCTCTCTCTTTTATGTAGTCTGCAATGCAATAGCATGCTAACTCTTTTACCGATACTTGACTTTGGAATTTATATCCCCAATTTTTTTTTAAAAATATCTGTTAAAGTTATTTGGTTTTTTATGCTTTTTGTTGGCAAAAATACTAGGCGGTTGTGAGCTTGTTGGGCACGACAGGCCTGTAGTTCTTATTCTTTCTTGTTCACATTAGGCCTATAAATATTATATATAGAGCATAGATGATTGGTAGAGGTTAAATTGGATTCATCGTGTACAATATTTACTTTTCTCCTTCTATTCAGCCATTCCTTTTCCTTATTTCTTTTGTTTTAATATTTTATGTTTCAATGATTGCTATGTTGGCAAACAATGCAACTAGACTTTTCTTGAACAAAAATTTGTTGCTAATTTAAATTCAGCTGGGTCATTTGGCTGTGACATCTCACTTTTCTCCTTTTCTTGCATTTTACCTTCTTTCTAGATGTTTCTAAGAATCTATTTTAGTTCAAAGATTTTTGTTTCTGTGTTCCATTGTGCCAGGTCTGAGTTGAGTTTTTGGTAAAAAAAAAATAATGCTTAATCATGATTGTATTACATAATTGTCAGTTTGCTACTTGATTTGATGATTGTACTAGATAGCTGAATCCTACTTTAGTTTTCTGTTCTTTTGAGATCCCATCTCAATAAGCTGTCTGCCTACCCAAATGGAAAAAAGTGTGCATGTTGGCTGTTTGGTTCAATCTTTCTGGATATATGTCCTGATTTAGTGTTTAGTCTGTGAATAATTTGCTGGAAAGGGTGCAACAGGAGTAGGTTTTCTACTGCTTCATTAATTTAAGGTCCCTTAGGCTTGGAAATATTTTCCAGGTTTGTTAATCTACAGTTATATCAGTATATAGTTTTATCTTTTTTTCCTTTTTTAATTTCTTTCAGAGCCTTACAAGCGTTGCCTGCTAATTTTGATCCTGTACCCAAAGAAATCACTCAGGAATTTGGACTTTTGTGCCTTTTTGATGTAAGCAACTTTGCTTCTGTCCTTATTGATGTATTTATTTATTTTTTGGGTGAAAGAGAAGATGCAGGTTCATTTAATATTCAGTAAAAAGTTTGGTGTCATTGCAGTCTGGTTTGTTATGAAAAAAAAATATATACACACACACACACACAAAATCTGTGTCTAATCTTATTTTATTTTTCTGAAATTGGCTATAAAAAATCTCATCTTGCATGGGTCAAATGGTTCATGATAAAATTGGTGCTTTTTCTAGGTTTGTCTAGGTCTTGTGTTTATAGTCAGATTAAAACCGTAGCTCATTTTGGATAAGGCATGATGCACTCACTTGATCAGATGAGGCATTTTTGGTTGTGGATGAGGAAGCTTTTTGCTGCAATAAAAATCATCACATTGCAGACCTAGCTGGCAGTTTCTATACCGTTCAAGTAAAATTTGAATACATAGCCTATTACATTTGACGATAACCACAGATTTTCTTTTGTATGTATCGACTTTGTTTCTTTCCGTTCCCTGCATACTTTAGGATTAAGATAAATGATTTTTTTTTTAAATACTGTAGGCCTACATGGGGATTCACCAGCCAAAACATATAGATGAGGCCGATTTAGCTCGCAAAAGGCTTATATTTGATGAGTTCTTCTACCTACAGGTTATCTAAATTCATATTGGATTGTTGATTACACAATCTTCAGGTTTATATTCCTTTTTCATACATTTTCTTGTAATTTGCATGAAATTGTTTGTGTGGAGCCGCACAATGCCATGCTGCCAAAACATAGCTGAATTTAGCATATGGTCCTCTCAGTTTTCTGTTCATGCTTTCCCTTGACATGGAAACTATTGAAAATTGATTTTAGTTAAGCTTAGGTGGTGTTTGTTTTTTTGTTTGAAATCTTAATAGACTTGAATTTGTGTAAATTCTAAATAGAGTTGAATGTCTAAATCTATGATATGTTTATTTTTTTGTCTAAATTTCTAAAAATAAGTATAAAGTTGTTTGTTTTTTCCACTTGAATAAATAGTATCTCAAAGAATATTAATAAGATATTATTTTATCATAACATAAATCATGTTCTGGTGAATACAGAAAATATAAAGATAAAAATAATTATAATCTACTACTATATTATCACAAGTTTTAGAGATGGATAATAATGCTAATTAGTAAGTTTTATTTGGGTAGGGATGAAAATAAATTAATTAGATAGGGGTATTGTGGAGATTATATTTTAATAATGTCATTTAGACTTTTTAGATTAAATGAAAAAAAAAGGCTTAATAACTTAAATGACTTAATGACCAAAAATTTTCATTAATTGAACAAAAAAAAACTTAATGATTTCACTGATTGAAAATTAGTCAATTAAGTCATTAAGTTAAAAAATCAAACAGCCCCTTAGTTTTTTAGAGTCATTCAAGATTTTGGGTCAAAATTAAGTGAAATTTCTCTTTTTTTTTTCTTTTCTCATGACAATATAGTATGTTTTTGGCTTTGTTCTCTTTGTTTAATTATTCTGGGGGAGATGGAGTGATGGACCTTTGTGACTAAGAAATCTTAGTCAGTATCTTCTCTATTATAGTTTTTAGTTGATGCTAAAACGTATCAAAGTTAAAAACATTCTAAATTATTCTTCTGTTTGAAATACAAACTACAACATCTCATGTTTATGATTATAAGTTGAACAATTTATTTCATTTGTAGGGCCAGCAACTCAGAGTTTCAGCATTTCAAGTTTTCTACTCTTAAATAGTAACTGTCACAATTTATCAACTTTCTTTGCACCGTGGCCCACCAAAGCAGATAGGATGAATTCATCAGTCATGGGCCTCATGGCACTTCAAATTATAAGATTATTAAAAATGTACCTAATTTCTGATGAGAATGATTTATTACATTATTAAGGCATTTTTTGCCAACTATTTGCAACAGTGATTTCTTTAACTCCTAATTCTCCATTCAATTGGTGGACTTGCTGATTGTGGTTCTACATTTCTTATCTATTTGTCATTTATAGACTATAATTTATCTTGATTATCCTTCTCTGCAGTTAGGACGCTTATATCAAATGCTTGAAGGTCTTGGTACACAATTTGAGAAAGAGGGATTGCTGGATAAGTACAGAAAACCTAGACTAAATGCTGCATATATGGAGGGATGGTCCAGTCTGACCAAGAAACTTTTAAGAGCTCTTCCTTATTCCCTTACTTCTAGTCAGCTAAGTGCCATTTCAGAAATTATATGGGATCTCAAGCAACCAGTTCCTATGAATCGGCTTTTGCAGGTTTGAATTTAACATGAATACTGCTATTCTTTCATTATTCTCTAATTTATTTTTTTCGAGAACAAATGCTTCATAAATTAAAGTCCCTGTTACCTTCTTATTAAAAAAAATACCAGTTACCCTGAACATAAGAGAAACAGGGAAATAAAAGGGAAATGGCTGGATACAACCTAAAATGAAAGAAAATGAAGGAAGAATGAATTTGAGTATTCAGCATCCCAACAGGCTGCTCATCAGGAACACGGTCCAAATTAAAGCATGGTGGGAAGCATCCTTGTCATGTCTCTCTTAGAATAACTGAGAGTCTGGTGAAAGTCTAGTATTTAATCCAGGAAAGAAATAATTTTTCCTACGCCAACGTTAAGCTGCAATTGTATTTTCTGGTTACTTTGATTGGGTGTGTAACTGATATTTCTAAAAACTGAAAAATTTTAGCAATTGATAATATGATGATGCTTTTCTTTAGGGTGATGTTGGATGTGGTAAAACTGTGGTAGCTTTTTTGGCTTGCATGGAGGTTATAGGCTCTGGTTATCAGGTTAGTCTCTGTAATCTTCTTATATAATTTCAAATTTTGTTTCGAAAAACCTACTAATCTTTTTCATCATGATGTTTAGCATTAATTGCCTTAACTCATTTCTTTTTCATGTTATGTATCTGTGATGTAAAAGTTACTTTGTTTGAGGTCTTCTCATTTGGATAGTTTAGTTCATAATGATGGTCGTCAGATTCACTGTCTTTTCTTCAGGCAGCTTTTATGGTTCCAACTGAGTTGCTTGCAACCCAGCACTATGAGCACTTGCTTAAATTGCTAGATAATATGGAGAAGGACGAGCACAAACCTAAAATTGCCTTACTAACAGGTTCAACACCAGTAAAACAATCCCGGATGATCCGTAAGGCATGCACAATTTTCCAATATGTTTTCTTGATGTTAGAATTATTTTCATGTTCTTGTTGTGACCTTATGGGTTGATTTGACAGGATCTTCAAACTGGTGATATCACTCTGGTCATTGGAACCCATAGTTTAATTGCTGAAAAAGTTGAATTTTCAGCTTTACGCCTCGCTATTGTGGATGAACAACAACGCTTTGGTGTGGTACAGAGAGGCAGATTTAACAGTAAGGTTGTCTGCATCCCTTTGCCTTGGATGACAGTTTCTAACTTTCTGTGAAAATAACTATTGCATGTCATTCTACAATTCTGCTGAGATCCATGAATTTTCTATGTGCTCATTTTCATTCTGATTTTGGTTGTTATTTATTATTGCATGTCACAAACAAATGACAGTTTTCTTTATTTTTTGTACTTATTGGAATGAGGAGTCTTTGATGATGTTTCAGAATTTCTCCACCATAATTTGTGCATTCGTAGCTGACTGTTTTTGTGATTCAAATCATTTGATTGTGAGGACATGAATAGAGTTCTGCTTTATGTTGTTAAGTGTTAAAGATAAAAGTTCAATAAATTTTTTTAGAGTTTTTTCATTATTTTGCCTTCTGCAATGCATTGCCTTTCCCGTCCTCTCTATCCTACTCCATTGAACTCATCCTTTCATCTCCGGTATCTTGCCTTTTTTTGGTTTCTCAACATGAGCTTTGTAGGGTAAATTGACAAGTCCATGCAAACACAGAGGTTGTAGGCTGCATACCTTTTGGTGAAATTTTGTTTTATTCTGCTGGGTAGAGATATTTTTTTGGTACAGTGTTTGCTGCGTTTTGAATATGGGACTTTTGTCCTTGTTATATGGATTTTTGGTACCTCTCTGAATAGTTTCTGTTACTAATATAATCTTTTGTTTCAGAGGAAAAAGAAAAAAATGACTCTAATAATGTTAACTACTGCATTGGGTGTGACGGAATGTAATCAATTGTTTCCATTCCTGTAAGCACTGCAAGATCTGATTATCCACTGACCCTGTGCTTTACTTCACTGGGATATAGGAATATATTTATCTTAACATTTGAACTAAGAAACCATGTCAAATAAGAGACATTACCATTTCAAGCAAGAGTTTAAAGGAAAGAAGGGATAATCTGAAACTTCTGACTGCAGACCAGGATTTGCTTTTGTATTGCTATTTATGGTAATGGTAATGGAATATCTCATTCCATTATCTTGTGAATTTTATGAAAATAGTCATAAATTATTTTGTCCACCCATCTCTTGATGTTGATGAGTATTTACTGAATTTTCAATTTCAATTAAAGTGTCCAAGATTATCAACATATGTTTATAGATGTTTCCAGGAGGTGCCTTGTTGCTATAGTTTGCTGAAAATTACCCAACACTAACATTTTCAGTCGATATCCTTGTATTAGTAGTCCTTGAGATATAAATTTTCTATGTATTCTGCTTTTTCATTTTCCAAAATCAATTAATTGAGAAACCTAAATCTTGCAGTTATATTATACCTCCATGAGTTCAGGTGTGGCAATTGTTAATTCAGACGGGTCTCCAAAAGATGATCAACATATGGCTCCTCATGTTCTTGCCATGTCAGCCACTCCTATCCCAAGAACGCTTGCTTTGGCATTATATGGGGATATGTCCTTAACACAGGTGTGAGCACTTCTGGTGGTTGTGATTTTCTAAAATTATATCATTTCGAACGACTCATGAATTTGGATTCGCTGTAACTTCTCAGATATTATAAAGTAGACTATAGGTATAACACATCCCTAAATTTTTCAAAGATGGGTATGGTGCAGTGGTCCACCCATATGATACTTTCGAGAACAGAAGTATGGGTTTTTAGTTGAGTTTTGAATTTGTATTGTGAATATTGGGGCTTGAGGATGAGAAGAAAAAGAAGAGAACGTTTAGACAATAGGTTAGCATTCTTAATCCCTCACAACATATTTTACTTATGAGACTGATAATAAGAAATTATGAGGATACTAACTAAACAAACGAAGTAAACTAAACTCTTTACGTATTTAACAGACAGGAAGATATATTTTGTTTGAGTTCAATTTACTATTTTTGATATGAATGAATTTTTGTTTATTGATGATAAACATTCATTTCTCAGTGAAAGAAATTTCTGACAAAATACCTAATAAAGAAGGAAAATTTGACAACGAACATTATTTATTGCCATCTTAATAACATTACTTTGTCTTGTTTTGTCCAATGACAGATAACTGACTTACCTCCAGGAAGGATACCTATTAAGACCTACATCATTGAAGGAAATGAGAACGGCTATGAGAATGTGTACAAGGTAATCGTCCTTCTGCTTCAAACCTTTCTTCCTAGTTTTTCAGGGGATTAGGATTTTTTTCCTCATCTGTTTTCTTTCCCCATTTTAGCTGTTGGGGCTTCTCTTCTGCATTTGTGTCTGCATTTGTAGAGTTTAATATGTAAAATTGATGGTAAATGCTTTTATTGATACATTATGCTGTAAGATCAATGATAATATTACTTTCATTTTATAAATTTTCTGATGTTATAAACATTCCTTGTAATAGATGATGCTTGACGAACTGCAATCAGGTGGAAAAGTGTACCTTGTGTATCCTGTCATTGAACAATCTGAGCAGTTGCCCCAGCTCCGTGCTGCTGCTTCAGATCTTGAAACTATATCTCAAAGATTTCAGGATTACAGCTGCGGGTTGTTGCATGGGAAAATGAAGAGTGACGAAAAAGATGAGGCTTTAAGACGGTTCAGATCTGGCGAGACACATATTTTGCTTTCCACTCAAGTAATTGAGATTGGTGTTGATGTTCCAGATGCATCTATGATGATTGTTATGAACGCTGAGAGATTTGGAATAGCTCAGTTACACCAACTTAGAGGACGAGTTGGACGTGGAGTGAGGAAATCGCAATGCATATTAGTAGCATCTTCCACTAGTAGCCTAAGCCGGCTGAAAGTGCTGGAGAAATCATCAGATGGATTTTACTTGGCAAATATGGATCTTCTTTTACGTGGGCCCGGTGACTTACTTGGTAAGAAACAGTCAGGACACCTTCCTGAGTTTCCTGTTGCCAGATTGGAAATAGATGGAAATATTTTGCAAGAGGCTCATATGGCTGCGCTGGTAAATTATTAATCTCTTCTCTCCCTTAGTACTTAAAAACATTTTGTTCTGTATTTCAATTTTTTTGCAAAAATAGATGTGGACTGCTACTCAATGAAAGGCATATTAGTAGTAGACTAGCGCATGTGGCTGAAGGTTTTATAAGTTCTTTCTACAGAGAAGTTGGGATAAAAGTGTTCCAAAGTTCAATGTAGGAGGGACACAATCTGTGCAAGATTGGTAGTTGTTGTATATTTGTTTTGATTTTGTTCACATATTGTTATGGATGCTCCAGTTCATGATATCTGACAAGAATTTGGTCTGCTACATGCAGAATGTTTTAAGTAAATCTCATGACCTAGAACAATTCCCAGCACTTAAAGCCGAGCTTAGCATGAGACAACCACTCTCTCTTTTTGGAGATTGAAGTAGAACCGGGCAGAACCTAGAAAGTTCTGGAAAATGATCATCTGATAGCAAACTCTGAACTCGTCATGGTGCACTTGGCACGCTTTTTGCAGTTAACTATCGAGTTTGTGTACGATGTTGTAAATGGTTGAGCTTCCATATTGAACATTGCAGTGATGGTACCAACACCTATCATCAATGCTGTATTTTGTTGTTCTATATCTGTGAACATGTGAGCTGCAGATGAGGATGGAATGTAACTTCTTGTTAGACGGAAAAGTATTTTTTTCCTGGAAAACAGCAAATGCTTGCACTGTTTAAATGTTTCTGAGATGAATATTTCTTGATTTGTTCTATTAACCTTTTTTTTTTCCCTCTGTTTTTCTCTTTCATTTCTTATTAAGTGGCCGGAGCCTGAAAGGATTGTGGGACGCCTAGCAAGAATGAATGAAATTTCTGTTGATATTATTGTGAGATTTCATATATTTGATTATTGGTATCATTTGCATTATTGTCAAGTAGATTTAGTGAATATATTTGTTCGCGATAAATGATCTTAATTGCAAATTCGCCCATTCATCTACATTTTTAATGTGGCATTAGATTCTGCTGAGACATATTTGTATCATGTAATTGTTAAATATTCTTTGTCTACGCATAATGATGGATACAAATGTAAAAGCCGAATGAGTATTCATTGCAAGTGATCTATTGATGACACAGTACGTGAAAAAAGCATGCCCAAACATTGATAGTTTATTTGAGTTTCATAAATAAGATGAATGATTGTGTAAAATAAATTTTGCCAGCACTAGTTTAACATTGACTAAAGTTTGTCTCCCACATTATATGGATTAGACAGACACAACAAAGCCAAAAGTGCCCACAAATGGCATGCCCTTTGCATGTTACAAATGAAAATGATTAATAAATAGAAAAGGGATTGAAAATGATTAATAAATAGAAAAGGGATTATCTCAGCTATTCAAATCTTATCATTGAATAGTTGTAAAACCTAGTTAATCAATAAAGGGGTGTGTTTAGAATATGAAATTATGGGGAATTAAAATATTGTTTACATTAGCTTAATACCAATAGTCCCATAGTTGGAAAGAAATTGTAAGGAATTAAGAGTCAGCTGCTACCTAGTAAATTTCTTCTGATCCGATTTGTGCATCCCTGACTGACTTTATTAGAAATTGAGTTAAGCGGCCCTTCTCCGGCCTCATAAGCTTTGGTTGGTAAGGTCCTCTTATGAGTTATGAAATGAAAGCAAAGCCACAGAAGGGGTGCTTTCCCCGGTCCCGTCAACAACCTAGCTCTTCATCCGCTTTCCCCACAGTGCCCCCAACAGGTGCGACATTGAGGACAGTGCCCCCGCTTGTTCGCATCGGTGTTTCCAATCAGTGTTATACCCGGGGGATTGACAAAGGGTTGGGTTTGGTTTGGTTTGGTTTAGCGTTTTGCTTTTGCTTTTTTTTTTTTTTTGCTTTTTTAATAATAATAAATAAATATAACTTTTTTAATATAATATTAATTTTATTTTTTATTTTTATATCATAATTATTAATATAAATTATTATTTATTTTTTAATTTTTATTATATTAAAAATATAATCATTTAATGTATTATTTAACTAAATAATAGTTAATATATAAAACCGATTAATATTTACTAAGTTAATATGACTAACAATAAATACTTAAATAATATATAAAAACTTATTATTATTATTATTTAACAATTTAATATAACTAATACAAAATATTTATAGGTGAATAATTTTAAAATTAATACCAATAAAAATAATAATATATAATATCATTACGTTATGATATTATTTAGAGATTATTTAACTAAATTATTTATTTTGAACTTTATTTCACATGTTATATATTTAGAAAATACTTAAAAATAAATGTAAGGCTACAAGCTTCGATTTTTATGAAAAATTATGATTTTTTTTAATATTTATACTAAAAAATAATATTAACTTTCTAAAACTTAAGACTTCTATATTTTATATTATTTTAGATACTAATAAATATTATTTTTTAAATATATAATTAAAATTAATACAGTGTAAAATAATATAAATAATATATAATAATATATATATATTAAAATAATATAATACAAAATATTACGATAAACGAAAAAAAAAATTGCCCCGGCGCCTCACTTGGGGGCGAAAATTACAATAAAAATAATGATGATTAAATTAAGGTGGAACCCATGTGTAATCCACTAAGATTACAGAGTATGGAATTATCATGGATTTACCAATCAGCAAGCAACTGACGAGGGGAAGACAAGAAGACAAGTGGGCCCAAATCTTGTTCCCTACCCAATCATCAAAGATGGGGTCCACAGGGCTTCCCACGTTCCATGTGTTGTCTGGCTGAAAACCCTAATCATCATCAGCAGAAGGATTTGATTTTGCCCCACACACACACACGCTCAATACTAGTTGCCATGCCCATACCCACAACTTTTTTTTTTTTGGCTTGGCCATGTTTTTTTTCTCAATAGTTTGTCTTTTGCTCCCCACCACAGTTGAAATTTGTGTCTTAGCTTCTGTGCTTGCGTTGTTGTTGTTGCATGACTTTACATGACCTGACATTTCACCAGCAAGCAGCGGATTTCAAAAGTTGTTATCCCTTTCTTTGTGACAAATCTCCCAACTCATTTTGAATTGGGATCAACAACACTATTTCCATACAAATCACTAGTCTATGCATAGATCATATAATTTTGGGGTAAGAGTTTCATATCATAATTGTTTGTTTGATAAAGCAACCTCTCCAGTTCCCCCCTCCTCCCTTTATATTTCTTAAGTTGTCCGTTACATTATTCAAATTTTACATCACGACGTACCTCAAGCTTTGTATGATCACATGTGCATCTCAATTTTTTTTTCCCTTACACATCTTAAGCATTAAACATAAGTAAAAAAGTGTAACGTAACAAAAGATGGTAAGATAATTTGACCCCTTGTAATATTTTTTTTGGGGTGGGGGGGGGGGGGGGGGGGGGGGACAAAAGGGGCCAAAATGTTGCAATTCTAAGAGTACAACCATTGAATTTTGTTCAAAGTTGTGTTAGATTTTGTGAAATTTTACAATGACGTGTTGTATATTTCAATTTCTCATGCTCTTGTTGAATTGTAAGTTTCATAGTAGATATATCAAGTTATAGGTTTACAAATTACATGTCAACAATAGTAACGTACAATACTATAGAATATATATCAATTTTATGTGCATGTTTCTTTTCATACACAGCCTAATTTTGGACATCTAATCAAAAAAAAATTTATATTTATATTTTTCTTTATTATTGAGTTTCTACTTTTGGTCAGGATATTGAATCTTATTATTCTTGGAAATCGGTTCAACTATTATCAAACACATGAAAGTCATTAAAATGATGCCGCATTTTATGGGATATAAACTCTCTATCTCAACTTTATCAATATATCCTTACTCATTATTCTAAGACTTTTCTACTATAAAATATAATACGTGCGCGCGCACACACACGCACATAAATGTTTCAATCAAGGATATTGAATTCGTTAAAGTCCAAAAAAGCTATTAAACCATATGATTTAATAATGTTATAATATTATACTATTAACTCATGTCGTTTAATAGTATAATGACATTGTATTATTAAACCATATAGCTTCACAGCTGTCTCGAACTTTAATAAAATTTAAGATCCTAAACCAAATAAATATTCATATATTCAAATCATTGTATATACATACACCTAAAAACTCACATTAGGAGAGATAATTAAGTCCTTAAAAATCATGTTCCTGATGATAAATAAAAGCAGATCAACCCAAGTAATTTTTTGAACTATGCAAAGTGAAATAATGATGAGGGAGTGCTCTTGATGTCTTTCGGAAGAATATGTGATATAGTCATAATTGCCACGATGTCATGAAGTTACACTTATTTTATGCTACTGATAATATAATTTCTAGTGACTTTTCATGACTTTTTGCTGAGTTATCTTTTGGAATTATATTATAGGTTAGGTTATTTCTTTGAATTATCGATACCATGAAGCTATTGTTATTATTATTACTATTATTATTATTATTATTATTATTATTATTATTATTATTATTATTATTATTATTATAGAAAAAGAAACCATGTTTTGAACTTTATTTTTTTTATGCATAAAAAATTGATGGCATAGATAATTTTATATATTTATGAACCGCTTAATCTTTTATTCTATGAAAACTAGCTATTAAATGTATTAATATTATTTTATTAAAAGTGAAGACAGTTTATGACTTTACGGATATAGACAACATCGATAATTTATTAATTTTCAATTACTTCTGACATATATTAAGATTCATCCATAAATTATGGTAAAATAAACAAATTATCAACCAATCATATAATAAAATTAATTAGATTTTTATTATTTTTTGAAGAATCTTCTATTTTTAAAAAATAAAATAAAATCACTTGCGTATCAAATTTGAGAAAGTCTTTGATGAGACAGATATATCATGTTAGTCGGTGACGTGTTATAAGTGAGTAACAATTTCTTAAATGTGTTGTACATTGACAATCAACTTCTACAAATTGAAGTATTTTGGATATAATTAAGTTACGTTTAATAATTGTGCAAGTATCTTCTTGAAAATTCAAATTTCTAAATATGATTACAGATTAACAACACTTTTCATGAATTAATTAATTAAATAGTAAGTAGTTCACATCATCAAGTGACAAATATGGTAAATAAATTTGATAGAAGAATTTCTCATCAAAGTATGAGAATGATTGTGACCATTGCAAAGTTGTAATTACATTTATTTGGTGGAAGAGTTATTTTCACAAACATGATTCTTCTTGCCAAATAAAATGGCTTGGATGTGATAAGAGGCCATTGGATGCCCAAAACGCGCTCATAGATATTGCAAATTCAAAGGATTGGTGGAAAGGGAGAAGTCACAAACCAACAATAGCTAGTGGATATGAATTGACAAGAAAGCACTTAGGTTTCAACCAAAAAAAAAAAAAAAGCCAAAATGCTTTTGTATTAAATTCATGGGACTTTCCAGAGCAATTCTTACTCTTCAAAACAAAATCTAAAATCACATATTGCAAAAGACAGGATGACCCATTTCAGTTAATCGTCCATAAATGTATCTGCCAATGTATTTAATATGTTTGAAAATTACATAAACTAGTTGAAACCAGGAACTATTTGGTACAAGCTGTTTGTAACTCTTGTTGGAATTATAATTAATGAACTTGTGGTGCCATATATTTTTGGTACCAAAAAACTCTTTGATCAATAATGATGGCCTCAAAGGAATAAAAGCAACGTAAGTTCCTTCTATTAGTGAGTTTGTTCGGTTCAAATAATTGATGCATTAATTGACAAAAAATAACATAAAACTCTTTTATTATATGGTTTAAAGATCGACATTGGTTAATTAACAATTATCAGTGCATAGGCAACCATTTTTAACTTGTGTCCGTATAAAGATAAAAAAACGTATAAAAAAAAAAAGGATTAATAGGTGTTAGTACTATAACCAACTCTAAACGTGCTATATTTGAAGTTATTACGAATGCCATGCTTACTTTATAAGTTAGAGCATGCATGTATAATAATACATTAATAGGTACATAATTATTCTACTAATACATTTCAAAATTATTGTGAAACTGACTTGAATATTAAAGTATCTAATGGCATTTAAATATTATGTGATTTGTTCAAACACTTTTGGAAACGTTAAAGAATCAAATAAATTATTATGACCTTAAAAAAAATTTCAAAAAGAAACAAAGAAAAATAATTTCTGTAATGCAGCGAAGCATCCAATTAAGTTGAGTCAAGTCAAGAGCCTAACGTCAAATTCAAGATATTTAGAGGTAGTAAGTTGAAATTGGGATACCTAAAACCAACCCCTTGAATAAGCAGAGATTGACTCTTCGCTAATTTTTTTATTATTTGGGGGTCAAAATCTTGCCACATATTAGTTGATGTTTACTTCTTGATCAAAGTCAAAAGCATATTCCCCGTGTCCCTTCCTACTTGGTTGCATATTTATAAAATTTTCTAGCTATATATTTAATATTTTTAAAGGAATTTATAACGAAAAGATGTTATGGACAAAGAAACTCCGAATCAATAAGTTAAATATTTATTAACTCAAATATTTTAATTTATATTGATATAAATTGCATGATTAATTATGTAGCTTGAGAATTCATAATACTTTCGGTGCATATGTACACTTTTTTTTTTCTTCTGGATTGCGGTGCATATGTACACTTTTTTTTTTCTTCTGGATTGTTGGACTTTTATCATGCATGAAACACATATGATTAATGTTTTGCCTACTATTGAGGTGTCGTGATTTTTAAACTATAGTTATTATAAAAAAAATTATAATTATAAAATAAAAATTAATAATATGCAATAAATATAATTTTTAAATAATAAATTTAATCAAAAAAATAAAGATATTATGAATGTGTAATCCTACAAGTATAAGATACAATTAATTTAAGTTCCAAGTCACAACATTATTTATCAAATACTAAGTAAGAGGCCAAATCATAAATCAAATGATTATTCCTTTTTGTCACTAAACAAGCTAATTGATTGGGAAATAAACTCCCAATACGAATGGTATAAACTAATTAATGTCAAAGTGTAATTCAAAGTGATTGTGCGGTCAGTTTCAACTTTCAAATAAACAAACAAAGAAACAAATTGAAAGCCATTTCTTCTTCAAATTATGATGCTCATGAATGAATTTTGTCCAGACTCATTTCTTCTTCGCATTATGATGATACGTGGCTTTGCAACAATTAATTTGAAATAAAAAATTGAAAAAACATACGTTACCATGTACCAACAACAGTTGCTCTCATTTGTACCTGCCAGCCAGCAGGTAAAATAGCATTAAATTCCTCATTATCCTGTCATTAATAACTTAACTACACATGTAGCATTAATCATATAACTGACATTGTTAAACCAAACATAGGATACACTTTAAATGAATGTATTTTCGCTTTCAATAAACTAAAATATTATTATTTTCCGTTTTCTCAAAACTTTTTATCTTTTATATGTTGCACGTTTATAAGTAACTTCATAAATGTAATTTATAAGTTGAGAAGCGTAACAAAAAAAGGAATACGCAAAATCTTGATAATTTAACAAAATAAACAGAAAAAATCAATGATGAAGCAAGTAAAGAAAATGAATCATATAATTAGTTAGTTGATATATATTATGGGTGAGAAAATAAGAGAAAAATGTACTAAGTATACATAGGTGTAAAAAAAAAAGAAAACGTTAAAGAGCTTTGATGTGATATAACAGCAATCAAAATAATGATGAAAATATATAATGTTATTGTGTTCATTAAAAAATAAGATTAATTTTTTTTTTTACTTAATACTATAAAATCGTATAATTGTATAATTATTTTATCGTTATTGAGTCGGATCCTCGTGTAAAATGTAAGAAATGAAATAAATGGGGGGGTTGAAAGAGAAGCCAAAACCGCCCAGTCTAGACTCAAAAAGACGACTGATCTGCGTTGTGTTGGGTAGACGGATCAGAGTAGACTCCCAATCATTTTATCCGCAGACCTTTGAACCGACAGCCACGCCCCTACCAACCCCACTTCTCTTTTTACACACAAAGACCTGCCGGTGATTCTCCTGCACTCCCCACCATCAGATTACACGTGTCCCTCATCAGACGGAGGTCAGCCCCTTTGACTGGACGACCACAGTCAATAAACCCTAACTGCATACATACTATCATCAACCAGCGAAACCAAACCAAATAAATAAGTAAATACTAAGTAAAAAATATATATTTTTCTCTTAATTAATTTCGTAATTATTAATATTAATTATCAGTTTCTTTCTTCTCTGACTAGCTATTTATTTGACCTTTTATATCTCAACCTTTTTCCACCTTCCTCCTTTCCTTTCTTTTCCTTTCATTCTCATCATAAGCAGGCAGCTCGGCTCGTTTCATTTCATCTTTGTCTCCCTTTTGTTTTTATTTCACCAGTATACTTTCAACGGCAGCAGTCACTTTAATTTCATGGCGATAATACCCAGAAGCTCCTCAAGCTTGGACTTGACAATATGTGTTCCAGGCTTCTCTTCTTCTGATGATGGTAATTAATAAGCGAAATTAAAAATTCTTAATTTTCTTTCCGTATGATTTTTCTTTCACATCAGATGATCAAGATCATCGTAGTTTTGATTGATCATGAGTATATATTTGTGTATATATATCATCGTCAGATATTCAGAGAGTAATTAATAAACAAGTGTTTGTTCTTGAAGGTGATCATCATCACCATCAGCAACAAGCCGGAGGTTCTGCGATGAAGGATTTGGACATAAACCAAGTACCATCAGAAGATACTGAATGGAATAATTGGAACACAGCAACAGCAACAACAACAGGATCAGGAAGCATGGACGATGAAGAAGAGAGCTGCATCAACGTTGACGGCGGCCCTCCTCGCAAAAAGCTTCGCCTCTCCAAAGAACAGTCTCGTCTTCTCGAAGAAAGTTTCAGACATAACCACACCCTTAACCCTGTAATTAAAAATATATTATATATTATTAATAAATGATCTCATCCCCTTTTTTTAATTAAAGCCTTTATTAATTAATATGGTGTGTTATAAATATGTTTTATTCCAGAAGCAGAAAGAAGAACTGGCTACGCAGTTGAAGCTGAAGCCACGTCAAGTTGAAGTCTGGTTTCAGAATCGTAGGGCCAGGTACTGTCACTGTTCCTATAAAACATAAATACAAATACAATTTCTTACAGATTTGCTTCTTATTTATTAGTTTATACATTAAATTCTTTTAGGTCTTTACATTATTTTGTTGGTGGTTGGGAGGGTAACGTACCTTAATTTAGTATACAGATAATAAATATCGCAAAACTTTTTTTATACATAATCTGAAGGATCCTCAGATTCTACCGTATAAATAGTGTTGTTCCTTGTCTGTTTGTGTGTCTATGAAGCGTAGAAGAAAATGATCGACCAATTTCGACAATTTGAATACTATGACTAGTTTCTTTGACATGTTTAATAACAGAAGTACAATCTATTGATGATTATGCGGGTAGCTTTTGTCATTTTCATAGATGAATATTGTATCAATCATCAAATTAAAGGGCACATGCGATTGTCTGAACTAAGAGGGTTTTGCATTGCTTGATGTTATTTGACTCTCTCTCTCTCTCTCTCTCTGTGTGTGAATTTTCTACACACACAAACACACCCATATATATTTGTTTTGTTTGGGTGGTAAGAAATCGTTTTCGGGTTTATATTATTTTAGCTAAATTGAAGAAGGTTAGAACGTAATAACATCATAAGTGATGCTGTATCAACTGTTCACACACAGGACTTCAGAATAATTAGTTAAATTTTCACATGGAAGAAGAAAGGATGCTAGCCAGCTAGGTTCAATGAAACTGTTATATTCGAATGATTGTAGGTAAAGTAATAAGCAGTAATCATCTCCCAGCATTTATTGGTTTTTGCCGATCTTGAGTTATTCGACATCTTTTGAAAAGTCTAGTCTGGTTTTTCATGTTTGGCCACGCCTTTTGAAATTTTCAAAGGAGTTGGAACTTGGAAATTTTTATTAGGAAAAAGAAGTCATAAATGCTTTTACAAATTTCTTTTTATTTGTTTCTTTTCATATCTTTTTCATGATAATTTGAAGTGTTTGGAAAAATGTTTTTCTAAGAATTTTTTCTTGTTTGATCGGCAGTATTTTATGTAACAATGATCACCTACCGCCTTTTGTAGGCAGCATTTTAATTAATTTTTTATTTTTTTTCAAAAAAGCAAAAATTTGTTAATTTCTTCCTTGGTATACATTACTTCTCAACTTTTTTTTTTTTTATAAAAAAAAAATGAGTTCTTACTATTATCATAAAATGATATGATTTGGCAACAAGTCTAGCATTTTGCATACGACTCGACATGAAGATGCCCTTGTAAAACAGCAAAGAAATAATGGATTTGCGTATCATTTTTGTCAAAGCTAAAAAGTCATTTTGAACAAGTGGCACGCTCATAAACACGTTTGAAAGAGAAAACTCATGAGAAGGTTAGGTGTTGTTCAAATCTTGTTCATAAATAATTAGATCAGAGAAAGGAATAATAATTAATAAATTAAATGTTCTGCAAAGAAAAGAAGACACACATGCGACGGACAAAGTAGCTCAGCGAAATTTATGAGCAATTAATATTGTTGTTATCATTTCATGAGCTCAGCTTTGTGAAACAATGTAATCATAGTTGTCTTAAATATGCATGAATATAATGATAGCTCAACCTCAACAACGACATCGATTAAAAAGTTTTTGCTCTTCGCCGGCCTCGTGTGCCACTCAGATTATTGCCCTAATAAAGTGATATTTGACTGATCATTATAATTCTTTGCACGATCTAGCTGTTGCCATGCATTAGTTATTCATTGTATTATTTTTACTATTATTGAATACGTGTTTTGCATTATTGTTATAACATGAAACCAAATGACGGCAAAAGAGATGTATTTTCTTTTTCTTTTTGCTTTTTTTTTAACCATTTGTTCTATTTTTTGTATATATATATATATAATTTACTTGTCAAAGAAGTTGTAGAAATAATTAAGTGTAAAAACAGTAATAATTAGAATTCAACAAGACATTGACTGTATTTTATGTTTAGAAAATATGCATTTATTACACGAATGCTCTGAGAAACTACTGCCTTTTGACTGCAAGAAGAAAAGCACCAATTAAAGGTGGCACTGGTAACATTTAAGGGCTCTTTGGATATAGAATATAATTCTGTGGACGATCATAATTGTTAATATGATTAGTTTAATTAACAGGAGCAAGCTGAAGCAAACGGAGATGGAATGCGAGTACTTGAAGAGATGGTTTGGTTCATTGACTGAACAAAACAGGAGGCTGCAAAGGGAAGTGGAGGAGCTCAGGGCTATGAAGGTGGGCCCACCCACCGTGATCTCTCCCCACAGTTGTGAGCCACTCCCGGCATCAACCCTATCAATGTGTCCACGGTGCGAGCGCGTAACCACCACCGCCATTGACAAGGGCCCCACCAAGGTCACCACCGCCTCCTCCACTCCCGCGGCATTGTCTCCTAAAGTCGGGACGCCGGCCCTCCAGTCACGGTAGCCTTCGGCGGCCTGATGGAAAGTTAAACGTGGCAAAACATTAATTAAAAGCAAAAGGAGAAATTAGTTTTAGAGGATGTTCATAGGAAAAGAAATATGCAAGTGTGCATGCAAGATACCAATGAAGATAGATACTATCATTGATATATATGTGTGTGGTATCTGATCTGCTTAGATATCTTAGTTAATTTCTTGGGGATTGTTTCTCGATCTTAATTAATTTGTTTATTTAATTTATTCATCCGTGTTTTGTTAATGCTTGGTGCGCGTTTCCTTTCTCGCTATTATATTATCAATAACAAAAGTAGCAGCCATGCTGACGAAATTTATTTAAACCCCCTTTTGACATAGAGCTGTTAAAATAAAACACCCATGCCCATCAACAGAAATTAATATTGGTCATCCCTAAACCAATAGGTTGGTTGAGGTCGTTATCCGAGATACGCATGTGGAGTGTAGTTGAAATTTGAAAAGGACTTACACATCCCGTATTTTGGTACCTGATTTGTCTCTTGTTCTTAAATTTTGGCTTAAAGACGTGTCCCCAGTAGTGAAAGTGAAATATTCACTGTATATTGTCCATCTTCTTGCCGTGAGCTTTTCGGTTTTAGCTAGATTTCATTGTTCTTGACTCTCATCATCAGCATCTTTAATGATCTTTAAGCTTCTCCAATTCTTGTTTAAAACCTTATTATCATATTATTGTTAATTTAGATATTTGTTAAATTATATGTTTACTATAACATCCAAGATCCAAACTAGATAGTTGGGTCAAGATTTATGAAGTAAGAGTGGGAAGAACAAAATCTCAAAGTGCTTAGTTAGAAATGATTATTATAAGTATTTGGTTATATATATACATACCGAACTTCATCGTACAAGAGTTTTCTAGTGAATTAAAAAATAAAATGAAAAGAGTACAAGTTTATAATGAATAGTGTTAAATTAGATCTATATTACAGTAAAATTTAAGGGTGTGTTTGACAGTGAGGTGGCGTAGTTTTTAAACTACAACTAATGTGGCGCACAAGTCGTAGCTGTAAAATAAAACTAAGAGAAAAAAAAAATGCTGAACTGTAAAATGTTACTAAACACAAGTTATGTGACCCCTGGTAGCCGCGCTACCCGAGCTAGTTTGTATATCCCCCAGAAAGGATAACGGTCATGAAGTGGTGAAGCCATTGATAGTTAATAACGTGCCGACATGGATGAGACACTAGAGATAAGGTAATAATTAATAATGTCAAAAGCAAAAGCAATCCTGAGTTCCTAACTACTGTAAAAAATCGCTTCCATTACAAATTTAATAAGTAATGGGCTTTCAGAATGTGGCCGAAAACGGACCATTTTTGGACCAAGTTGAAGCCCATGAAGTTTTTTCAATTCGAAAAGGAGGTGGTTTGATGGTACGTTACTCACGAATACGCCCATGAACGCGAGGCATGTTAATTTATCAGAACTAGAAAAAGAAAACAAATCTCAGGATATGGACCTGAGCAGATTCTGTACAAAAAAATTGGGACATACAACACTGTATAACAGGATTAATTCTGTTAAATTATGGGCATTCTCTGTTGAGAATTTCTTTGTAAAATCCTGGGTTTTTGAAAGAACAAGTACGGCATACAAGAAGCAAAAAACCAAATGTGGAAGAAGCAAAATCATCATGGATCTCAACCACGCTAGAAAGTGAAAAGTGAAACAGTTCTCACCACATCATCATACGATTATTAAATTCATTGAATACCAATTATAATAAGAGAGTCTGGCCATATCAAGAGGTGGTTCTACCCTTAGTCCAATCTTATTATTCATCTTAATTATAGCTGCAAGTTACGACAATTATAACTTTACCGAAACCTTACAATAATTAGATGGATCAATTAATTTGTGGTAGCTTAGCACTGAATATTGTCCCCCTTCCAACCGAACATTCATTTAAATTAACCTAAGCTACTAAACCTAAAACCACATAGGCCATAGTCCTCAAATAAAGTTTCTTAGTAATGGCACATTGTCAGAAAAATTGTCACAAAAATTTCGTTCCCAAACAAAAGAAATGTGTCGAAACAAGACTCAGCACGTCTCCAATCCCCATTAATTGTGTTCCCCTCTTGACACAAAAGAAGTGAGTGGTAAGCCCAAAGAAATTTGAGAGCATTGTTGAATGCGAAGAAACTTAGCTGTACTCTTTTGGAAACTGTCCTTTTTGAAAAAGAATTTACGCAAAATGAAAGAAAGCAAAATCCAAAATGAGAGCAGAGCAGCGTGAGTTCCATTTCCATCCTCAAAAGAATGGTCTTTCACGTGGGTCGCTTTCATTTTGGAGGCAGTAAATAATATATCATATAAAATTAAGAAGAAAAGATAGATTAAGCAATTACCCCACAAGCACGAAACCCAGTTTCTATACAAAATCATTGGTAACCTTACAAGGTTTGGTTTTGTTAATTATAAAAAATGGTGATTATCAATCTTGTTAAGGGGACCTAATCTTTAGTTTAATGTGCTCAAAGATGAACAGCTCGAGATACTCTTGAGAGTT
This sequence comes from Citrus glauca, assembly GCA_029633175.1. Lineage (NCBI taxonomy): Eukaryota > Viridiplantae > Streptophyta > Magnoliopsida > Sapindales > Rutaceae > Citrus > Citrus glauca. The sequence goes on from JAQOOD010000002.1 coordinate 28,705,934, forward strand.
TGAGTCAACATCTTAGCTATTCACGTGCATGTCTATTGTCTGGAACTTGAAGTTTTTTGGTGGGTCGATGCATGTGAAACTAATCATCACCGTCTTGGTCCACACACCACGCCATGCCTCTAACCAAAACGGCTGCCAAATTGAACACGGTTTTAGACTTTACATAATACAACCAAGTTTTGTATAATCTTCTGTAGTTAAGGTGGTGCCATCAACAACTTATAAGAGCCAGATTGTGGGGGTATTGAAACAATGATAAATAACTTAATGAATGATATATTGATGTATTGCGATTCCATTTATATATTCCCATACGACATCATGCAACACAAATTCACCAATTAGGTAGAGAATAATTAGACTTCTTATTCATTATGTAGTGGTGATGTTGCTCAAATTCACCAATTAGATAGAGATTATTAGACTTCTTATTCATTATGTAGTGGTGATGTTGCTCAAATTATGATGAGCGGCATTGGTAAATATCAATTGACTTTTCCATAAATTTTGTTGTTTTTGTTTTCAACCGATGAATCCTCGAAATGGGGCCAAAAATTTTGTCCGCTAAGCCCAATTAGAGGAAGAGCCTTTCCATAACAGCAAGCAGATGGACTGATTAAAAAATACATGGGATTATAATGAGGGCACCAAATTGGCTCTTCATCCTCCAATAATCCCCCCCCCCCCCCCCCCCCACCCCCCAAAAGAAAAAAAAGTTGGTTGCCTGGTGGGCCTTCGTGTTCACATGTACCATTTCGTGATTAAATTTTTTAGGAACTTATTAAAACCTTATAAATTATTCTAGCCGAGAAAGAGTCCGGTTTTCACTTCGCAAGTGATCGTAACAGAAATTAGATACGAGACGAAAAAAAAGGGATCATATGATTGATTTAGCCACTAACAACTAATGTGCCTCGTGACCCTAAACATAATTGCAAACAATCAAACATAACCCTATAACATTTTTGAACTCTTAATTTGAATAAAAGATTTCCCATACCCACCGAGAATCCAGTTTCTGTTGGATAAGTAACACACTTTCGACAAAGATGTTGCATTTATTATTAATTCTTGCAGTTTGGATCACAATCCCTACCACATTGTTTGGTCGTCTTAAAAAATTAATCCCAACACTAACTTGAACCATTGTTCGGCAACTCATCGTCTGAAACTAAAACTTAAAAAATAATTGCTTATTAACTATTGATTTTCGAGTTTTGCTATGTTATGCGTTACAATTTTTTTTAAAAAAGAACCGCAATAAAATTTAACTAATTTGACTATTTGAAGTTATTGAACATTTTTGTTATTTTGAGGTACTGTAAGAGTCCATTAGGGACACTGTATTGCATTATATTGTATTAGTTGTATTGCATAATGATGTAGTCCATCAGGGTACACTGTATTAAGCTATAATCCAATATTATGTTTGGTGTAGTACGGATTGTATTATATAAAATAATATTATTTAATATTTTAGGATTTTTTATTAATTTTTAAATTAAGTATTAAATAATTATTTTTATATATTAATATAAAAATGATTTGATAATATATTATTATTATTTAATAATAATAATATATTATTATAATATTGTGTTAAATTATTATTTTATATTATAGGAAATATAATATTAAATTACAAAATTTATTTTTATTCATTAAATAATAAATGATTAAATAAAATAAAAATAATTTTATTTGTTTAAAGTAAAATAATAAAAATGATTTTATGTATTAAAATAAAAATAATGTATTATCATTTATTTATTAAATATTTAGGTTTAGACTATCTTATGTTATTATTTAATGTAACATAGCTTAAACCATACCTCACCGTGAGTTTATTTTATATATTATTTATTGTATCAGTCACCGTCAATGCAACGAAAAATTTCAGCCAAATATAGGTTAGTATAAGAATAATATTTTAAAACAATATAATACAAGTTATCAAACGCACCCTAATTCCTAAAAGGGTGTATTCTGATAAAGTGGTTTATGGCTCCAGCAATTAGTCATGGGTGGGGTGAGAATCTAAAAAGGGCATGGGATGGGTGGCTTTCGGTTGTGGGGAATAGGCCCAATGGGCCGACAAATTTATCATCTTTTGAGTCGGTGGTACCACAAAACTATACTTAATTTGTACTTGCATGACAAAAAAGAGGGCCACTTTGAGCCACTCAACTTTAAGCTTAATAATTCCTTGAGATAACAAATAATAATAATAATCTTATTATTACACAACTCTACTGATTTAAAATCGACTAAAATAAATCAAATTGAAATTCGGAAAACTCAAACAAACAGGCAATGCGGTCTTGTTTTTATTCTGGCTGTGAGAAAATGAAAATAGGCAAAGAAAGATTTGCCAGCTAATTCCCAGTGAGGGGAGAAAAAGAAGAAGAAGAAGAAGAAGAAAGAAAGAAAGAAAGAAATAGAAAAGAATTGAAAAATCGTTTTTAGAGAAACAACAAAGAAAGCAGATAGGGTTTTCGGGTCCTTCAATTTAAAATATTTTTCAATAGAATCACAGATGTGCACGTGTGTGGTGACCCTCCGTAGGCTTGCATGTGCATGTGCGTTGTCACGTGTTGTCATGATAGACACTTTACATGCATGCCTAACTTTTTCTTGCTTTGGGTCCTTCGTGCTTTTGCGAACAGGTACACGTGGACCCTCATCCTTGGATGGAAACCTTTTGGTCATGCTCTAGTTTATTAGTTGAATTTATTGCTTGCATCTTCTAGCTTGTTGGCCAGGCATTTAAAGTTTGATTTCTTTAGAACCCCCGGGGCATCTACCGACATGAGTCAAAAGAAATTCTGGCCACTAATGAATTGTGAATATATACGCATTTTTCTTTTTTCATGATTCTTATGGATTAAATTAGATTCATAGGCCTTTGGTGTGAATTAGTGCAGCTAGTAAAATCTTTTATTTTAAAAATTAGAGATTTGAGATTCGAATGCATTATTTATAGATTAAATTAAATAATATAAAAAAAGATAGATTCATAACCTCAATGCCACAAGCACCTTACATTAATTTAAATTTAATATTGTAAAACTCACAGAACTAAATTGTTTACTGAAGGAACAGTGTTAGTTTGCCAAAGAAACATAAAGGATCTGTTTACAATTAAATTAATTAAAAAAATCTCTTTCTCTCTCGTGATTAAATTGCCCGGTTCCACCTACGAGTAGAGTTGTTAGCTTCTTCATTCAAATATGGCGTCACATATTAAAACCAGATATTTATATTGATTGTTTAAGAAAAATTTCAACCAAATTTATTGCAATAGATATTAAATTAATTTAATTATGATTTTCTGATAGTACATTACAATCTTCTAATATTTTCAATAAGAGAACTACTCGATTGATGTCTAGACAATTTTGTTATAGCATGGTTATAATGTATCCCAAAACAAATCAAATTTACCTCCAAATAATTGAAAAATTATCTTTCACACCAAAACAAACGGAAGAATCCATCCATTCACATGTGTAAGAAGAGATATTAATTATTTATAATGCTTAGATTCCCCGGATTTTACTTAGGGATGACAAATATCTAATTATGGATGGATAATATCTATTCAATATTTAATATTGGACATGGATATGGATTTTATCCATATAGATATGGATATCCATGAATATTTGATTTTTTTTATATAAAAAATAATAATATAAAATAGTTAAAACGAATATTAGATTCTAATATCAAATAAAAAATAATAAACATAACAAATATCAAAACTATGAATTAAAAAAATAATATGAAATTACAAATTAATTTCAAATTTAATACAAAAAGTTAATTCTTCTAACGCATCATTAATCTCCAATCTTCTAATACATCATTAATCTCCAACTAGATCATCATCATTAATTTGCAAATTAAAGCAAAACACACATAATATTAAATGCACAATGAGCCAAATGAACATAAATGCAAAAATATTATGATCACAGTATAAATAGTAAAGCATCATTTTTCCTAGTATCTTTTTGATAAGAAAGGTTTCTTTCATATCAAATCTACCATGCTTCTATTTATTTACATATTTGCCGTTAGCTTAAGGAATTTAATAAATAAATATAATCATGATATTAATATAATCTCAGTTAAAATAACCCTGATAATAGTTATCTTGTAAATTGAAACTATTAAGTAGTTCTACAAACAGTATTACCAGAAAAATTAAAACACTAGATTTCATTGTGGAAATAATTAAGGCACAAATGAAATGGTTCTCAATTATTTTAAAGCATAACATTAAACAACTAAATAATTTGTATTATTTAGGACCATGATCATTCATAATTGAGCATCACAATAAGCATCAAGCACATACCAAAATCAAAACATGGTTGGGTCTCCTCTTCATCATCATTACCAGTCATTTTTCCATTCATTTCTTCCCTTTTCATCACCTTATCTTTAGGAATCTCATCTAATTTAAAAAAATTGTAAAATAAAAAAGACAAATACTATCAAAATCAAATAAGTGCAGAAATGAGATACCTTTTAATTGAGCCCATATCCAATTCTGAATACACATTAAGGTCTCTACTATGTTTGGATGAAGTCTACTACAATGTAGGCTTAAACATCGACCTCCCGCACTAAAAGCATATTTGGAAGCAACTGTAGAGACCGAAACAGCCAGCAAATCTCTAGCAATCTCAGACAATATCGGATATTGTCTTATAGGATATTGTCTTCTATTGACCTTCCCACCACATTAAAATATCGAAGTCTAGAATAGTCTTATCCTCTTCTTCCAAGTAAGTATCTAACTCCCACTTAACTCATTTGCGAATATGTTGGTTTTTGAATGCATTAAATTTTTGCACATCTCACATACCCATCACAACTGAATTAGAACTAGAATTACAAACAACACTAGACTTACCAAATCCTTCAGCCAAATTCGATCCAACCATACTCTTTTTTTTTATATTCTAAATATAAGTCAGAACAGAGAGTACGAATTCTATCAATATGAGTTGATGGATCACTACCATAAATCTGAGGAAAGAAATAATCCACTAGAACCATTTTGTATCTAGGATCTAATACAATAACAACAGCCATTACAACATCTCACATGCAATAATTTTCCATTTAATAAGAATGAACCAGGAGGAAACTTAGCCAACAAAAGCGAAATTATAGCATCATTAGTAGAACAATTATCAATGTTTATTGTAGATAACCTTCGATCTACATTCCAATCCAACAAACACTTAGCCAACTCATTAGAAAGTGCTTCAACAGTATGTGAAGAAGGCACATATATAAATCTACACAGTTTATAAAAAATAAAATAGAATTACAGCTAAAAGAATAAATAAAATAAAATACATATAATAAAATCTAAATAAACTTTTAAACTAATACCTTAAGATCCGATTCCATAGAGTCCACAAATTGTCAATAAAATGCACTGTCACAACCATATATCCCTTTTTTTGATTGCTAGATGTCCACATATTCGTAGTAATGGAAACTTTACGAATAATATCCTCCAACAAAGCCATTGTCTTAACCTTTTCAAAATCAAACAGCTTAAAAACTTCTCTTTTCACAGTGTTCCTGCAAATTTTACCAAGCAAAGACTGAACAAAATTCATCAAATCTCTAAACCCTTCATACTCAACAAATCTCAAAGGAGCTCATGCATGAGTATCATTCTTGCTATTTTCTGTCTAACAAGTGCTTTATCAAATGCAGTGGAATCAAATGCTGAAATTGTTGAAGTTTCAGCATCTTTTTTTCTTGTAGACCTTAGATGCTTGACTAGGGCTAGAAGCTAGAGCTGGAGCTAATTCTTGTATCCGTTTGGGACACCTCTCAATATGGTTTAACAAATGTGAAGTTTCACTTGATTGCTATCCAGCAAAACCTTTGCCACAATGATTACACACTGCCTTCATTTCTCCATTAATTGTTCTCATTGTGAAATGATCCCAAGCTCTAGATGTTTGTCTCAATGAGCTTCTAGGTTGTCCTTCCGAGTCTCGTTTTGTACCTCCACTAATTGAATGGGTTTGTGGATTTTTAGCATTAACATTACTTGAGGCTTGAGGGTTTAATTGAACAACAGGATCGGAATCAAAATCAGACATAATTAACCTGAAGAAAAGACATTACAGAGCAATTATTAACAAGCTACTTCTTTTTTATTTCTTTTGTTTCCTTTTTTACTAGACTGTGCTAAGAAAATAATTTGACAATTAAAAGTAAACTTCTAGAACTAGCTAGCTCATTTGTTTGGAAGTAGTAATAGTGCTTAACATGAACCATATAGAGATCAATTAGATGATAATCAGTTTGCATAAATTTATAGAACTATCCAGTGCAAATAAATAAGAAATATAGTAGACATATTGTTAGAAAAAGATTGATAATGTTGTAAAACACTTGAAGTAACCCCAATAGAAAATGGAAGCCAAGTTCAAATGAAAACTTCTCTTAGACATGCTCAGACCCTTTATTCTACAAAGTTAAAAAGCCATTATAAAAGTTCCAGAATCAATCAAAAGAAAGCTGCCCCAATACTCTTTAAAAAAAAAAAAGGCAAACAAACCAAAGCCAATAAGAATGAGATAACTTGAATGAAAATACAGAGACAAACCTATCTCAATAAGAATGAGATAACTTGAATGCTACTAGTCTACTCCCACAAACAAAAAGAGAACAAGAAAGGCAAGCCAATAATAAATTTGGTAATAAGATCAATCAAAGCCAAATATATAGTAAATGACTTATAAGCTTTAACAATCAAAACTTACCTTGTGCAGGAGACAACGAACAGACGGACGGATGACGATGGTGGCAGTGACGATAGAGACGACGACAGCTGGAATGAGGCCGAAAAGAGCTCAAGAACAGTTGGAAGCTGCAATTACGGCTGATCAACAATTGGTATAGCACTTGCGCACCTAAACGGAACCCCCGGACAACGGCGTCAGAGTTGGGGAACGAAGTCATGGGTTGAATTTGAAGATTGAGATCCAAATGCAATACGATTTGATAGAGGCAATTGCGCCTAGTACACCTCCATACTTTAAAATTATTTCAATACCCTAAATTCTATTTTTGCCAAAATTTTCATTGATACCCTTTAAAAACTGATAGGAAATTACTAAGCTATCCTCATTTTAAAACATTTGAACTCGACGGACACCTCTCCCTCCTCTCTCCCTTCTCTACTGAACGTTTTAATTCCCTCCATTATTATCAAAATAAAACAAACAAACACTGCAATTCTCTCACTGACATCACCTCTGTAAATCCCTCACCAGCATCACCCGGCATCACCTTTGTAATTCCCTCTACCGAAACAAATATTCATTCTCCATACATTGTAAATCGAACTTCAACACGAGTAAACTAAGCATGAGAAGGTGAAGTTGTCACAACTGAGAAAGAGAAGCCTAGGTCATCGCTACATAATTGCCGACAAGAGCTGATCCTTTACTGCAAAATAGTCATAATTTAACTAGTTGAGGTAAGTAATTCTCTAAAAATAGTTTTCTTATTGATATTCAGGGAAAATAAAACAAAAAGTTAGGGTTTATATAGAAAAAATAGATTAATTAGTTGCGGGTCTCTCATTATATGTTCAAAAACAAATTTATAGTTGTTTTGATGCATGCAAATTGTGAAAATTTGATAGATTGTGCCGATTATAATTTTTTTATATAACGCACAGTTTAGTCGTGTAAGGTTATATAAGATCCAAGGTTATGTATTACACGACTTCATGTATTGCACTTACATAACTGTCATGTATTACAAGACCTAAAAATTACACGACTTTTTTCACTGTTGTTAATTCATTATAATAGCTTAGTTGTTTAAATACTTAATTTTTGCTAAGAATTTATATTTGTTGCTATGCAGAAAATGTCAATGAAAAGTATTGAGGAAAAAATGAAACGAGACAAACCGAAAGTGAAAATTACTAATTTTTCATCGTTAGAACCAATAAAAATAATAAAGAATAAGCTTAGTGATGAACAATTGGGGATTTTTTGCAAATCATGTTTTGGGCACCTTTTAGACTTGAATGAGTTTCAGTTTTGTGCCCAGTTGTTGCACAATTTGGTATTAAGGCATATACATTCATCCGATAAGGCAATGTATTTTAAGATAGGGAGAAAAGTTTGTCGATTTTCAATGTTTGAATTTGCATTAGTTACTGGACTGAATTGTGACTAATTTATAAACCTAACTTGGACATTGTTGATGATGGTGGTCGTGTATGTGATGTTTTGTTGGACGGTTGCACAAAGTTCACTAACACAACGCTAGGTCAGAGATTTGAAGCAACTAAGTCCAAGGATGATATGAAAATGGTTAAATTTGCCATGTTGTACTTTTTGGAGGTTGTATTACTTGGAAAAGAATATAGATCATCTATAATTAGGGATCACATTCTCCACATTGACAACTTTGAAGATTTCAATAAATATCCTTGGGGTCGTATCTGTTTTGAGAACACATTAGAAAGTATGAAGAATGTGATTGCAATTAGACAGAATAGAGAAAGAGCAAATCCAGACTATGTCCCTGAAAAGGAGGCATACAGTCTTCATGGCTGTCCATTTGCAGTTCAAGTAACAAATTGTCAATATTGGTTTCGTAGAGATTGTTAACATTAGGAATATTAATTTGTATTTCTTTTACTTGCACAGGTATGGGCACTTGAAATTTTCAGTGAAGTGTGTGAAACTTTTGCCTCGAAATGTAAGCATGTCAAATATCCAAGAATTCTAAATTGGACAATCACTAAACATGTTAGCTCTAATTCACTTGATTATTCCATATTTGATAAGAAAAAGGTAATAACAAATAATCTAGATCGTTCGTATCTTTCTTTTTTTCTTTTTAATCTATCTTTGACATTTATTAATTGGCCTAATTATTACAGCTTAAGGTACTGGAGAAGTTGGATGTCGCTGATGAAATAGAGGCATCACAACCTAATCTACAATGGTTTTGGCAAACAAATTGGCTGCAACAACTTGAAAATGATTTTCGTGTTGACTCAAAGAGTAAAAAATCAGCCACTCCAGTCTCAGAACAGAAAAGTAGAGGTGTTGTGCAGAAAAATTCTGTGCCCATGGAAGTTAAAGAGACTAATAAACGTGCAAAGTGTCAAGTTATGTCCATGAAATGCAAAACGAATAATGACACATGCAAATTCTGTTAAGGACAAAACTGTAAGTTATTTTAATCTTTTAATAACAATTGCATTTTTCATTTTTTTTTGTTTGCCTAATAGGCTCTGTCTTGTTCTGTTTGCAAGGGTAAACGTCCTGGTTACATTGATAATTTGATGTCTTTTATCGAGAACAAGTTTAATTGTTTGGATAAGCGTCTCAAAAAGATCGAAGAGAATGTGCAGAAAATTGACTCATTGGAGGAGAATACAGGTGATGTGAAGGAGATGAGAGAACAAGTCAATAAAATTGTAGACTTAGTGGAGTTCCTAAATTCAGCGGACTACAATGTGAAGGTTCACTTTATTATTATTTTTAACTAAGTACAAATTGTGTAAAGTTATTAATATTCGCTGCTGTGCAGAATCCGACAGCATTTGATGATAACCCGAGTAATGCCACACCTGCGACTGTATTTCCAAGCTTCACCACAAATGCAGGCATAGTCAACGAGGATCCAATAATTATTCCGTCTACACAGCAAGAGGTGAAAAAATATGAAAGAAAAAGGCGATCTCCAAAGGATGCAGCTGTTTTATGCACGCCATATACTAACCCATTTCGAAAATCGCGACATGTCAATGTTGATGAAGCAAAACAGCAAGTTCAGTTTGAGCATTGGCTGAAGGAGGATAATATGGAACCGTAATTTCTTATTTCTCTTTGTAAACTTACTTTTATTTGAAACAATATTTCTTAGTTGACTATAACAAACAATAAGTTTTACTCATATTTTTTTTCGTTATTGCATAGCAAATTATTATCGTAGCCAATGCATGAAGCAACAAAGAACTTCTTCCGTGGCTTGTATGATCAAGACACGTGGTTAAATGGCGGGGGTAATGTTAATATAGTTTTTTGTTTAACATGTAATTTACTGCAGTAATGTTTGCATTTAATATTAATTTAATATGTACAGTATATAGACGGTTGTTACGTGATAAGATATGATTTGGCTAAGCTCACTATGCCGCATTTGCACTGATGTGCAATTATGGATAGTGTATTTCAGGTACTTAGTACTCTGTATTAAGAAACAAATAAGATATGTAAATTTTTGCACTGAAAACTTGCAAAAATCATTGTTTTTTCAGCAAAAACTTTTGTTTAAGTATGAGTTGTTTAAGAAGGATCCAACTACAATATGGGATGAAGATCAAGAACATGATTTGGTAATCAAACAAGCAAATGGCGAAGATATTCCATTCGCTATTCCATGGAAAGATGTTTATAAGGTAAAGTTTAAATTTTCTTAATGCATCGCTAAAGTCTAAATTTTTTTGTTTTTTTGATTGACTGAAATTATTGTAGGTTTATATCCCAATTAATGTACTTGAGTGTCATTGGATTCTTGCTGAGGTTGACATTGTAAGGGAGACAATTTCCATATATGACTCCTTGGTTTCTGTAATGAATGACTCATCATTTTTTAAAGAAGTATTGCCATATGCTGTTATTATTCCTCTTGTGCTGGAGAAGATTTTATGGTATGATTCGCACCCTGAAACTATCCAAAAAAACAAAGTTTGGACAGTTTTGCGTGTAGACAATACACCACAGCAAGAATCTCGGTGAGCAAACCAAATGCTTAATTTTTTTTCATTTTGCTGTTATAGTTATATATTTAGTATGTAGTTGACTATTTTTTAAAATTATCAGTGGAGATTGTGGTGTGTTTGTTTTGCGTTACCTGGACACACTTGCACGTGGTGAAGATCTTCAAACAAATTGTACACAGGCACATGTCTCTTCTTATCGCAAGCAACTCGCTAAAAGACTTTTCTATGACCAGTCATTACTTTCAAAGAACAACTAACATGTGAGTATTGTTTTTTTAAATGAAGTCATTGCTGGTGGAAATTGTTTGGGGTTCTTAATATGAAGCCAAAAAAAGGTCATTACTGTTAGTTTGGTTTCTAAGTAATTTCATGGATTTATTATATGCAGGCATTCCTTTTTGGACTTGAATGCTTCAGCAGGGGAAAAAAGCAGTTTGAAGCTAAAAAAAAACTTTTCAATGGTTGTAATATGTTTAATTGCGATATCCATTAGTATATTATATCCAAATATTGATATTGTAAACAAACTTTGTTTATTTATAATAATTAATCTCATGATTTCTCAAACTATCGAATATGCAAACTTTTTTTTTGCTGTAATTTATGAATTGATAATTTGGTCATGTAAGGTCATGTACATGACCGTTGTGTATTACATGACCTTCGTGTATTACATGAGTATATTACACGACTATCGTGTAGTACGCATAGTACATTACATGACCTTAATACTACGCGATTGTTACATGACGGTCATGTATTACAGGGCTTCGTGTATTACACGAATTTTTCCAATAATCATCAGATTAATTTAGTTCTTTAAGGACTTAATTGGTTCATGGATAGCTTATTTTCTGCTATGTAGAAAATGTCAACTGAAATTAAAAAAACAAAGAAGTTAAATCAACTGAAATTATACACATAGTATATTACATGACCTTAATACTACGCGATTATTACATGACGGTAATGTATTACACGACTTTTTCCAATAATCATCAGATTAATTTAGTTCTTTAAGGACCTAATTGGTTCATAGATAGTTTATTTGCTGCTATATAGAAAATGTCAACTGAAATTATAAAAACAAATATAGTATATTAAATTGGAATGTAAACAAATTTAGTTATTTCATAATGCAACAAATTACAGTTTCTAAGCATAACATGTCGAAGACTAAAAATACGTAAATCCTCTTGCTCTGAAAGCGGTGTTGCTGCAGTGCATGTTAGTCGATTATGCCCCTGCAATCCACACCTACTACACTTGCGATGCACGATGTCTTCCCCTTGAGAAGGTATTCTAGTAGTTCGCGGTCGTCCTACCTCTCGCTTTTTCATTGGCGGTGACAGCACATATGCACGCATCTCTTCTGAAACATCCCATTCCTCTTGTGGACCCACAGGATAAATGCTCTCTGCATATGCTGTAACCCATGCATTGACAGAATAATAATGAGCACATAAATCATAAACAGAATAGTTACGCATATGCTTACATACAGCTACCACATGTTCACAAGGAAGTTGGTCAATTTGAAACTCATTACAACTGTAAGTCTTTTGTAGCACGTCAACATGACCATCAAGGTCGCCATCCTTAACTATAAACTCATGGAAATTAATTTGTATTACTGGATATGTGTGTGATTTTTCAATTTCCCTTTCAACTGTTTCTCGACCCAAGTAGTCATTAAAGTACATGCATCCATTGCCAATTCTCGCCTTTTTGCAAACCATTCTTGTAATTTGTCGATGATACAATCCATTAACTTATGAATAGGCAAGGTCCGTGCTTCTTTTAAGACAGAATTCATACTTTCTGCAATATTAGTCGTCATAATCCCATAACGCCTCCCCTCGAAGTGAGAACGAGCCCACTTCTCATATCCGGCATCAGTCAGGTATTAGTGAACATTCAAACTAACATTGCGGATGACATTCATATATTGAGTAAACTTAATGGGTCGATATGCCTTTGCAGCCAATTCAAATAAAGCACCTACTTCGACTTCTTTAAAATGAGCATTTACATTTCGTTTTAGATGAAGCTTACATATGCCATACCCTGCACTAGGAAATACTTTATCAACTGCTTTTTTTATACTTCCATGACGGTCAGAAATGAACACTAAATTAGGAACATCACCAATAAACTCTCTTAACTTCATAAAAAACCATTCCCATGAAGCGTCATTCTCACTGTCACCCTACACCAAAATGTAACAGGGTAAAGTTGATTGTTGCCATCAAGAGATGTTGCAATGAATAATGTTCCTTTATACTTACCCCCTCATGAATGTACCATCAACTGCAATAACAGGCCTAATACATGAAGTGAATCCTCTCAAAGAACTTCCAATGGGCATAAAACAGTACTTGAAGTTGTTCGCATCATCTTTTTCAATGAATGTTCGACCTTCCAGGATTTTTTTTTCAACCATTACCATATATGAGGGTAATAAATGGTATGAATCAGCCGGACTGCCCCTAACCATCTCCATTGCAAACTCCCTTGCTCTCCACGCCTTGTGATAACTTATTTCATAACCAAACTCTTTTCGAAAATCTTGCATAATATCAGCTGGCTTATAAGTAGATGAAGCACCATCAAACTTGTGCCGAAAATTTTTCCCAACTAACTTGGATGAAGCTTGACGGTTGTCTTTTTCCTGTGAATCAAGGGAGCAAGTATGGACATTGTAATATTTTCTAATTTCAAACATGTTGCAACCTTTAAGCCTACTTGCTCAAAGGCGCCATTTGCAGCTGTCATCCATACAAACAACAACAAGTAAGTCCTTGTCTGACTTTGGGGTTTTAAATTGGAACCTTTTTTTCACAGCTAGTGCTTTAAGCTTTTCTTGCAATGCCTCCTTTGACTCAAACACCTCTTTCACCATCGACACATCAGTATCACCACTAACTTCTGTTGATAATAAATTACTGCTACTAGCAAGTAAATTTATTCTGGGCACATGTCCATTGTTTGAGGTTCTTGAACTTGTAGGAGCTGGAGTATTATCTCCTAATGCTAAATCAACAGCCTAATGGAGGCTCATCCAATCAATCAACTCCAGTTACAAATTCATTAACTGCTTCTTGTTCGTCAATCAGTTGTGTAGTAGGCAAACACTCAATTGGTGATTCATCTGCAGCACTAAAATTGTTCGAATTGACAATAGGAAATGATGGAGGCACGTAGCTAGAGAAAGCATGACTCTCTTCCCATGAAGGACGATGTGAAGGTTGTCTATCCACAGGTACTGTCGAAATTGATCTACGTTCAAAAGTAATGCAGAGCGGGTTTTCTAAACTCCATTCCACTAGCTACTTCCTCTAAGAAAAATTCTATATCATCATTGGTTTGAATTGTAACTGGTGGCATAGGATCAGATGTCTTAGGTTTGAACTTCATTGTGATTTCGAATTCCGAAGTATCTATATCAATAACTTCAGCTATCTTCTCCACCAATTCGGCAAATGTTGTCGATCGTGGTATCATTATCCCTTTAGCCTTGGAACCTTTGAACTTATACTCATCATTTTGCTCAATCCATTCACCATTGAAGAGAATAGGCACACGTATCAAAACCATTTCTGATGATACAATAAAAACAATAATATCAAATATCATATACACGTAAGTACACGACCTACACAACTATAATACTTACACGACTATATTTCTCACATGACTCACACGACTTACACGACTATATTACTTACACGACCTACATGACTAACTGTATGACGTACACAGTATCAAGAGAATGCACGAATATCTTCAAACATGTTAGCCATAAATAAGTTATATTGCTGAAAAAAATAATTAGCAACCTACGTTGCATATATTTCTACATATAAGAAAAAATGATGAAAATAAAACATTGTAATGTGAGGAAAATTTTTAAATTTTCTTCAAAATTAAAAAATTTAAAACCCAACAACATTAACATACCTTATTGGGGTGTTTAATAAGCAATGCACCTTTAAATAAAGAGTGGGTGTTAAAGAAATGAATACATAATTATATTTGTGTAAGAAGTTATGAGAGATTTTGAGAGAATCGGCAGCAAAAATGGAGTTAAGTGAAAGAAATGAGGAAAGAAAGACTATTTGATGCATTCATTAAGGGGTATTTTCGATTTTACTCACATGTGTTAGGGTATCCATGAAAACTAAAAAGGGAGGGGGTATTTCAATAATTTTAAAACTATTAAAGGGTATTTAATTAAGAACCCCGATTTGATAATCTTAGGGTTTATCAAGCCTGGGTTGAACGAAGTCCTAGGTCTGAAATGATGGAAGCATCGGCCGGCAAGCGATGTGATAATCTTAGGGTTTGCTATCTAGACATTTGTTTTTTTTTTTCATTTTAGTTTTATGATTTTAATTTTTTTAATTTTAAATATGATATTAATTGGATTTTGAATATCCATGAAATATCCATACCCATCCAATTTTTACTTAAATATTTTTTAAAATATCCATATTTATATCTAAAAAAGTTTTGAATGATATTATCCAATCCAATTAGATTAGATGTATGGATATCCAATTTAGATGGCCCAATTTACCATCTCTAATTTTGCCCATACAGTCTAAACAAATGTCCCATAAAACTTTTCTTTTTCCTTATGAAAATAAAAATTTTGCGACTTGGAAACTAATTTTATGGTGGGTATGCTTCACAGCCCGAAAAGTTGTTACTTTTTTTTTTTATGATATGATAATGTATTCAATCATGCATTGGGGCCAAAAAAAGGAAAAAAAACTCATAATTTTTAGGTACTTGAATGTGACTGGTGTTAATGGCACAAGAACTTCCATTTTCAATTATATATATAACATATATTCCCTTTGACATGGATGAACAAATAATCCAAATCGTTAGATAAAAAGAGGAATTAATTTCTCGTTAATGTTGATTTTGACCTTGGGGTTAATCTAAATTAATCCTATCAATTAGATAGTAACCCCAACTACATATATATTAGTCAGCTCTTGTTTCACATCTCTAAATTAATCTTGATAAAAGAGAGAGAAAGAGCTTCAACAATCCAAGTATTTGCAAACAAAATAATTAATGTTCATTGATGTATGAATATTTACTTGATAAAGCCATAAAATTGACTCAAATTGATTATTAAAGAAATCGCAATTCTGCTTATACAATCAACTGGCACAATTGGTGACAAGTATAATTCATACCACAGTATTTGTTGTCTTTGAATTCAAGCCCAAACTTAAAGTATACAATTGAAAATAAGGAATTCTTGCAGTATTTTGATCAACCCAACCAAAGAATTGTTTAATAATAAAACGTTAATCAAATTAAATGAAAAAAAAATTCTCATGTGGCTAAGGTTTAAAAATTATAAAACAGACGACTGATTAAAAAATCAAAATGAATGATATGGATAGTAAAATGCGGTGATGCAATGTTTTGCCTCTATGCGCATGCAATCATGCATGACAAATCATTTTCCAAATGGTCAATACGAAAAGGACTCGGCTCATTTGAAATCTTCCTCACATTGTTACGTAATTATTTATGATTAAACAATGTTTCATTTTTATAAGCAACCAAGAAATTAGAATTAATCAAGATGCATGAACAATCGACAAGTGTATATATATGAGCATATTGTATCCCCTCAAGACTTTACCTATTTTTGATTCCCTTGCCTGCTCCAACTTTCTCAGCTCATGGGACTCACTTTAATTTCAAATATTTATTCTCAAGTCTCTATCGAGGGAAAATATATCCAAATCTACAGAGGATTAATTGCGACGTTAAATTCGAATTCGACATGTAAATTTGCTGTGCAAGTCGATTCGACCATAGTAAACTTAATCTATATACATTGCACCAGCACGATGTTGTATTAGAATATGTATAAATATTCAACGCGGTGAACCATTCAACTGAAATTCATGTTACTTTTGAGTCATCTCAAAGTAATTGAAATTCAACCTAATATTAGTGTCTGATATAAAACTCGACAGATGATTTGATTAAACCTTAATCTTTTAGGTTAATTAACCATTTTAATCGGACTCATTTCATACCGCTACATATTTCAAAATAAATGGAAAGCATATGTGAAACTGATGGGTACTGATGGGCTAACCGAACAGCAATTCATGCTGTGTTTCGTAGCATTTTGTGTTAGAGAATTTTAAGAATATGGAGGTAAAAAAAATAAAAATTCTTAGGATTTGAGACGTGTTTATACACTTTTGTTTAAGGTTTTATTTGCCCTCTCCAATCTTAGTTTGCTATAGAGTTTTAATGACAAATTACCCCTAAGATATATCAAATTCCGAATATAATCTCTAGCAAATAAGATTATATTTCCAGAATATATATGAAATCTGTAAAATCTGATATTAATCTAATTGTATGTCTATCTTTAATGAAGAAGATATTTATTTGAAAGAATACAACCATTAGAAATGGTACTTCTTCAAAGCACTCTTTTGGTTTGAATTTACATAGATTGACAATTGAAATTTTCAAATTTGTTAACCGTTTTTCTAGTTGACGTCTTTCTGGAAATAAACAGTTAGTCGTTTTCTCAATAACGGTAAGTCGTTTTATCTAGAACAGAAAACATGCTCTTTGGAATTAAACGGTTAGTCATTTTCTCAATAACAGTAAGCCGTTTTCTCTAGAATATAAAACATGCTTTCTGAAATTAAACGATTAACCGTTTTCTTAATAACTGAACTGTTTTCTCTAAAATATCAAATTAAAAATTAAAAAATATTACAATCTCTCTTACATTTTGAACGTTACTTAATCATGTCATGCTTTGTCTGAATGTCAGGGCATAGCCTTGGTAATGATTGTAACAAATAAATGTTATCTTAGCAACAGTGACATTACATCACCTGTTATTACTAATGTAACTTAGAATTTCAACTCTTTTGAACTTTATTATTGAAGCAACAGCTGGTTTTCTTCATGCCTTTTCCCCGAATTTTTCTCCGGCCAAGTGCTGTTTGTGATCCAAGATTAGACTGAAATATAAGTAGCTACTGCAAAAAGAAAAGTACATGAAATCAATATTAAAATTTAAAAGATAGTTCACAGTAAGTCAGTAAATCACTAACTAGGCTATTCATTTTGTTAATAATTGTTATTGCCATTCGTCCAGTGTTATGGTACAATAATGCCGTTGTACTGTAATATATAATTCGCGACAAATGACTCAAAAAGTTTTGACTTCGTTTCCTCCACGTATGGACGTATGGTGAAGTATTTATTATAGGCTGGCCCTAAGTTACGATTAGCGTAACTTATGGGTCTCTTACAATAACAGTACCATTCTGTCACTTTATTATATGAGCACTATGTGTACACTACAGTAGTGTAAATTTTGTATTCTAATTTAATATTTATTTACTCTATTTTTATTTTATTTTTTTACAACTCGGGGAATTTTTTATGAAAATATTTGTATCACCAAAAATTAATTTAAGTTGAATTTTTTTCTTTTTTTTTTTTGGAATGTGCCGAATCTGTTATAGGTCACCGCTACTACAAGATCTTTCAAATAAGAAAAGACCAGAGAGATGGAAAATTTTGACAATATAACAGCATTTTTCAAGTATAAGTCAAACCCAGAAAGCAAAATTAATCAATCATATACCTAATAAAGAACTAACAAACACTGCGAGTAAGGTGAGATTTGACTAAAACAGAAGCAAATGGTGATAATTTAATAATTAAGATAATAAAATTGTTTTTTTAAAACAAAAAGATAATAAAAGTTTTAATCTTATACTCAAATCATAGAAATAACAATAAAAAAACCAATTTCGGACATAGTTTTATAATCCCCCAATTAATTTTATATCAAAATTACTAACATTTAGTTAGGAATTTAGACCCATTCCTAAATAAGTATACCAAGTACCAAGTGTAATTTATTTTC
Source organism: Citrus glauca (assembly GCA_029633175.1). Taxonomy (NCBI): domain Eukaryota; kingdom Viridiplantae; phylum Streptophyta; class Magnoliopsida; order Sapindales; family Rutaceae; genus Citrus; species Citrus glauca. The sequence continues at coordinate 28,724,680 of JAQOOD010000002.1, forward strand.
AAATATTGTCTTTTTAATTAATTTATATTTTTTTATTAACTACATACAATCTTTTTCAAATTAAACTACAACCAAATACTTTTTTGAAAAATAAATTTTAAAAAAAAATTACTTGATCCAATAAGAGTTGTAGAAAATTGCTCCTCGTCTCGTTTTCTATAGCTTTGTAGTACCCTATCTATGTTAGATGATGATTGTCTCACATCAAGATTAAGATGGAATCTTTTATACAAGAGACACGTTGAAATATTATTTAAGTTCATGAGTTTCCATAGCACACATAATTAATTATTTTGAATTAAAATTAAAACTCTTTATTATCTAATTAGAATTACCAAATTCTTTAATACTTTTACTTTTTTTAAAAAAAAAATATAAAAAGCCTAAAACGAATTCATACTTAGTCTGAAGACTGATATTTAACAGAAAATAAAACATGAAAATTAACTCAAAAGGAGAAAAGTAGAAAAAATTTCCAACACTTCCAAACCACTGAAAGGACTGAAGAAACCCATCTCACATAACAACTGTGACCCGTATTATTATTTATTAGTGTTACAACTATTAACAGACCAGACAATTAACTCTTGTCTGGTTAATTTAACCATGTTAGGTGGTTACTTTTTGACCCAACTTCGCACTCGTAGCTTACACTGGTCCCCTTTTGGGCTTTCTATATATATTCTCCAAAATTACTAACACTTTCTTGTAAAAATTATTTTCGTTCTCTCTCTCTCTCTTTCTATATATATATATATATGCTTCGCTCAGAATTTGCAGAACCAAAACATCCAACCCTTGTACCCCCTTCTTCTTCTTCAAGTTAGTTAACTAACGGATTCAGTTTAACTTCAATTCTCTTTGAAAATGATCACCTGGAAAGATCTTTACTCGGTCTTAACGGCTGTGGTTCCTCTTTACGTGGCCATGATCTTGGCCTACGGCTCCGTCCGTTGGTGGAAGATTTTCTCCCCCGACCAATGCTCCGGCATCAACCGTTTTGTCGCAATCTTTGCCGTGCCTTTGCTTTCTTTTCACTTCATCTCCACCAACGATCCATACGCCATGAATTTCAGGTTCATAGCCGCCGACACGCTGCAAAAAATCATCATGCTTTTCGTCCTCGGCATTTGGACTAATTTCACCAAGAACGGGAGTCTTGAGTGGATGATTACGATTTTCTCCTTGTCCACATTACCCAACACTCTGGTCATGGGAATCCCTCTGCTCATCGCCATGTACGGCGAATACTCAGGCAGTCTCATGGTACAAGTCGTCGTGTTACAGTGCATTATCTGGTACACTCTCTTGCTCTTCCTCTTCGAGTACCGCGGCGCCAAGATGCTGATCATGGAGCAGTTCCCGGAGACTGCTGCTTCAATCGTTTCTTTCAAAGTTGATTCGGATGTGGTGTCACTTGACGGCCGGGATTTCCTGGAAACCGATGCCGAAATTGGAGATGATGGGAAGCTTCACGTGACCGTCAGGAAATCAAATGCTTCTAGAAGGTCATTAGGCCCGTGCTCTCTGCCGGCATTAACCCCCCGTCCGTCGAACCTCACCGGAGCTGAAATTTACAGCTTGAGCTCGTCGAGGAATCCGACGCCTAGGGGCTCCAATTTTAATCATTCAGATTTTTATTCTATGATGGGTGTCCAAGGTTTCCCAGGAGGAAGATTGTCAAATTTCGGGCCAGCTGATATGTACTCGGTACAATCTTCCAGAGGACCGACACCAAGACCCTCCAATTTTGAAGAAAATAGCGGACAAGCACTGTCTTCTCCCAGGTTCGGGTTTTATCCGGCTCAGACAGTCCCAACATCGTACCCTGCACCGAATCCCGAGTTTTCGTCTACTCTCACGAAAACTACGTCCAAGACCGTACACAACAATCAACAGCAGCAGCAGCAACAACAACAACAACAACAGCAGCAGCAGCAGAATGTGAATGTGAATAGTAAAGCAAATCATGATGCTAAAGAGCTTCACATGTTTGTGTGGAGCTCAAGCACATCACCTGTCTCTGAAGGAGGAGGGTTACATGTTTTTGGTGGGACCGATTTCGGAGCCTCCGAGCACTCTGGACGGTCTGATCAAGGTGCTAAAGAGATTAGGATGTTAGTTGCTGATCACCCAGAAAATGGAGAAAATAAAGGTATGATAAAAACAATAATTTATTCAATTAATCTCTATCCATATCCACATACTGTGTATTAATTATCTATTGATTTTTCTAAAAAAAGTTAATTTTAATTTGTGTTGATGTGTGAAGCCCTTCCGCAAAACGGGGATTTTGGTAGGGAAGATTTCAGATTTGCTGGGAGAGGAGGAGGAGAAGATGATCAAAGGGATCATAAAGAAGGTGGACCCGCAGGACTTAACAAGCTGGGATCAAATTCAACGGCTGAGCTACACCCAAAAGCTACCGGAGCTGCAGACGCCGGCATGGGAAAACACATGCCTCCAGCGAGTGTTATGACCCGTCTGATTTTGATCATGGTTTGGCGCAAGCTCATCCGCAACCCTAACACATACTCCAGTCTCATTGGACTTGTTTGGTCTCTAATCGCTTTCAGGTAAGTCACTTACTACCCATGAAATTATTATTAGATTAATAATGCAACGACTGCCATCCAGTTTTTGACCAAATTTCATCAATTTTATTTTATAATTGATACGTATATTCATTTTTAATGCTGTTGCTGTAGGTGGCATGTGTCAATGCCTAAAATAATAGAGAAGTCAATCTCAATACTGTCAGATGCAGGACTTGGAATGGCTATGTTCAGCTTAGGTGAGTGCCCTTCAATCTTTCCATTTCCTTCACTTTCTCGAGAAATATTCCATTTCCTTCACTTTCTCGAGAAATATTCACTCATTATCTTAGCAATCACACATTCTTTTATCTGAAACTGGGCTCCATTTCTATGCAAATGGAACCCGTTTACAGTAACCTGAGAACATGAAATTTCTATACTCAAAAAAGGGACATTTTCAATGATTCAATCACTGTACAGATACAGAATACTAAATTTTTTCACACCGTGTTAAAAGTTGCGGCGCTCAGGATTTTCCCGGAAATTTTTATTTAAATTTTCTTTTTCTTTTTAAATTAGTTGACAGTGGCCATTTCTAAACCACATCAAGATTCAAGCGGGGTATGGTACGACAAGTAATTTGATTGTGATGTTAACGTTAAAGTATGGGCACATTGGTGCAAAGCTGACAGCCATGCAATTTTGTGATCATTATTATTCAAAGAAATTGGAGTTTTTATCTATTGGCTTATAAATTGGTCTGACCACCCGACATGTGGGTCACGCCAGCGACGTCGTTTTGCGGTCCGGGGTCGGTTCGCATTGGTTGAGATAGATGCCGTAATGGTCCATGATATATAGTAATAAGGGTAGTTGGGGACTTGGGGGTGAAAACTGTTGGATTCAAATTGGTTAACTTAAGGGTCTCAACTAATTTTTTTTTTTTTTGGTTATGAAAGGTCTGTTTATGGCTTTACAACCAAAGATCATCGCATGTGGGAACTCAGTTGCAACATTTTCCATGGCCGTCAGATTCCTCACCGGTCCGGCCGTCATGGCCGCCGCTTCCATTGCCGTCGGCCTTCGTGGTACCCTCCTCCACGTCGCAATTGTACAGGTAATAATTAATCCTGTCTGGACTCGTGCATGTTAAGAAATTAAAGACTGTTACAGTTAATTCCATAGTCAAACATTAATTATTTCGTCTTAATTATAATATCCCACAGGCTGCACTTCCTCAAGGAATTGTCCCATTTGTGTTTGCTAAAGAGTATAATGTTCATCCAGCAATTCTTAGCACTGCGTAAGCTGAAAAAAAATTACATTAATTTTGTAAAATTAATTAGACATAACTTAATAATTTAAGTTCTGGTCTATTTAAAATTCTAACGTTTTGAATCATATAACATTGCAGGGTCATCTTTGGAATGTTGATAGCGTTACCAATTACTCTAGTCTACTACATTGTTCTCGGATTGTGAATTTAATTTTCCATAATTATAGCTAGAATACAAGGAATTTTCAGGGAATTTTCATGGCGTTTCACACTTTGGAGCATTTGACTGCTGCATATATATATATGCACCGGAATAAATGAACAGTTTCCCAGAAAAAAATGATTTAATTATGCTCCAAAATATTTGGAGCTCATAATTAGATTATTGGTTAAGAGAAAGCCAGTATATGAGGATCGTGCCCCCATTAGAAGCCAAAGTCACGTCCAATTTTCTAGAGTTTTGAAGAGGAGCGAAGCAAAAGCTCGCGTCTAGCATGAAGGAGACATTATAGAGGAAATCAAGGAAAGAAATTTTGGTGGGTTAGTGAGAATCTAATATTTTCTCTTTGTTCCCGTCATATATGCATGTAAAGTTCGATAATCTCATCAAAATTCATGATCTTTGCCATCATAAAGCGACAAAGGAAACGATTAATCAATTGAAGGAGGAAAGTTTGAGTCCTTTTTTTTTTTTCTGTGAGTGTTGGGTTTGATTGTCCGTAGATAAGGCAATTATTTGCGTTTGTCGTTTTTCTTGCTTTGTAATATTATATCTAGGTTTTCAATCTATGATAATTAGTCAAGCATGAGCTTGTTAATACAAAGATGATGATATATTTTTTTGGTCACTTGGACAAAGACATATCTCTATAAAACTTTGACGCAAAGAAAGCAAAATTGTGGAGAAAAAAAAAGTTAAAAAGTGAGAGTAAGTAAAGGATATTTGAAGGCACATTGTCTTTCCACTTTGTGGGGTTTCTTATACTTTTGCTTATGCGAAAAGCACTTTTTAGGGCCCTCACTTTTGTTGAAGGTGAGTGAGAGAGAAAAGCGGAAAGATATCTGCGGTCAAAAGCAGCTACCTTGTTAGCTTACTTTTGCTTTTGGCTTTTGATCAATTCGCCCACAACCTTACCCTACTTCTAATTTGTGGGTTTAACTTTAAAGAAAAATAAAAAATAAAAATTGGGTTGTAGGGTGATCAACAACACTTTTTTTTTCTCTTTTTTAACAAGAAAATTAAAGCCATGGCATGTGACACCTCAAATTCTATCTCGTTTTGGCTCATCACGGTCACAAGACATAGCCACAAAAGTTGTTGTGGGTCGATCAGTTAATCATCTATGATCCCACAATAAATGGTCTATCACATGAAATAATGAGGTGTAATTCTTTTGTTTTCATTTTTGGCATAGCTTTGAAAATAATTTGTACCATATACATGGATCTAATTCTTAACTAATCTTATGTTTTCAAACTGAATTTATATTATCCGTAATACGGTCAGGGCTAACATCCCTGATCTTAAGATCAATAATTAAAGGTTCTTTCTCATTTCTAAAGAAAAGGCATGAGTTTTTGTATTTGGAAATAGTGTAGAAAAATAAATAAAAAAACGCGAAAGACTGTTTGTAATCAGAAGTTCTCCCTCTCAAAAATATTTTACAATTCTATAATTAGTCCGAAATATTTTTATTACATTGCATGTAACTATTTATTTATTTTTATTACATTGCATTTAAACCACATCTTTTAAAGGTAGATGTTATAAAGTCTCAATCAATCCTTAATTATTCTTATCGTCTTATGATTCGAGTTCGGATGGCTAATCAAATAAAACTATTTAAAAGTTGTTCCATCATAATCTAATGGATATTTTATCCATATTTTATAGATATTTACAATAATACCAAAATTAAATCACATCTTCTAAAGGTTGCTTTGAAAATACGAATTAAATACTATTTTTATGTATAATAGATCAGTTGTTATGGTAATGTCATTAACTTCATTACCATAACAAGGGATTCAAATTCTTTTAGTAGCGTGTAGAGGTAGATTTTCTATTAAAACAAGTTATGGGGTAATTTTTTAATTTCAGAATTTTGAACTGCATTCTTTTAGATTCCCGATTTTAATATTAATATAATTATATTATTAAAAAAGTAAAAAAAAAAACTTAGATGGGTGAGGATAATAATACCGATTAAAAAAAGAAACATTTACAACATTCCCATCAATCAAAAGCACGAATTGATTAATTACTTCTTAATTATCCATTGGCAACTCCAAAATTTAACTTTAATGGGATGTAGCGTTGGAAGGGAACATACGCAGAGCAAAATTGCTTTGAAACCTTAACTTTTTCACAACCATCAGGCCATCAAATCTATTCAAATTAGCAACTCCCATAGTTTTTTTTTTTTAAAAAAAAAAAGAGGTTTCTTAGAATTACTCTCAATTTTTAGTTTTAAACTTACCTTAAAAATGGTGAATTAAGAATTGGGAAGAGTTTAAAAATTCTAAAGAAAACTTGCATTAAAGCTCGTAAGACCAACATGCCTCGCTCGAAAGCGATTGGTCTTTGTGCAATTGACAGACAAAGCCACCGTTGCTTGTACGATTTCACATGCTTTTGTTCGAAGACTGCAACAAATGGCTCGTAGCCTCACGTGTGCTTCAACCTCATGTATTGTGTCTTTCTATGTAACCTTTTTTTTTTTCCCTCTCTCTCCCGAGCTGCGAAATTTGGGCATTTGAATGGTCCAAAAAATATGGGAACAAGCAACTCAAGCTAAGAAGTCAAAGCTCGACAGCTTGCCTTTGACAGGAACAGTTTATTTGAAAAAGACAGAATATGAATAGGCCCAAACAGGTTGAATAAAGTGATTAGCCCAAACGCCATATGATCAAAGCCCACTTCATGCTGTTGACTGCTATTGTCAAGCCAGTTGCAAAAGGACCCCTTTTTTCTTTTTTGGTTCATTTAATTGTAAATCAAAATTCATATAGAAGGGAGTAGTACAAAGGCCATTGCAAAGATACAAAACAAAAGAAGGCAGGCAGGCAGCAGCCTAATGGCTAGGAATTAGGCAAGCTCAATCAATCAATCTCATACTAGCAAACATACTCAAAAGAACAAATATAATAGTATTAGTCTTATTCAACGGTCAGCAACTTATTATTGTACACACACTAGTCCATCCATTCCCATGTGTTATGAAAGATGTGCAAAATCACCATCATTATATTGGCTTCTACCTTCTAGTTACCTCTAGCTATCTATTTAGCTTTTATTTCGATGTCTCCATCTTCTTGTTCTCTACTTTCTCCCAAAGTTTGATGATGTTACGTGAACCTCAAGCATATAATTTTTCGATTGCTTCTCGTCCATTTATGTGTGCATGGTCCCCTTGTTTTCATTATCCCACTACTATTTATCGATATTTTACAAGGTACATAGTCTTAAGCTGTTAAAAGTTAATGGAGAATCTAGCACTGCCTTTCTTATGTAACACGTACGTGGTTATAAATCTTTTTACAATTAAGTTTATTTTGGGAACCATCCACTAGCTATATGGTAATCCACACCAACGTATTAGAGTCTTATCTGTGCATTAGTTTGAGAAGATTTTTGTTTTGAATATTTAGAATTGGATTAGTCTCATTCTGAGACTAATTACCTAGTTTAACACACCATAGCTAATCCAGTAGGCAGGATGTCCCAATCGAATTCTAATTATAAACATCAGTAGATTTGTATTATAAAATTCTAAAAGCAAAACCGTTAAGCATGTAATACATTTCAAATTATTTTGTGAGGAGATCACGGCTTTTACAGTTCATCAGTTGGGACAAGAATCATGTTAAACCAGTACACGCTTTCAGTATATACTTTTTAGGCAAAATAGAGGTGTCGTTCAAATGCTTTCAATCTAATAGAACAACGAAGCAGAAGCGACAATGACCATCGGATAATGACCGGACGGACCACGTGGTATCAAGTCAATAAATATAATACAACATGCATGCATGATGAATTCATTCATTCATGCATGGACCCATCGCTCAAATCCTGTGTGGCTCCCATGTTAGTTTCTGAAATCGACAGCTAGACATACAAATGCATGGATGGTTAAGCGCAAATCATCGATCCATGGACGCGTGGCAAAGGGTTAAAGGGCATACGTGGGTCCAATATCATGTGGGTGCCATACTGATGATCATGTGATGTTTAGGGCTAGAGCTTGTGATTGAAGCCAAACAAGGAAAACAAGCAGCAAAGTCCGAGTATTATTATCGTTATTTTTGCAAGTGGGGATGGAGAGAAGGGAAAGTTGGAGAAGAAGATAGGATCCAACGTGTGTTTGAAAATGAAGTGTAATTTTACCAAGAAAAGTTATACGAATAAATGAAAATTGGATTCCCATTATTCACGATTATTCATTTTGATTGTGTTCTTTTGGATTCAGATGAGAATTAATGGATATATATGATGAGATGGATTGGTCGATGGACCATAAAGTTGATATAAACTCTGCTATTTGGGGTCCCACGTACCTTTAATTGAGGGAGTCTACGAGCCACCAAGCGATATGTAAGTGTAGATTGTGTGGCTGATTTTGAATGGCTCAAAAGTTGTCCCAAATAATAGCCGCATGCAACTCAACTGCGCTTCAAGATTTTAGTATATGGCATAGGCATATATGTCTTTGAAATTTGAACCAATGATTTGTGCATAAAATGTTTTATTATGCTTTTCGTTAATAAGGTTGTTTATTTTCGAATCCGACAAAAAGATGGGGATTTATTTGCCATTCGGATAAGCTACAAACATGAATATTACTTTAATTTTGTGATTATTATATGATAGTTTAATTTGTAAGGATATTTCGAAATTGGTTCAGTATAAAGATTTAGATGAAGGATAGATATATTCTCTAGATCTTTTTTTATCAAAAAAATGGTTTTATATGCAAGAATTTGTGAAGATTAATCTTACATTTTTCATGTAATTAAGCTTGCGAAATAAGAGAACCATTTGCTCTTTAGTTTTCTAGCTTTTCTGCTGCGTTGTTTCAATTTCTTTTGTGTGTGTGTGCGCGTAAAATTAATTGTCTGATTTTATATATTTGAGAGTAACATAACTGGTAACGTTCATTTACTAAATATCTTCTTGATTTGCTGTTCTCGTTTCTTTTAATTCTAAAAAAAAAATTTCTTTCTCAATGTCCATCTAGAAAAAATTAAATAATAATAATAATAATAATAATAATAATTTATTATTATTATTAAAAACACGTACGACAATAACGCAACAAAATGAAGCAATATGCACACATAAAAAAATAAAAAAGTAAATATAATATGTCTCTATGTGTGTATGAAATAATAATTGTTTTGAGACATTATCTAAAATAATTCAACACAAATAATTAATTATGATATGATAATTGACGATCATTCTTGATTACGTGGGCTCAAAAGTTATCGACCACGAGTAAGCCAAGAAGAAGAACATACGCTGCTGTCCTCGTGCGCATGGCTTCATTCTTCAGGGTACATAAGGGTCATGATCCGATTTGTTGCCTAAAAAAAAATCATATAAAATTAGCAAATCAATCCAAATAATTAATAACCATACAAGAAAATTCAAAATATCCTTAATGATTTTAATTATGACTAAACTTTACTATTCAATCAATTAATTAACCTACAAATTACGGATTAATGTATTCGAGTTAATCCTACAGTAGTTAAATTTATTCATGGCAAAATATATTAGATACTTGGCTTGGTATTTTAAAATATCAATATTCCACAGTACTAAGAAAATAGAGCACAAATTAGGTTATATGCGTAAATCAATTATAGTGTGGTGAAAAGTTCACGAGGAAAAGAGTGACGTGCACGAAACCAAGCTTAAAAGAGGAGTCCATTCTGGAGACCTCTTAAATAACTCAAAATCCTTGGGCCCTTTGTTTATTTAATCCGCTTGTGTAAGCCCTTGGCTCTCTTCAATTTTCTTTGTTGTTTGTTTTCTTTCTGCTATTCAAGTCTATCGGATTTCCTTCAATATTTTTGTTGTTTATTTTCTTTCGACTGTTTAAGCCTATCGTTCGACTTACTTTAAGCTCTGGGTTTTCTTCAATTCTTTTTGCCATTTGTTTTCTTTTAGCTATTTAAGGTTTTCTTTAATTTTCTTTATCATTTATCTTCGTTCGACTGTTCAAGTCTATCATGCTTGCGCGTCTTGACTGTTTTGCTGTTCACAGCTTCAATCGCTGTTTCGAACTACTCTTTGGTGTATTACTCTATGTTTGCCAACAAAATATATACCCAAATCATGTATGAGATAAGATCATAATTGGTTTACATCATAGTTTTGGCCACTAAAGAAATAAATTTCATGCATGTGGGGCATGGACCAAAAACATTTAAGTTTGGCTCGGACGAAAATAAATACATGCAAACAAAAGTTGATTGATAAAGAGAGAAAAGGTCATGGTCAGTGTTGGGTGATCCACAGACACAAGCTTGGTATATGAACCAAAATCACAATGACTGGGACCATGATCGAATATGGATTCGGTTCTTTTGAAAGAGACGGTGCAAGCAAAAGAATTTAAAAGGAAAAAGAGACACTTTCCCTTCAATCGCAAAATTTTAGGGATACATCTTGTCAAATAATGACCCCATGTTCTTGCTTTTGGTTTTTTGCATCTCCTTTTTGCGAACTTTTGAAATTGAGTTCATAATTTATCTTTAAAAGAGGCTGCCTTTTTTGAATTAGTGGACATGGGTGATTCTCAGAAGGCAGAAGAGAATGTGGGTGGGTTTTCGGGCTATTATCTGATTTAATGGACCAAATTGTTGGGTGATAATGGACTGGCCTTTTAGAACTACAATTAATTAAGCTAAGGGTGGAGCCCCTAACACACTTTCAAAACTCCACTTTTATATTTGTAACTTCACCTTTTAACGAAACAAAATATGACTGAATTAAGACCAAGAGGAAGAGGGATATAAAATATCCAAGTTAATGACGGATTAATTACCCACATGAGGGACATATTAGAGGGGTTTGTTGATCCTAATCATTTGACCTATTTTGGTATGTTCATCCAATTCGACACGGTAGATTTTGGTCCCACAAATTTTGTTAGGTGGAAAAGTTGGATAGCTGAGTAGAAATGACTCACCTTTTCAAAGTTTCTAACGGCGGGTCGTTGCAGTATTTCCTTCTCTTTCTTATCTCATTTTCCTTTTTCTTTTTCTCTACTCTACACCAAATTACATGTTCACACGGCTGATGGCTTACAAAAATATTCAACTGAACCACACCGTCCACTATTTTCTCTTCCTTTCGGTTCCCTACTTTATCCCATAACTTAACCCTTTTCCACCCAACCCCTATATGTTTTGACATTTTTCACTGCACGCCTAAATATTTCAACAATTTTCATTGCACCTCCATTTCTATTAATTTAACCGTTATTTTTAATGGAGATGCTTGAAATTTAATTAATTGTTAGAAATGCCCCTTTTCTTGAATTGATATTTACATTCAAAATTCTTAATTAAAGGTAATTACACAATAATCCCATCAATTAACTTATCAAATAAATTTAATTTATCATCATCAAATAATATTTAAGATATCGACTTTCAAATTTATCCTTTGACTGTTAGAATAAACAATTAAATTAATAAATTTAAATGTGTGGTAGAAATTATTAAAATATTTGGGGGTGTGATGAAAAATATCAAAATATTTGGGAGTAGGACAGAATTAACCATTTTTCTATTTTCCTTTGTTTCAGTATGGGGATGTGGGGTTTTGTAGCATAAATTTAGGTGCATTTAGTAATAATATATTTCAGAAGCCCCAGTTGCAATTGGGCAGGCGAGGGACTAGTTTTCTTTTGGTAGCCTAGGGCTAACATATGCAAATTCGATTAATTAATTAAAATCTACTTTAAAATGTATCAATCCAACTATTTTCGATGTTACTTGGGAGGTCCGCTACGTTAAAAGCCCAACAAAATCAATAAAGGAAATGAAATAACCATTTGATTAGCAGAGTAATTAGTTGTCCACAAATTTCCCTTTAGTGGTTGTTAATTTTAAGGCCTAAATTTCATGAGAAACAAAGACTCTTACCTCCATTGACTACTCACTAAAACAGCTAAACCATCAATTTTCAGATAATCCAAAATTAGCTGCAAGATCTTCCATAAAAATTTGTATGACTTAGCATGCAAGAAACAACGGGAGAAATTAAGTGGAAACTTTTTGATAGATTTTGATACCATATTGCTTAAAGAATAAATATAATATGTCCACACCAGATATAATACAAGTAGAAGAAGGTAACGAGCCATGCACTACTCCTGCCTCAACAAAATGCAGCAAAATTTCTGATGCAAGGAATTCATCTCCATCACCAGTTCTTCAACTCCTCCAAAAGGTAATAATTTTATGTTTATTATGAGTATAATGTGATTTGTTTTTTTTAGTGATAGGATTTTTGGCTTCTGACTTGCAGGCAATTGCAGAGGTGATTGGAACATATTTCCTGATATTTACCGGATGTGGGTCTGTTGCTGTGAATAAGATATATGGGTCTGTAACATTTCCAGGGATATGTGTAGTATGGGGTCTAATTGTAATGGTCATGATTTATTCTGTCGGTCATATTTCTGGTGCTCATTTCAATCCTGCGGTCACCATCACTTTTGCCATCTTTAGACATTTTCCTCGCAAACAGGCAAGCTTTTCTTATGTACAGTATTAGTAACCTTTTATAATCAATTCAAACTCAGTTTTCCCTAGAATATTCAAATTTGTGTTTCCTGGCAGAGTTAAAATCCTCCCCCCTTGAGACGAGGTCTCTCATACACTTTCAAAATATTATGATTTATTCCGCTTGTATTCTTACTCAGGAAAAGCTCGTAATCAGATTACGAGAAAATTCTGATCGTGCCGACAGTTAAAAGCAACTTTATTAACTCTGTTATACAAATTAATATACAAAGAGTTTCATAATCAATGCTTTGATTTTGACGATATTTGTCTTTGAACAGTTCCTTGCACAAATTATGCTCCAAGTTTTAACATAATACTTGCATCATTATCAGACGTTCATGCCTGCCTGAGAATTCGTTATTGAGTAAAGCTTGATGTCAATCTTGCAGGTGCCTATATACATTGTGGCACAGCTGCTGGGATCAGTTCTTGCCAGCGGATCGTTATATCTCATGTTTGATGTGAAAGATGAAGCCTTTTTTGGAACAATACCAGTTGGAACCAATGTGCAATCTTTTGTCCTCGAGATCATAATTTCTTTTCTCTTAATGTTTGTCATTTCTGGAGTTGCCACAGATAATAGATCAGTGAGTCAACAGTCAACTCTAATATTATTCTCATTAATATTAAAAAAAAAAAATCATTCATATACTATTGATGTTTCCTTGGCAGATTGGAGAACTTGCAGGAATTGCTATTGGAATGACAATACTATTAAACGTATTGGTTGCCGGGTACCCTAATTCATATGTATATTATGTTCAACTAATCAAATTGCTTTCCGAAAGAAAATAAATATTTTTAACAAAATTTTGTTGATTGACTTCTAACAGGCCAGTTTCCGGGGCATCAATGAATCCAGCGAGGAGCTTAGGTCCTGCAATAGTGATGCACCAATACAAGGGACTTTGGGTTTATATCGCAGGACCAATAATTGGAACCATTCTCGGAGGCTTAGCTTATAATATGATTAGATTCACAGATAAACCTCTCCGAGAGATTACCAAAAGTGGATCTTTTCTCAAAAGCTTCTCCAGGCCGCCATAGAATTTAATTCTTACTAATCATTATGCCTCATCAATAATTTCTCATTTCTCTTAATTAACCTGAAGATGAAATAGATACAAAATTAGAAATTGGTGTGGTGTAACAAGGTAGCAGGTTAGCTTAGTTAAATTTTCAGGTTAGAAATCAAATGAAGCAAACTTTTAATTTGTGTTTATGTTTATCAAAGACCAGATTCAAGGCAAATAATTAATGCTACGCCTACAGATCTGGCACATGTTGATTAAAAACAAAGATAAGAAGGACCAACAAATGAAAAAGTCAAGAACGGCCAGGAACATCTTTGAAATACTCTTGTTGGAGTGCTACTGCGGGTGTGATTCTCTTGTCTGGATCCATCCCGAGCAGTTTCTGTGGTTTTATATTAAAAATTAATATTACTACCTACGCTCGCTCAAAATTCAAACTAAAACATAATATGGACCACCCTGATTATGAATCCGATGGCACAAATCATAAATAAACTGACAGAGATAAGGTCAATTCCAGCTGGTTCAAGACCAGGAAACCCGTTTGTCAAATGATCCCTCAAGCTCAAATTACACAAGGACGGTTTTCTTGATTTTCTTCGCGCAATAAACTTCATACAAAAAATATCATGTTAGGAAAAATGGTGTTTGGAAAGCATTGTGCTTGAGCAAGCTATTAGCAGTTCAATACCCGACAATGCGGCCAAGTGTAATAAGTGAATTTACACCAGGAAATAGAGGCTTGCCGGATACCATTTCACCAAAGATACAGCCAACAGGCCATATATCAACTGCAGTAGAGTATTCCAACAAGCCAAGTAGGAGTTCGGGTGCCTTGTAATAATGTGTTCCGATCTGGAAAAAATGAAAGAAAAATTGCAACACTGGCAGATTAAACTTAAGTATTTAGTTCCAATATGAAATTGAGCAAGACTCTGCCTATATCCCTGTCTTTCGAACAAATATACACAACATAAAGGACAGTTCAAAACTCATAACCAAAGCACAATCACTAAGGCAATGTGCTTCCCTCAGTCAATCAATGAAAAGATGTTAATGGCATGCTAAAATTATTAGACCAGAATATCATCAAAGAGAATAAAAACTAACTGCTAACTAAGAGTCTAAAGTAACTAGTACTACCTCTGGAGAACTTTCCCCCTTTTAAGCATATAGTGACTTGACCAGTCCAAAGCCTGCGACCTTCACAGTCTTACCATCCAGATCAACCAATATATTGACAGGTTTCAAATCTCTACGTATATAACGCGTGCCGAATGACAATGACCTTGAAGAATCTGATGAAGACAACTCTTGGACAAGGAGAAAAGTTGTAAACAACGAATAACTATTAAAATTCTAAAACATCTAAGCAAAGGCATAGTCATTTTAATACCTTCGTATGCTAAACCACTGAATTAGTAGATAAGATAACACTTGACTTCATTTGGCTTAGTAGATAATTTTACTGTTGATAACTTCTTGAAAATGTTCAGAGTTTAGTCAAACAAGTCTTGAAAACTCTGTAATTCTGCTCATTTTCTAAGATTGATGTGAATTCACTTTCAGTGCAAAATTGAAAAAAAAATGTGTTTATATAAGGTGTTGCAACAACCAAGAAATGAAAGAAATTAAGGAAATAGTACAATATGACATAAACTCTAAAAGAAAATAAGAAAAAACAAGGCTGCAAAAGGTATAAACAACGTTATTTTGGTTATTTGCAGAATAACCTATAACTAAGCTTGTATTCTTTGTTTATGAATACAACATATAAACTCAAAACATGATTTTACTAACCTTTGTAGAGTAGCCATTCATAGAATCCTCTGGATATTTAAGTAAATAGGCCAAATCATTCACTTGATACTCAAACACAAGATACAAGTATATCCCTTGGCTTGCTACACGCATCAACCTGTCAACAGATACTTGTACATAAGATCATGAAAAATCTAACGTAATGCAGCTACTACATCACATTCAACAGAGAGAGAGAGAGAGAGAGAGAGAGAGAGAGAACCTTACATTCTGATATGCATTTAAAAAATAAGTAACTATTATGAGAAGATATAGTTTACTTCAAGCCAAAGCCAAAAAATCCCTTAACAAACATGACCAAAAAAAACCACTAATTCCTTTATAACCAAAGAATGTGCATTGGCTTCACAAATGATTTCTTTTTTGTTTACCTGATGATGTTTGGATGGTTCAACTCCATTAGACAAGAGACTTCTGTTATCATGGAGCGTGGGACTCCTTCCATTGTGTTATGAATCCCCATCATCTTGATGCCATCGAATTCCTTGGTTACAAGATCCCAAGCCTTGTAAATAATACTAGAGTTGCCTTGCCTAATCCATTCCAAAAGTAAGTACCGCCGTTCCAATATATATAGAAAAGTAAAACTACTAGGTAGATGACAGGTCCTCTAAATTTAATTTTCCTTCCATCATGCTTGAAGTAAATAATATTGCAAAAATCTTATCAAACTTGAGATAATTTTCAAAACGATTTCAGAGAAGTCTCCAAAATTTTCAGGCCTTAGCACTTTGTAACATTGTAATAAATAAATAGATAAACAAACAACAATTTTGAAACGACAATAAATCAACAGTTTACATCTTATTGCCCCCTTTTCTTTTTTCTCTGATTAATGAGCAATCGTATCATCGAGTTGATAACATATAAAAGCCTCAGGTTGTATACTCAAATTTAACAAAATTTCTTAGTGTTGAAAAGTCATGCATGTCGCATCCAAATTCAAGAAGACATGTAAAATTTCAAAGGACTACCAAACAATTAAAGAAAAAAATAAAAAGTTGGCAAATTTGTCAAATTTACCAAATGGATACCATTGACATATTTGCATGGGTTACATGGAATAGTACTTGGGTTAGGTAGAATAGTATCAGCTTTAAGCTTTTAAATAGAGAGCATTTCTTCATTCCATTTCATCCTAAAAATTTGTTAAGCTTATAAATTTCTAAGTTTTTTAGAGTTCTGAGAGTGTGAGCAATTGGAGAGTTTTTATAGAGGTTGTTTTTCAAATGGAAATAGTTCGTTGAGAAAATGGTAGAAGGTGAAACTTCTAAAATTTGGGAGAAATTTACCAAGACTATTTCAGGAGACACTTTAGGTGGGAGGCGAGATTTATCAAATCGCTACTTAGCACTTGGTGTAAAGCGCCAGAAGATCGATGTTGAAAAGTTTGATGGGAAAATCAACTTCGGGATGTGGAAGCGTGAAGTTATGGATTCCCTTATTCAAATCGATCTCGATATTGTGCTGAAAATAAAAAAACACTTGTATGATGAAGAAATTTGGGATCGTATGAATGAAAAAGCTTGTGGTCAAATCAGATCTTATTTGACCAAGGAGGTGAAATACTTTGTGAAATACTTACTGAAAGATGAGGAGTGTGCGATGACTTTGTGGCGTACATTAAAGGAGAAGCCTACTGAAAAGTCTTGAAAATCGTCTTTATGCAATAAGCCAAATATATGGTTTTCAAATGAAGACAGGGGTGTCAATGCACGATCATATCTCAAGATTTAAAAAGTTACTTGCTGATTTGAAAAATCTTGATGAAGATATTAAGGATGAAGTCAAGGCTATGATTTTGTTAAGCTCATTACCATATGAGTATAGTCATTTAGTGACTACCTAGATATATAGGAAGAGTGTGATCGTCTTCAAAGATGTCTGCACAACATTGACCAATTTAGAAATTTGAAATAATGATAAAAATTTTAAAAAAGCATTGCTTTGAAGCTTTGGTGAGCAGAAATTAGGCGATGGAGAAAAAGAAGAAGCACGGTGGAAAGAATTCTCGATCCAAATCGAGAAGCAGAAATATAGCTCGAGATGAGTGTACCTTTTGTCATGAAAAAGGGTCATTGGAGGAAAGATTGACCAAAGGCTTAAAAGAGAAATGTGAATAAACCAGTAGCAGTAAACATGGCACTAAAAGATGAGGACTCTGGTTATTCACTAAGTATTACTCCTGCAACGTACGTAGCTAGTTCGAGCGAGTGGATACTTAATACTGGAGCAACCTACTATTTGTGTCCTATTAAGGAATAGTGTACAAATTTTCGTAATCTAGATTCTGATGCAATTGTGATGGGGAATGATCAACATTGTCGCACAATTGGAATATAACAATTCGACCCAAAATGTTTGATGGAATGGTCAGAGAACTGAAAGATGTTAGATATATTCCAACTTTTAAAAAAATATAATTTCTGTGGGTGCTCTAGGAGCTAAAAGCTCCAAGGTTACTATTCAAAATGGCACAATGAAATTAATACATAGGGCTACGGTGATTCTGCAAGGGGTTCGGTACAATTTGTACTATTTGAAGAGAGGTTCAACTGATGAAGCAAATGTTTTTGAGGGGCACAGTGACACAACCAAGCTATGACATGTACGATTGGGACATGCTGGAGAGAAGTCTTTACAAACTCTGATGAGGTTCGAACTCTTAAAAGGTACCAAAACCTGTAAATTAAATTTCTGTGAGCATTGTGTAGTAGGCAAGAAAATAAGGGTCAAGTTTGGTACGGCTAATCACGATAATCGTGAGATCCTTGAATATATTCACAGTGATATATGAGGACCAACCAAGACTGCATCAATTGGTGGAAGCCATTATTTTGTTACATGTTGATAATTTCTCTAAACGTGTGTGGATGTACAATATGCGAGCAAATGATAAGGTTCTAGATATTTTCATGAAATGAAAGAAATTTGTAGAGACTCAAACTGGCAGAAAGATCAAAGTATTACGATCTGATAATGAGGGTGAATATACATTTGATTCATTCTTACAAGTATGCTAGAACGAGGGTATTAAAAGACATTTCACGGTGAGACATACTCCGCAATAGAACGGTGTGGCTGAGCGTATGAATCGCACTTTGCTAGAGAAAGTACAGTGTATGTTATCTAATACTGGTTTAGATAAAAAGTTTTGGGCTGAAGCTGTGAGCTACGCAAGTCACTTGATAAACCAGTTGCATTCTGCTATAATTGAAGGTAAAACTCTTATGAAAATATGGTCTGAAAAACATACGTAAGGCTATGATTCCCTTCGTATATTCGGATGTCTAACTTATTATCATGTCAAAGATGGTAAATTGAATTCTCGTGTTAAAAAAATTATCTTTATGGGATTCAAAGGTGGAGTAAAGGGCTTCAAGCTTTAGGATCTCGAAGACAAAAAGTTTGTGTGTAATAGAGATGTCACGTTTGATGAAGTTTCAATGATGAAAACTTTAAGTTCTCAGCCGGTGGAGAATAAGACCATAGAGGTATTGCAACGAGTGGAATTTGATGCAACTCTGTATGTACCAGTTAGTTCTACATTAGAGAATGGTTCAACTATGGAGGTGACACCTAGAATTAAAGAAGATGTTATTTTTTCTTTTGTCCTACAAAATGAAGAAACAATTAATAATGTAGATAATGATAATTTTATAGTAATAAGGAGGCCAAGAAGAGAAATAAAAAAATTCATATGACTTACTAAAAACATGGTGGTAGTCTATGCATTTCAGTTATTGATGATGACATCCCCAACACTTTCAGTGAAACATTACGCAGCAGTGAAAGTGATCAATGAAAGTTAGCCATGGAGGAAGAGATGAAATCTCTCCCTTAAAACCAGACTTAGGAACTTGTAAAGTTACCATAGGGGAAAAGGGCTATTGGTAATAAATGGGTCTAGACCAAAAAGCAAGGATCTTTTAATCAAACAACTCCTCGATATAAGACAAGACTCGTGGCAAAAGGTTTTGCTCAAAAGGAAAGTATTGACTATAATGAAGTTTTCTTTCCAATTGTAAAATATACTTCCATTCGTATCATATTTGCCTTAATTATATAATATAAGTTAGAGTTGGCTCAATTGGATGTTAAGACGACATTCTTATATGGAGATTTGGAGGAGGAGATCTACATGATTCAGCCTTGTGTTTTTAGAGTTGTTGGAAAAGAGAATAATGTGTGTAGGTTGATTAAATCTTTGCACAGAATAAAGCAATCGCCAAGGTAGTAGTACAAAAGATTTGATCAATTTATACAAGGGCAGAAATTCACTAAAAGCGAACACGATCATTATGTTTACTTTAAAAAACTACTAGATTGAGTTTTCATATATTTGTTACTTATGTCGACGATATGCTTATAGCTTCGAAGAATAGAAATGACATCGAAAGATTAAAAACGTAGTTGGCTACTAAGTTCGAGATGAAAGACTTGGGTGATGCACAGAGAATACTTGGGATGGAGATTCGTAGAGACAAGAAGAATGTGAGCGTATGGTTGACTCAAAAGTCTTATTTAAAGACAGTGTTAGAAAGATTCGGTGTGGACGACAAAACTAAACCGGTATGTACACCTCTAGCTCCTTATTTCAAATTAAGCTCTTCTTCATGTCCTAGATCTTAAGAGGAGCGCGATTACATGGCTCGTGTTCCATATGCTAGTGATGTGGGTAGTCTTATGTATGTTGTGGTATATACAAGGCCCAATATATCTCAAACAGTGAGCATGGTTAGTTGATACATGCACAATCTGGGTAAAAATTATTAGCTTCCAGTGAAGTGGATTCTCCAATATTTGTATGAGACAGTTGATATTGGGTTATTGTTCAAGAAGAATTGTGGTCAACAATGTGTTGGGTATTATAATTCTGATTTCGCCAGAGACTTAGATAAGCTTAAATCAACAACGGGCTACGTATTCACATTATGTGGATGTCTAGTTAGCTGGAGATCAATTCTACAATCAACAATTGCTCTGTCCACTACGAAAGCTGAGTACATGGTAGCAACTGAAACTGTAAAGGAAGCTATCTAGTTGAAAGGCTTGTTAGGTGATTTGGGAGTAATCCAATAGAATATTGCGGTCTTTTGTAATAACCAAAGTGCGATATTCCTCGCAAATAATCAAACATATCATGCTCGAACGAAGCACATAGATGTAAAATATCATTATGTGAAAGAGATTATCGAGGGTGATGATGTGTTATTGAAGAAGATTAATACTGAAGATAATCCATCAGATATGTTGACAAAGGTGATTTCTGGAGATAAGTTTCAACATTGCTTGAAACTAATTCAAATTCTTCGAATGTATTAAGTTTGGAGAATTTTAAACTACGGTTGGCTTGATCCCAAATTTGTGGGTACGTAGGCAGTCACAAAGATGCAACCACTTTAGGGATGATGGTTCATTGGTAGTCGGCTCAGATTTGGATAAATTTTCTCCGAGGTAGAAATTTGTTGAAAAGTCATGCATGTGGCATCCAAATTCAAGAAGGCATGCAAAATTTCAAAGGGCTACCAAACAATTAAAGAAAAAAATGAAAAGTTGGCAAATTTGCCAAATGGACACCATTGACACATTTGCATAGGTTAGGTGGAATAGTACTAGCTTCAAACCTAAAAATAGCGAGCATTTCTTCATTCTATTTCATCCCAAAAATTTGTTAAACTTATAAATTTCTAAGTTTTTTAGAGTTCTGAGAGTATGAGCAATTGGAGAGTGTGTGTGAGAGTACTAGGTGTATTAGGTTATGGAAAAGTAAGATTTCTTTACTCAAATTTGTACTCAAATAATTGTTAATAATACAATTATTTTTCTCTTGCTCCCGTGGACATAGGCATATTGCCGAACCACGTAATTCTTGTGTCTTTTATTTTTCTATAATTATTTGGTGCGCTTGATTCCTCATTCTATGCACAACACTAAACACAAGGCCATGAACTAAGTTTCAAGTTTTTTAACTAGTCAATCTGAAACAACATCTCCTGTATCTAGTATCCAACAAAACCAACTTAGACGATAACTCATTAAAAACCCATATGAATTATAAATGAAAATTCATAAATAAAATAAAAATGAATCTCTGAGCATTTGACTTAAAACATGTTAAATGCGAGCTGATTGAAGATCGCAATTCAATTTGTGCATATAAATACCAGCAATAAATTAATTAATACATATAAAAAGGCATGAATGACGATTTTATCAAAAGATGTATATGTGTTAGGTTGAAGGGTTTATTGCATTTGGAAAGGCAAAACCATGCATGCAAGCTTCATAAGGCTCTTTATGGACTTAAGAATTGTCTGATTTAGTGGGGGTTCCATAATTCAAAAGCATATACATTTTTTAATCTCTTATGTCAGCAATCTTCTTACCAGAGCACACACATATATAATAAATAGACTGCCAAGGAAATGAACAATGTTTACTTTCCGAGATTACTAACCAAATTAGCAACAGTAACCAACCAACCATAGAGCATCAAATCAGCAACATTCTAAACAAAATATTAATTAATTAATATACAACAATTATAAATTTCAAATAACTTAAAAAAAAGATAATGGAGCGAGCAATAATAGCAATAGTATGTGTATGTTACTCGCTGATTCTCGCCTCTCCATCCTCACGAGGCATTATTATTAGTTAATTATATTCTCCTTCCCAAATGGGTGAGATCAAGCTTCAGAATCTAGGATCTTCTCTTCTGTTCGCTTCATTGTGAGAATTTAGGCCTCGTTTGGTATACCGAATTAGATTAGATTGGATAAGATAGGATTGTATTGGATAATACTGGATTATATATAATACTATGTTGTGTTTAGTGCAATATTAAATTGGACTATAAATAATCATATTTTATATTATAATATTATAATTTACAATTTATTATTATTTTTAATATCATTATAAACTAAAATTTTGTATTATTAACTATACAAATCAACCTCAATGACATTAATGAAATATAAATAATAATTTAAATAATTTTTATTTTGTTAAATATATATATATGATATTTTTATTATTTTTATTCAATAATATATTATTTTATAAAAACTTATATTTTTTAATATTAATTTATAATGTAAATTTGAAATTATAAAAATAATTAATAATTAAATAAATTAAAATAAAATTTTAATTTAATGTGAAATTAATAATATTTTTAGTATAATTTATTATTTACATTATTAAAATCAATATTTTTTATTACATTTATCACATATTAGTATAATTTTAATATTTATAAATTATTATATTTAATTGAGTTATCAATATAATTCAATACTAACTAAATTTCAATATCCTTGATAGCCCCCAAACATGAGACAAGGATAAATTTTTTTTAAAAAAAAGAGTCCAATCCCCACTTCTACTCTTCCAACCAAATGAGGACTTAGGAACTAGGTAGAGATTATTTATTAAAATTGCGATAATAACTGGGCTAGTAGTAATGTATATTTTGTTAAATTAATCCCAAAACACATCCAACGTGAAGCTTTGCCTGACAAAATTTCATACTACTCGCTAAAAGCATATGAACACATGCTAAAAATAATTATCGGATCTTTATTAAATCAGGTTGTTACCACCCATCCATTACATAAGTAGTCGAATTTGAGTTTAAGTACATAGTTTAATAAATTTAATAACTTACATTATAATTTTTTTTAAAATATGAAATTGACTTTTTATACATATATATATATATATATATATATATATATATATGTGTGTGTGTGTGTGTGTGTGTGTGTGTGTGTGTGTGTGTGTGTGTGTGTGTGTGTGTGTTATAAAAAAATGAATTGAGTTTAAATTAACTAATTATGTAAAGATAGGATTGGCAATGGGACGGGATGTGATGGAATTTACCAATTCCAATCTCGTCCGTATATATAAGTCGGATGAAAAAAGTCTCACGCCCGTCCTTATATTTTTTTTAAGACAAAAATATGTCTCGATCCCGTCTCAAAAGAGATGGGATCCTACAGGATCCTACCTCAATTGAAAAAGTTTTCATTCTTAATCAATAATGAGACGGGATGAGGCAGAATTTGCCAATCTCACTCCTGTACCTAAATTTTTTTATGCGATAAAAATATTTTCCAATCCCATATCCCATCCCATCGGAAAAAATTACCAACCCTATGTAAAGCTATCACACACCCTAAAATCTCTAAGTTTTTATTGTCAAACAAACTTATAGTTGCATTGACTCTTTGTACGATTTTCTCAAGAGTCTAGGTAACACAAATTTTGTTGCTATGATTTTTTTCTCTTACGATTTTAATAACTAAAATTATGCCTATAACTAAATTATTGATGATTTTTGGACTATATTATTGTTAGATCATTTTAAACATGAAAAATATTAAGATATTATTTCGTTTGATAGTATATTTTTAATAAGCTTGCTTTGTAAATTATTATTTATTTTAGGATAAATTTCACTGGGTCCCTAGCATAGTGGCTATCTTTAAAATACCCCAATGGATACAAAAACATCACTCTACCCCCACTTGCTATTACTTTAAACAGTTGACTGACATTGACTTAATAAATTACGAAATTATCCTTGTGAGAAATAGAATATTCTATATAATCGTGTTGTGTGAATATTTAAGTTTTGCCAAAGGTGTTAATGTGACATTTCTGTAAAAAAAAACTTGGGGGTGTTAGACTTATAATATTAAAAATGTATATTTATTTGTCTGGTCAAAAGTTTTAATTTGATTCTTTATTTGGGTTGGATTCAAAAGAATTATAAGGCATGCCATTAAATTAAAAAAAATTCCTAAGATTTGCATTGTGAGTTCACCCACTCATTTTAAAAATTAAAAAAAATAATCATTCTCTCTCAAAAATCAAACTCACCATTATTTTACATATTCGAATAAGGTCTATACTCAGCAAAATCATAAACATCACATAACAAAAAAAAGTTAAAGAAATAATAGTAGGTATGTCGTTGTTAAGAGATAGTTGGTTTGATGTCAAAGATGAAAATGAAAATCAGAAGTTGGAGATTAATGGGAAGGCGCTCAAGTTCAAAAACAAAACATGCAGAGATTGCAGTAAACTTGCATCTATATGTTTCTCAAAGTCTGCTACAAATCTTAAAAAGGTATATTACAAATGCGACAATAAAGGCTGTAATTTCTTCGATTGGTGGAAACCAAGTATGTATGAGTAGGACAAGAAGATGCTAGAGATGGGAATTAATAAGCTTGATATAAAGTCATATTCAATCATTAGGCTATTGCATGTTATCTTGTTCACACTGGTACTTTGTACGATATATATGCTTTAATGTTGCACACAACTGAAATATGAGGCTAAAACGTAGTAGAAATTAAATTAAATAGCTCAATGAAGAACTTCCATGTACCAAACAAGCTCATGTATTACATTCAATAAAATGTATTTTCAGTTCAAAATATTGTACTTATGTTGTCTACATTCACCATCACTTGTAGCATACCACATTTTGGCTTTTTAGATTTTATTACAAGGGATTACAAATGAAATAGTAATTGCAAAAACCTAAAAAAAGGTAATTTAGCCTAAATGATTAATAAAATTAATAATTTGAGCACACATACTACATCATTTTCGTAAAATGTCCATACAAATGCCATCATACCATTCACTATAGCGGCATTTCTCTGTAACATAAAGCCTCAATTCGTAGTTACCATGTTGGCAAAACAATATAATACATGTAAATAAAAAGATTGATTTTAAAGAAAAAAAACTTACACCCACTTTGAGCCACTGCTTTACCCTTCAAATCTCTCTTTGTTTGAACGGGGGTAGATTGTAAAATATTGAGTTGAGTTGTGGTTTGTATTTCAACTTTAGATTCTGCTATAGTGGTGGGTTGAGTTGTGGTTTGTGTTTGTGTTTGAACTTCAAGTTATTTTGTGGTGATGGGTCGAGTTGTGGTTTGGGTTTCAAGTTTAACTTTTATTGTAGTATCAACTTCAGTTGTGGTTTGTGTTTGAAAATCATCTTTTGCTGAAGTGGCGAACTCGGTTGTGGACTTTGGTTCTGAAATGGAGAGCCTAAAAAAATTAGTCTCTGAAACTCTTGATCTCTTTCTTACTACTAACTTCCTTTTTAACTCCCTTGTCTGCAAAGATAATGACGATGCTAGCACTCAACGACGTCACAAAATTACATGTAAAATCCCTAAAAGTTCCAAGTGTTTGAATTATATATATGAGAAATATTTCAGTCCGGAATTTTAAAGTACGAGAAAGTCTAGTAAATCTTTAAAATTGCATGGTTTAAAAGGCTTAAAATTATAAGCCTTTAAAACCATGCGGTTTTAAACATTTCCCGAACTTTCCTGCACTTTAAAATTTCGAACCGAAAAACTAATATATATATATATATATAAAGGGCTCCGAACCCCTCTTAGTTCTTTAAATTTTTCCAACCTCTCTCTCTCTCTCTCTCCTTTCAAGATTTCTCCTCCTTCTCTCTAGAACGGAAGGAAGTCTGGTGAAAGGCAAATTCTCTCTCTCTCTCTCTCTCTCTCTCTCTCTCTCTCTTTCTTTCTTTCCTCTTCTAAAGAACTAAGATCCTAAAACAACATGTAAAGATCTTTTGTAACTATTTAAAGCATTTATTTAAAACATTTAAATTTCTGTAATTTAAATTTATGTATCTTTAAATTTCCGCAATTTACATTTATGCAATTTTAAATTCTCACAATTTATTTTAGGGAAATTTACAGCCGTCCACCTATTTGTTTACTCTTTTGCAAAAATACACAAACACTTTTTATTTTTTCAACGCGCCACCCGAAGTTACACTTTTATTTCAAATTTCCACTTCCGTCCAGTCTCTGTTAATAGAGTTAACATGTTAAAGGGGCAAAATCGATATTTCATTTGCAAACTTAAAACTACACCGTATAGCAATATCTAGCTAAAGAGAAAAACGACGTCATTTACTTCTATGACAAAAAGAAACCCACAACCGTGTTGTTTGAAAAAGAAACCCACAATCGTGTTCTCGGCATCCACCTTCGTCTTTGCCTGTGTTGCTTGAAAAAGCTTAATCAAGCCAGTTAATCTCCAATTTCCATCTATTTTTATCAAAGAAATAAGCTTGGGTTTTGTTTATACGAAGATTCAGAAGTGTTGGCGAAACAGACAAATTGTTACAAGCGTAGACGTTTCGATTTAGGAGGTTTTAGCTAAATTTCAAGTGAGTTTCGTTGAATTTGTTTACTATTATGTCTCAATGTTTTGTTAATTATTGTTCCATTGGAGATTTTTGTTAACCATTGTTGCTGGAAACCCTAGTTTATTTTCACAAACCCTAGAATTTATTTTACTGTAATGCATGTATTTTATAATCGTGTTACTGAATTTGGACTTGAATTTGCTAAATCATTTAGGATGACACAACTGGAGTTAGTAATATCCTTTAGAGATAAGACGCAGAATTTTGGGTTACTTGGACCTGATTATACCGTAGCCAAAATAAAGGATGCTGCATTGACGATTACGGGTGCATACGGATTAAGTTCGAGCTCACAGATTCTGTTAAACGTTACACACCCAGAGACTAAGGTTAAGATTGTTCTAGATTCAGAGTTTGGGTTAGAGTGTTTGTTGGCACTATATAAGCGTTTGGGTGCCCGCGTATTTGAAGTTGAAGTTGTACCAGTTCTTTGCCCTCAGTTCAAAGATGCTGCTTTATTTCAAGCGTTGTTGACTAAATTAGGAGTTGTATTATCTGATGAAGTAATTACTCAGGTAAATGACTCAATTGAGGGACATGCTTCTGTTGAGGAAAATCATGTTGTTGGGGGCCATGCTGCTATGGGGGGGCATGCTTCTGTGGTGGAACATGCTGCTGTTGAGAAAAATTTTATTGTTAGGGATGATGAAGACTGTGATGTGGATGCACTACTATCTGATTGCTCGAACAGAAGGCTTAGCAGTGATGATGATCGTGATGTGAACTTCATGCAAGCTGATCTCGATAAAGCTGTTGATGGAGCTGTTGATGGAGCTAGTGATGGAACTAGTGATGGATCTAGTGATAGAGCTACTGAAAGACTTAAAAGCAGCCGCTTGGAAACTGATTCAGATGATAATTTATCTGATGTTGATAAAGAGGTTAAAAAGGTGATTAACTCTTCTGATGATGACATTGAGCTTGGCACTGCCCAATTGACTAATTATTTAGAGGAACATGAGTACAAAATAGGTGCTGATGGGAAACATAGGCTAAAAGTAGGGCATGTATTTAGAGATGTAGTTCATTTTAGAGAGATATTAAATGAGGTGATGGTTAGGAAAATGTTCGCTATTAAAATAGTATATAGTGAGCCGAGACGATTTGTGGCTACTTGTAAGCAATCTGGCTGTCCATGGTATGTGGTTGGTGCAAAAATGAACAATGGAAGTGGTTTCATATTGCGAGAGTACAAAAAAAAGCATACCTGCAGACTTACTAATAAAACAGTGAAAGTAACTTTCACGTGGGTTGCTGGTAAAATAAAGAATCAAGTTGCTGTTGATCCCAATGTGAAGATTGATATTTTGAAGAATTATTTGCAAGAGACTTTTGGGTTGAAGATTGGAAAGATGACATTGTATAGGGCTAGAACGGAGGCAAGACTTGAGGTATTTGGGGATCATTCCAAGGGATATCAAAAACTGTTTCAGTATGCTGCAGCTATTCAGAAAGCTGATCCAAGAGCAATTTGCAAAGTATTGTGTAATGTTGTCTCTATACCTGACCAAGTTTTATTCCAAAGGTTTTTTGTTTCCTTTCCTGCACAGAAAAATGCGTTTCTCAATGGCTGTAGGCCTTTTATTGGAGTTGATGGATGTCACCTGAAGGGTAAGTATGGTGGAGTGTTATTAGCTGCCGTTGGTATGGATGCTAACAATGAGATTGTTCCGTTGGCATTATGTGTTTGTGAAATTGAGAATACGGAGACATGGGGCTGGTTTATGGAGCACCTGCATAATTACTTGGATGATGGCAGACTAGTGACATTTATCAGTGACAGACAAAAGGGACTTGTTAATGCAATTGCAAACACATGGCCTAGTGCTTATCATAGGGCATGTACTAGGCATGTTTATGCAAATTTTTCTAAGTTGTTTGCTGGTGCACAGTTGAAGCAACTATTTTGGAGGGCTGCTAAGAGTAGTAACAAGCATGATTTCAGCGAGACAATGGCAGAGATTAAGGCTGAAAAAGAAGATGCATATCAGTGGTTGGAAAAAGAGCTTTTGGGGTATAATTGGTCGATGCATACGTATGACACAAATTGTATGGTAGATCGAACTGATAATAACGCATCAGAATGCTTCAACAGCTGGATATTAGCTTATCGGGACAGACCTTGCTTGACAATGCTTGAAGAAATCAGATGTAGACTAATGAAACAGTTTACAAAGAGGAAAAAAATGAAGCAGCCGCTTGGAAAAGCCCTTTGACGCCTAAGGTGTTGAAACATCTGGACAAAAAAAGCACAATTGCACAAAAAATGATTGTGCAAGCTTCTGGCGATCTGAATTTTCAAGTAATGGATAAAGCTTATTATCCAGCTAGGAGGTTTGTGGTGATGTTGGAGAGCAGAAAATGTGATTGTGGTTACTGGGAAATTGCTGGCCTCCCTTGTGCACATGCTATGGCTGCCATGGGATATGCAAGACATGAAGTTCAGGAGTATGTTCCAATGTGCTTTACTAAACAAGCTTACCTTAGCACATATTCGTTGATGTTTAATCCTATTCCAGACCAGTGTACATGGGAGCCTACTGGAAGACCATTAATTGATCCTCCAATTGTGCAAAAGAAGATTGGAAGGCCCAAGAAGTGTAGAAAAAGATCCACAAATGAGCCACATAAAGAAACAAGCAATTTTTTTATAATTTGCTCATCCTGTAGTGGATCTAATCATAATGTCAGGTCTTGCCCATTAAGGCCATCCGTTGCAAAGGCAGCCCGAGCTAGAAAAAATAATTCCAATGTATGTTTATATTATTATTATTTATTACAAAAATATTTTATAATTTTGTTTTGTTTATTGTTCAGCAGTTACTAAATTTATCATGTTTTGCAGGCATCACCAACAACAACTCAGTCACTGAATGCTTCAGAGCAGAGAATGAGGAAGAGAAAACAGGTGCTAATTTCTTTTTTTTTTATTGTGCATTACTTGTGAAATTCGATGCTCATTCACAACATGTTTCTCAGGCTTCCCAGGCATCAGCATCATGTTCAATTGCTTCAGGCCAACCAACAACCTCATCTCAACCGACAATTGCCTCATCCCAAGCACTCAGATCATCCCAACCAGCAACCTCATCTCAACCAGCACCTGCGTCATCCCAATCACTGAGATCATCCCAACAAGCAACCTCATCCCAACCAGCAACCTCATCCCAAGCACTAAGAAAGCGAAAACAGGTGCATATAAAAATGCTTCCAGGTTCTGGTATTTTTGTTGTTGTGTTTGAGCTTGTTTAACTGACATTTCATGTATTCAGAGGCAAAGTGGTCCAGGAGAAACTTCTGAAGCTAGAATAAAGAAAAGAAAGGCTGGATCTAGCAGTGGACATGCTGGAACAAGAGGACGACCAACTTCGGCATGAGCAAATTGGGAGTAAACTTGACTTTTAACTTGTTTTGTAGGCTATTGTTTAACACTGTGATGGTTATTTTGGCTTCAGTTTGGATAATTATGATATGTTTGGAAATCACATAGACAGATAATTATCATTTTGGATATTATGTTTGGAACTTAGTTAAACAATTATTTTGCTTCTTTTTTACAAGGATTTTGCTGTTGTTTTAAAAAGCTCATTGGTTCTCAATTTACAGGGATATGCATTTTTCTAAATCAATGGTAGTGTTGTGCATTTTAGGTTGTGTTCAGTAGTTACCTTTTTGAGTTGCATCTGTTAATGCTATTGATGCTATAGCTTATAAAACCAACACAATTTATAGCTTGTCAGGGATAGAAGTTAATTACATTAATGTATATAAAAAGAAGCTACATTACATTTTAAATAGCATAATTGCACAGACACAAAGCAGCAGAATTATGATATATCTAAGCTTCCCCTCAATGACCTTAAGTTTTTTCTTTATCTTCACTACATCATCATTCAACTCCATATTTTGATTATCCACCATTTGATCAGTACTAGGGTATATGAGAGCTTCAGTAGTAAACCATTGCCAAAACTTGCATTTATTCAACTTACATGACCAAAACATTGCATTAGGATTCTGTTGTGTAGTCGAAACCATAGCACATGCTTGCACACCACACCAACAGTGCTTAGGAATGCATTTAACTTTTCTATGTGGCTGTCCACTAATTGCAGAACTTGAGCTATAACTCGATGCCATTTGTAAAAGAGAAAAGGAAAAGTTGTGAGCTTGAATGTGTGGATTATGTATAAGCAGGTTTTTAACTTCAATTTAGCTGGTAATGGCTGTAATTAGGACAAATGGATGGCATAATTGTCTGCTTTAATGTGCAGTTATGGGTTTGATGGATTATATGAGGCAAGATTAGGTTAATGTATAAGCAGGTTTTTGGTTTCAATTGGGCTGGTTCTGAGCTTTAAAAATGGCAAATGAATGGTATAAATGATGTGTTTGAAGATGATGTCTTTGGGCATTGTGAGTTGTTAGACATGTTTCTTGTTATTTTTTGTGTTTATATATAGCTGAAATTGTAGCCGTTTGAGATATAACGGTTACATTTTTTAATCCTATTTTTTTGTCTTTTGTTTCGGTTAAATTGTAATTTTTCCTTCAGGGGCAAAAAAGTCATTTCAGTAATATTCTGTTAACTCTATTAACAGAGACTGGACGGAAGTAGAAATTTGAAATAAAAGTGTAATTTCGGGTGGCGCGTTGAAAAAATAAAAAGTGTTTGTGTATTTTTGCAAAAGAGTAAACAAATATGTGGACGGCTGTAAATTTCCTTTTATTTTAAAGCAATTTACTTTTCTGCACTTTAAATTTCTGTATTTTTCTCTTTTCAAAGCATGTTTGCAGACTGATCAACATTTCAAGCATTTAAAGACTTTCTATCTGGCAACCAGAAAGGCTGACTTAGCCATTTCTCTTCAGTATATATATATATACACACACACACATGTTAAATCCCAAATATTTGTTTAGTGAGAGAGGTAAAATTTGTTACCTTGATTTTCCATCGCCGAATGTTGCTTTTGCACTTTACGGTAACTCATGCCTTGTTCCAAAACCTACTTCAGGTACAACTTCAACTTAGGGAGTAAGAGACAAGAGCTAACCACACTCTTCGGCCAAAGTACCAAATGACTTAACAGTAACTCTTAATAAGCTAGAGTTACTTAAATATTTTGGCTGGGTGTAAGTACAAAATTGTTTAATCCATTATGAGCTACCATAATGCAATCTAAGTTTGTAATTGTCTATAATATTTGATGAATGAGTTTATCAAAGATATTTGGTTACTTATTAATTATCCAATAAAACATAAAATAATTAAAACAACTTATGTTAATTCACAATATATAGATATAAATACAGTAATATATCATATGGAGTCAAACTAGCTAGGTGAATGAGGTGAAATTAACTTGAGCAATAAGTTACATCAGTCACGGCAAATCAATATATTATCAAAGCCATATCTAGGTTTGGACAATGTTATCAGGAAATTTTCTTTTTATAGGAAAGTCACTGTAGGCGGCCCACTGGAAAGTCCAGGGATGGCTCTAGTGATCATGTATTGCATAATTATGTACAATTAATTTCCCAAATATGCTTCTTATTTTTATTATAAGTACTACTCAGATTAAATTGCAACACATGATACCTTCAAGTTTATCAGAAGCCAGCCGGGAGTCTTCATCAGAACTGCTGCTACAACTACTGCTGCAATGCAAATGAACCCAGGCTGCAGAATCCGTTCCCAGAAATTGTGTTTTCTTTTTTTTTTTTGAGTTTTCTATTTTAAAACCGCAACAATTTTCTCGGTGGCGTGTCTTATAATGGGCTGTCAAATTTAATAGGCTGAGCATACAGACACTTATTTATGGGCTGACGACAAAGCTGGTTGTAGGCTATGACGGGGATTAGGCTCGGTCTTGGCATCGCGCTTCAATAGATAAATGGGCCCTCAATTAAAGATCTCTAATGATCACCTAATTGTACCATGACATCCTCACATTATTTACTTTGTTGACTCAACGGATTGCCCACCGTAATATTTAAATATTCAAAAAGAATTATATTGAGTTTTTTTTTATAGTAATTATATTGAGTTTTTCAAATCATATTCTAAATATTTTAACCTCAAGTGTTAATGTCACACTCTATTGTTGATGAGTAATTTAATAATTTATAAAATTATTTATTATTAAAATACATCATTCAACGTATGAATATCACTTTACTTGAAATTTAAAAGTTGAGATACTTCATGAAAAATGTAGATTTTATTGTATTGCTTTTAAAAGCCTAGAGAGAGAATCTCAGTATCATGACATTAAAGTTTGTATGAAATTAAAAAAAAATGAAATTCGCCGGCTGTGTTGAAATCATGGCACAGATAGTTCGAATCAAATTAAGCGGATAATGTACATTTTAATCTTTATACATACCGCATTCACCCTAAACGTTTAAAAGCAATTCAAGCGTACCTACATTAACTAATTTAACTGCAGGTTTCAGAAGAGAGACAATAGGATTAATTATATATGAGGCCGTCATCGTTGACTCTCAAACGTATAGGTCGCTCTGTGTTAATAGCCATTGTAGCTTTATTTTGCTTGGCATACAAATGGCAAAGCATGCGTGGGTCATAAATTAATGCTAAAAAAAAATTGTGAGCGTAATGAGAAGAAAACTCGCGGAAGGAATTTCAGGGACAAATTTAATTTGTTCTCTTTGTCCCTAGCTAGCTAGTAAGAGTAAAACCTGCTGTCAAGCCACCGAAAGAGCCAAAGAATGATAAATTAAAAAAAAAAGTTTCAATTTCTGACATTTCAGTGCCGTATGAAACTCCTTTAATCCTAAAAAAAAAAAAAAAAAACGTAATTCTTCTACGTTAAATGATAAGCAACAATTCGTTTTCTCTCGTCTTAATTTGATTACTAATTCTACACACACCAACGCATATAATAGGACGGAAATTTTCTGGATAATTTTTATATTTAAAGTTAAAAAAATTACTAATGGTCCTTTGATCCAATAAGAGAGCCTTTTCACTTATAAGTAGGGATGACAAAAATTCTCACGGAACAATGATCATTAGGGATTTTTCCTATTCAGGGTGGGTATGATGACGATTTTATACCTAAATTTTTATTCAGGGAAGGGATAAGGATAATTTTTTACCTAATTTATTATTCAGGGAAGGGACATGGATGAGGCGGAATTCTCATCCCCTATTCATTTTCCCATTTCCCCGTATTAATTTTTAATTTTGATTTTATTTTTTAAAATTATTAATAAATGAATAATGAATTTTAAATTATATTAAATATTAGTATAAATAACAAATATCAAAAGATTTATACAAATCTACTATAAAAATTTTAAGCCTACTTAACTAATTGTAGTCCTGAATTAATATTTGACCAGGCCTTATTCTAAAGGCCTTGGCCCAAAACTGTTTTAGATTATAAGTTATATTACTTATATTATTTTTATTATTTTAGATTTGAAACTAGATGTTATCTCACAATTTGTCACATTCCTCGAGGAAGAACATGAGTAGTATGAGGTGTAAAAGTAAATGCTTTTATTAAAAATATTAATTTCAGTATCTTTTCATTTCATTTATTTCATTATTGATTTAAAAGTAATTTTTTTTTATTATAAGATCATGAAGATTGACAGGGATAACTATTATGATGATTTGTATTTTGCAGTGTGATTTTTGTAATGGATTAATATGATTAAATCAAGTTCAGAATTTAAATTTAAAAATGTATCAGTTATTCAGGGATTAGAGATTCACTCTTATTATTCGGAGAGGGGACGATGATCTCCTTGGGCAATTTTAATGGGAATGAGGAGGGGACGATGATATATGCAGAATATCAGAGATGGGTGCAGGGATGTCGGTCTCCTTCCCTCCCCTCCTCATTGCCATCCCTACTTATGAGAGTAAGGGTTCAAGCCTCCAAAAAAAATATTATGAGGGTTAATTCATTCTTCTTTTAATTATCTAATAATTAAGTAGATACAGTATATCACTCACGAAATGTAAAAGGATTCAAAGAACTTGTACAGCACTTAAGAGAAGTACATACCAAAAGGAAATATTTAATATAATATTAGTATCAATCATGTATAACAGTATTAAAAAAAAGGTTAAAAATTTTTCAAAGTGCTCAGATATTGTACACTCCTAAAATATATAATATTAATGTCCATTCTTTAACTAAATGATTTTAAGATGTAAAACCCTATTGTTTAATGGGATTATGTGCCATAAAAATTATGTATTTATTTATCATTTCAATTAGGGAAGTATATATAACCGTCCAACTTTCAACAAAGACTCTCACAAAGCACATCTTTTTATTATGGCTAAGGCCTAAGGCTGCAACTTTCTCATGTGCTTAACCCTTTGATGCTGCTGCCCAAATGAGTACATAGATCTTTTTATATTATAGATATATCCATGCCCGTAAGGCATAAACATTCAGAGATTTCAGATTTTTTTTATATCCCTAATCAGACCGTCCTTATTTAATTTGCTCTCTTTCAACGTATGTAGGCAGCCGAGAAGATAGACCAAAAACACATGGGAAGTCACATGAATTGCATTCACCCATGATAGCACACTTTTCACATGCATGGCTGCATGCAACATTCCATGGCCGGTGTCAAATTTTGTGGCAATCTTAATTAACGTCATTGCATGTATGCAAATGCAATTCAAGCCCACACCTCAAGTTGTGAAAGAAATTAATTTTGTACACACAACAACGATGAGACCCACACCATGGTCCCTGGCCATCCAAATTAATTTTTCAAAGCACCTAAACCCCACCTCTCCTTCCTTCCACTTCTTATTCTTCTTCAATTTTTCCTGTACAATATGCCCAGGGACAACTCCATTTGATGTACATCTCTCACCAAATATTTTGGATGAGATCATTGACCATGAAGGACAAATATTTTTATATATATTAGTGACAATGTCACATGGGTAGGGTCCTATACATTATTTATTTGTATCATTTTCTTTACTTATGGTATTAGTGATATAGTAATATCTAGAGGGTTTTATATTATGAATGCTGTCAAGATTATAATATTCTAATTTCTTGCCACAACTAACCTCAAGTGCACATTATAAGGAGGACATGCAAACTAGCAGCTACTCACTTTAGTAGAATATTGAGATCTAGCTATTTACTTTCCAGCTGGTTGAAATTGAAAGTAAAGTAAATATGATTTCTGATTTGTATTCTTTGAAATCGACAAGGAAATTTAATGTCAGCACGTCAAGCTATTCGTTTCTTAACTACACTATTCGAAATCTGTTAAATGTCATTGAGGACAAAACATTGTAATCTTGAAATGAAATGCATCTAATAATTATGGGTTACATCCATAGCTTGCTTAAGCAAGCCTTCTCTTATAAATACTCAACGAGGATTCTAATCCCACCGCTCAGGGGGTCCAATATCTGACTCGGGACGGTCAGGATGCAGCTAGAAAGTCCCAATAAAAGAGAGATCTGATCATAATCTGTACAGCCGTGGCCTATCACCCACATATGCAAGTACCATTGATAGTTTGATACTCGTGGTGAGACATGCGCGGCCATGCATGCACACGCACCGAGAGGTTTTGGGTTTGTCTTCACTTTCACTGCTGGCCCAAACTTTGATCAAATGATTAAACGATCCATGGACGGAACTCCTAATCCAACGGCTCCAATCATTGCATCAATTTATAACTCCATTATTCATCATACAGTTTAAATGTCCCGCATTAGAAAAGATCAGATCAAAAGATAAGCGGTCCCACTGGTCTTGTCTGATGCTCTAATGAGATGCTGATGATTATCATTGGGGGTTCTCATGATTTATAAAGAAGGCACACTTTATGTCATCTTTAATTAATAATAATAATAATCACTTCTTGTATATTTAGAGTTGTTACAAATTTATTGGTTTAATCATCTAATAAAATCAGGTCAGTATCGAATCTGTAATTGGCTGTGTCCCAAACTTTTAGGCATCATATTAAGGAACCAATTTTCAACTAAAGCTCGAAAAAGACAACAAAACGAAAGTTAATTGATGAAATAAGTGGTACATGCAATTTAAGTTTTGGGGACTAGGACGAGAAATTCAAGGAGCTTACTGAAAACACGTACTAGTATCCCGAGTCAACAGAACTAGCCGGTCAAATTATATTATATGTTATTGTTTAAAACTTTAAAGACAAAAACGGAATTTAATGGCGGTCGCTTACGGTTACAATGTCATTAACTGCTGCAAGACATTCACCGAATCACAGGTGCCATTTCCACTCCGAGGCCGATATTAATTCTGACCCGTAGATGATCCTCAAAACCTGTAACTTGCAATCAAACGGCGTTAAGTGACGGATGATCACTTAAGGAAAAGCACAGTATCTGGACAACACAGGACAGAAGGACAACAAGTAGCACATGACATGACACCAAGTGATGTGATAAAGGCCGATCCCTACACTTACTTTTAAAGCACTTCATTTAGACTCTCTTAGATTCCAACACTTCAAAGAAACAAAACCCAGAAGCCAAAAACTGTTCTTTTTGAAGAAAGTGAGTAGTGAGATCCGTGTTAAGTATTTACTCTTTAACACGCTTGCTCAAGATTCTTTTATGTCTGTTCATTTACAAGTTTCAAACTTTGTGTATGTTTTTAATTATGTCTGTGTGATGATAGCTTGCATTCTGGGATATCCATTTCTTGTGAGTAAAGGTCTGTTTGTAGGTGTGTATGTGTGTGTGTTGATATTGATTTGTGATGACAGGTAGGTGATTTATAAATGGGTGGTGCTTGATTGGGATAGTCACAATGGCTGGAGAGATTGAAGAACCTGTGAGCTTTAGCTTTCAGGTAGATTTTTTCCACAATTTTTTTTTTGAGGATCTTATTTTTAATTTATGTTTTGTGTGTAAACTTTATTTGTGTGTAGATCATTTGTTTGGTTGGCATTTTGGTTTATTAGTTGACGAACAGAACAAAATTGGACAAAAATGAGCAATCTTTTCTGGCAGTTTAATTACTGCGTAATGAATGGTAATGTTTCGAAATGATGAATGACCTCAATTTGTTTTTGGTTTTATACTCTTCCTGGATGCAGTGCTAATATAGGTAGCCAATGGATAATGTCAACTAAAATAGCAAACAGAGATCTTGGATTTTCCATATGGGCCAGTGGTTTTGAAAAGACATCGATTTTTTTTTAAAGAATATATGATGCGTGACTTCAAACGATGGATTTGCTTCTTCCTAACGATCCTATAGGTTTTATTGCTTACCATTGTGGGTAGATTTGTGAAATACATACTTTCTTTCAGTTATTTTTGGCTGAGAATGTGTTGCTGAATAGATTGGTAGCCGGTTGTTTGACTTACAGAGTGATGGGTTTTGTCATCCCTGTTAACCCAGTTTTCTCCTTCATTGATATTCAACTACGCATGCCATGTGGTTTCTCAATCCTGATCCTGCATATCTGAAATTATCTTAAGACAAATTATCATTTTGGGGAGACCCCTTTTTTTTCCCCTTCACCTTTTCTCCCTCAATTGTATATTTTTAGTGGTACTGGAAAAAATGGATTTTTAATAGTATTAAGGAGTTACCATGTGCATCAACACAGCTGTGCATGCTCGCATGACAGAATGGACTATCACTCTAGTGGCATAGAGAGAATTCATGCTAGGAGAAAAGAATCAATGAGACGACCTTCGACATTGTAATTAAAAATTTTGATTTATTTGTTGATCATACAATATTATTTTCTTTTCATATTTGAATATGTACAATGACAAACTGGCATATTCATTCCTAATATTTTGATTATGATTTGTAGTTCGTGTACTGTCTTTCAACTCCAGCTTATTTTTTGTTTCATTATTTACTTACGTCCACTCCTTTGAACTGGACAGACAGACTCTTTGCACTCTGGTTCTATATCTTTTGGAAGGTTTGAAACCGAACCCCTATGTTGGGAAAGGAGATCATCTTTCTCACACAATAGGTATCTTGAAGAGGTTGAGAGATGCTCAAAACCAGGTTCAGTCGTTGAAAAGAAAGCTTACTTTGAAGCTCACTTCAAGAGGAAGGCCCGTCTAGTTCAGGAACAATCTGAGTGTGGAAATGCGGTAGAGTACCATGCTGGTGAAAATGATGTCTTGGAAAATGAGCGATGCGTAGATGATTATGATAATGGTAGCAACCATTATGATAGGTATGATAAAGGTTCCCCAGAGAGCATGGTCTACAGGAAGGATTTTGATAATGGAAATGAAAGGAGTCACAGCTATCACTTTGATGAGAATGTCTCAGAATATGAAAATCGCATAGTGGGATTTGATAATGAGAATGAAGGGAGTCAGTTTGATAATGCAAATGAAAATAACCAATTCAGTCACTTTGATGAGAGCCCTGAAGTTTCAGAATATTATGGAGAGTATGATTTTGTGGGATGTGAAAGAGAAGATCCTTCAGTTCTACCTGCAGAATCTCAACTGGGAGCTGCTTTGGACAATGCCAATGTTGTCCCTGAAGATGTTAGCCCCGAGGAAATGCATGTAACTAAATCTGGCTGCAGCAAGTCGCTTCTGGGTAATGATGAACCAGATATAGAAAGTAACTTCAATGTTCATGCAGTTGATGTAGGTGAATCATCTAACCCAATGGACTTGTCCCCCAAAAATGGAACAGTCAGTGAAGGTTATAAATCTAGTTCAGATTGCCGGCCAATTCATTCTCCAAAGGTGTGGATTTATATTTCTTTTGGCTCCTGATTGATTACAGAACATTATCATATTGTCAATAGCATTCATAATTGCATAAACAAACAATAAGGCAGTGTCTAGAAATTGATTTTTAATATGTAGTTCACTTCTTGATTTCCTGCTTCCAGTCAAGGGTTCCAGCAGGAAGTAAAGCTACCAAGGGCAGACTGAACTCTCTGGTCGATACCAGTCATGTCCCGAGACGAACTTCTTGTGACACATCAAAAACTGCTGCAAAGAGTCAAAATATAAAGGAAAAAGAGAGTCCGGTGAGAATGAAAGCAGAAAAGCAGCCGTTAAAAACATCCATTCCAGTTAGACATTCATGTCAGAGATCTCCAATGACAAAGGTTAGCATTTGGAGTATGGCATGAAATGTCATTCTCTAGATAATGTCTACAGAATTGTTAAGATGTTTTGTCGAATTGATAAGGCTGTATCCTACACAAGAGACTTATTCTTTTTTCGTTTTCCTCTTACACTAGTTTTGCATTACCATTCAATTATCTCTTTGGTAATATTTTTTGAACCTTAGGATTCTGAGAGTTCAGCTGCAAAAACAAAGGTGGAGAATAAGAGGTGATAATTTTTGTCCTTGGAAGAGCAAACCTGTGTATTAGCACCCGCTGATACCTAAAAGATTCTTTCCTGTCTTTGCAGTGAAAAGGAATTAAGGACCAAGAAAGCTGAACCCCAGCCTTCTACTTTGAAAAAGATTGACTCTAGAACACATCTAACAACAAATAAGTATGCTATCAGGATCACCGGAATGCTTTCATAATACCATTATTTTCACTGTCTTAATTTTGATGGAGTAACTGCTTTGCAGCCTTAAGCAGACTGCTGATTCAACCAAGCCAGCTGTTAGGTCAAGTGCTGCAGCTTTCAGTTTCAGAATTGATGAACGTGCAGAAAGGAGGAAAGAGGCAAGCAGGCCTAATTTTATTTCCAGTCAAACCTTGTAGTTTTAATGGATAAAAATTTTAAGTAGGTTACTCCTTGTGTTGTTTGTTCAGTTCTTCACGAAGTTGGAGGAAAAAATGCATGCTAAAGAGTCTGAGATGAATCAGATCCAAGCAAAAGCACAGGTATGTGGTATCATCGCACAACTATTGGAAGTCAAAGTACATGGGTAATTTTAGTGTGGCAGCCTCATTATATCAGAAGAACTTGCTTTTATATTTTTCTGTCTGAAAATTTAATGGTCTTGATAAAGTGTTGTCTCCCTTGGCCTTAAAGAAAGTGCCTTCAATTGTTGTTATTGCAGGAAAAGACACAGGCTGAAATTAAGCAATTCCGGAAAAGCCTTAATTTCAAAGCAACACCTATGCCTTCTTTCTATCATGCTGCTCTGCTACCTGGATCTGATGTAAACAAGGTACTTAATCAGCATTGCGTTGCTTGGTTTAAGTAGGTTCTTTCTCATGTTTGAATGTTTCAGAAACTCAATTTTGTCTTACAGTGGCAATTTCATGAGTCTTGTATTTACATGGAGTCGCTTCAATTGGTCCACAAAAGGCATATCTTTACATAATTACTTCAATTTACTCTTTAACATTATTAGTATTCTGTTGCTTGGAATTGTGATGTCAAGGCTGCTCAAAAATAGAGGGTATTGAAATGGAGATGTAATATGTAAGGTTTTTTACAGTGAGGAGAAGTTGAAAAAATCTATCCTAAGAAT
Source organism: Citrus glauca (assembly GCA_029633175.1). Classification (NCBI taxonomy): domain Eukaryota; kingdom Viridiplantae; phylum Streptophyta; class Magnoliopsida; order Sapindales; family Rutaceae; genus Citrus; species Citrus glauca. The sequence goes on from JAQOOD010000002.1 coordinate 28,765,883, forward strand.
ATGCTTTTTCCAGTTTTGGCATACAAAAATAAAATATGTATTTTGCTGCTCAAATGCTTTAAAAGCATTTGAAATTCTTACCTAAATCAAAGTAAAATGGTCATGGAACAGTTTGGTTCGTTTTAATCTGTAGAATATGTTGATGTTAAAACCAAACAGATTTTAGAGACATACGATGAAACTGCACAATAAAATTTATACAACATACTCGAACCTTTCTTGGTGTCCAATATTTCTAGTTCACCTTGATTCCAATATTTTCAAGAAAGAGATCAGTCTGGCATTTCATTATGTGCTCTCTTTAGGATTGGAGAGAATGAATTGGCCACAAATAATAGCTTTTCCTTTCTCTATCTCAGGGTCCAGCTAAACTTCAACAGAAGTCGACTGGTCCGGTGACCAAAGGCACTGCAAGATCACCATTGCTTGCCAAGGCAGGAAAAGACAGAACCCTACGAGTCGGTGAATCTGCAGGGGCCATTGACGAGGCATCTAAATCCTTGACATCCGAGCTGGCTGAAGTTGGTACCGTCTCTTCATCTCCACCAACCAAAAGGAGCAATCATCACAAAACGGTAATGAAAATTGGAGCTACTGAGCAGAAAGGGCAGGAGAAGGAGAAAAGTCCTAGTTTGCAGAAACATCAAGCATCAGAGAGTAATAAGATTAAAAAAGACAAAAGCAACGATGGGAGGCCCGAAGTGGGTGCTCGGAGGAAGAGTTTGAAAGGCATTGGCATCAGCAACACCTCCGGAGTGGGTCGTCTAGCAGTTGGTGTGGCCTCCTGAACAAGCCACCAGTCTTCTTGACTCTCGCTAAAACCTTCTCCTTCTCCCCCAAAAGTTACCACTCCCAATGTTCGCAATGCAGTAATCTTGCATTTGCCATGATGCACATTGAATAAAACCTCAAGGCAAATACTGAGGATCACAGTTGAGATGCTCTTGTGTGCTTGTCTGAGAAGTGGAGATGAAAAATCATCTGAGTTCACCACGTTTTGTGCTTGTCATTTTCATTTCTGTTTACACGTCTGAACCGTTTATTGTAACATGTAGCTAGATTGGTAATAATAGTGGCTCTGATAGGAGCACTTGAACTTGTAAGTCTCTCTGCCACCCCATATATAGAAAACATTATCTACCAATAGAAGTTGTAATTTATCAGCGTTTAATATTATGTAACAAACAGATGGCACATTCTTTCAAATTATGGTTCGTGCCTTTTGGGCACCTTCGTGGAGACCAATTCTTGTCCGGTCTAGCTGATAGAGCTGGTTTGGCTTGTTACTTGGATGAGACTTGTGCGAGCAAATCGTATCTTCTTTGTTTTTTTTTAATTTTTAATTACATGAAACTATACTCAGATTATAACTCATATTATATGACATTTATAACTTCACTCACATTTTGAAATAGAGAATATTGTCTTTACTTAATGATTAAGGAAGGAAATAAACATCTACATGCATCGTAGGGGAATTGCTGCGCTCACAGTTGTGAGTGTAGAGTTTTGGCCGCTGAGCTAAGACTCAGTTGATTGCGCACAAATCATATTTAGTTATATAAATTTCAATGGAATTTTTTTTCCCAAGTGAAATAAACTTTTTTGTTAGAATTGTGGATCAAATTGCATGTTTGAATATATATATTAGCACCTAAAAGCTTAGTGACTCAAGTTCTTTAATGCTGAAAGTGAAACACGGCTAAGGGGTATAAGTGGTTTCTCTCTTAATTAATACAGGTTTCATGGAGGTGTTGTGGCATTGAGCCTTGTGTTAGTCTGCCATTAAGCTTCTAATTCGTGTCAATAAATTAATTTCTTCAATCTTTCAAGTGGCAGACAATGATAGGGGAATATGAGGTGGTTGTAGGATCCACTCTTATCTTCCCTGGGAAGGAATTGCTAATCGTCGTCTGCACTTTTTCTTTTCATTAAAAGTAAATTCATTTTCTTGCGAACTTAGTATATGGTATGAAGAGGATTCCAGCTCTAAACCCTTTCATTTCATAGCAAATTAAAGAACATAATCGCGAGGTTAATTCAAAACATCAATTTATAACTGAGACATTTGTTTATTTGAAATATCTTTTGCATATATTAACGATTGTTTTAGGTCGTGTGTATTATATATGTATGTAACAACTACGTATGTTAGAATAAGTAATTAACACCAAAAAAAACAAATTCCAAACCAATCATACATTGACTTCAATTTTGGCCATACATTACCGTCCAGACTCTCAGACCTCATAATTATAAGTTTAAAAATGGTGAAAATTTTCAATTATTTTAAGCTTTTTAAACTTTATATCTTGTTTGGTTGGTGCCTTTTTAAAAAAAAAGAAAAAAAAGAAACACCGTGTGTGGATAAAGGAATCAAATTAGACAATCGGTACCAAATCCTTTGACATTGATAATGACATTTTTCCTACCATGTATAATAAATTGGTCATAAAATTTTTAAATTGCCAAGAAGTGTAACCAATTAAGAGAGGAAAATAGAGATAAATTGGTTAAGGTACATCAATCTTTAATTTTTTTTGTTTTAATTATAAGGTATTTTGAAGAGGGCTCCAACTATAGGAGGCACCTTTAAGACCATATAACAACCCAAATTAAAAGTTCCCACTCGAACAGAGAGGCACAGATTTTTCTAACAAATTCGACTTTCCTTCACCTTGAACTGGGTAGCAAACGCAATCCAGCTACTCACTCTAAAACCAACACTTTATTGATTCAATCTTTAATCTTTTATTAAGGCCGCAACATAGACTACTTTTGTAGTTTCTTTTTATCTCTCTCTTTTGGTTTCTTTTGTTCTTTTTGGTTTCCTACTTCAATTTTATCTACTCATATCAGAGAGTGGTCCAAAGCCTTTACTTTTCCACTCTACTGATAACCGGGAATGGTTAATTAGGAATGTAGTAGAATCAATTATTTTTAGTTTTATTTGTTAAAAGAATATATTATTTGTTGTGTTAAAAATAAGAAACTACGAACCAAACTAACATATTTAGCCTATAAAAAATAAGTGAAAACTATTAATTATTCAGGAAGGGGGAACATTGGGATCGCGAAGGTTCCCCAGAAGCTCATTCTTTTCTTGAAACACGAGTATCGTCCATTTACATGCTCGCCCAAAACAGTGATGTAATCAAGTTGTTACAGAATCCTAATTTTCGGTAAACATTTAACATTATCAGACAAAATAAAATAAAAAGAAAATGATCTCTTCACTCCCTAGTCCCTACACATTACCAGACATAAGTGTGTACAATTTGGGCCACCATCTTTGCACTTTCCTGTGTCTTTATCATCACCGTCTTAATTTACAAAATTTTCAGCAACCAAAACATACACCAATAAACTCTTCTTAATATGTGTATCTCATGGTGGTATAATATCAAAATAATTTTCCTGCAAAAGATGATTCTCATACTCATGACCATTAAAACAAGTCTGAATTAATTACGTATAGTACATTAAAATAATATTCAGTACTAATTAATTTAACTTCATAAACAAGAAGTAAAAAGAAAAACAAAAACAAGAACATTTGCTGCCGTGATCAGGGCCATCGACTTCCCGATACTTGTTGCCGATGACTGGTTGTCTGTTTGATGAGGAGGTTTCCGGTAGTAGTATGGGAAATATGGCAAGATAGGGTCCGGAGGTGGAGGGCCATAAAGATTATTACCATTAGGGGGTGCAGGGTAGTTTGGTAAATTGTCCGATGGTGGAGAGTCATACCCTGTAGGAGGAGGGTACGAGGAGACTGAGCCTGAGCCTGAGCTAGAAGGTGGTGTCAAAGTTGTAGCCGGGGGCGATGGGTTGCCGGTGGTGGGACTACCCGAGCCTGGGCCGGTAGGCGGCGGGTAACATGGATACGGGCAGGGCTGATCTTGCATGGTTAAGATGAGAAAATTGACAAGTATGGAGTAGAAGAAAAGGGTTGGGAAATTTTGTGTCAATTTTCTAGCCATGTTTGGTGAGTGTGAAAGTGGAAAGGAGAAAATTTTTGTATGTTAAGTGAAGAGGGAAAAAGAGAAGAGGTTTGGTGAATGCGGTGTGTTGTAAGGTGCAGGGTGAGATGTGATGAGTGATGAGTGCTGACTTATTAGAGGATTTTAGGGTGTTTGTCATGACTCAAAAATAATTATGGCCATGGAAGAAAAAGATTGAAAAGCAAGTTTTAGCTAACTTTTATAATTGTCCTCTGTGGGTTTTTGATTCAAAGTGTCACACATTTGGACCATATATGCTTTTTGGGACCAAGAGATTTTAATTTGAGTTCAAATATTTTTTGCTATTGCAGAATAACAACGATTCTATATAAGGTTATGTTTAAATACATAGTTTCAATTGTGTTTCATTGTTGACTTAAACTCATTTTAAATTCTCAGAAGATCAATTATTACATTGGGTTCCTTTTAGTCTTCAAAATTGTTGGCAGTTGAGCTTATTTAATTGGTCGTTGAACATTTACAAGTATGATTAATATCAACTCTAACATTTTTATATTATGTATATGTTAATTAATTAAACCTTTGGGTATAACTAATCAAAATTTGTATTTTTTTTTAAAAGGGTAAGTTAATTACATCATTTTTAATTTTGTGAAAAATAAATCAGTGTGGCATTGTATACTTAACTAATCAACAGCAAAAACAACAATAATAATTAATATGGTGAGTTGTGAGGGATTCTTAATTAATTGCCAAGCTAGCAACAATGAACTTTGAATGATAATCCCTTGATTCCTACGACACTGGCGTATGATTGTGAGCTGGTTTTTTTTTTTTTTTTTGGCTTGAGCAATATACATTTGCTGTCTCTTCTAAAAGGAACAACCCCGAATCCTGATGACCTTCAATAAAATGATTACATGCATATAGTTTTCATAAACAACTCCTTAATAATCAAATAAAATTTTAATACATTTAATTAATTAAACTTAAAAATAAGTAGATTTAGCTGTCTTCGGTCTTGCAAGCCCAAAAAATCTGGTTTGTGTATGCACATGCTTAGTTTTGAAGATTTTTTTTCTTGAAATAATAAAAGTTGATGATGGCACATTTTGAGCTCCATGCATGGTGCGAAGAGAAGTCCATGTTCCCAGAAACAAGGCTTGCAAGCAAGCACCAAGTTTTGCCTCACGTGTTGTGTGGCGAAATTACAAGACCTATAAATTATAAACACTACAACACTAATCAAAATCAATATTATTTGTAGTAATAAAATATTTGATAAATATTATCTACTGTAACTTAAAAGGTATGATAATATAATTTTTAATTGTATGATAAATAATTTATTATATCTTTAATAATTTTGTCAAAGTTATTATTTAAAATTTATATTTACTGCATACTATTAATTTTTATTTTAAAATTTTATTTTTTCTACATTAATTATAACTTAAAAGTTATAGCACCTCAATTTTAAACAAGACTTTAATTGTGTAAATATACCACTAAATTCAACATTGAAACTGATAAGAAAATACGAAAAAATTTTATTTTATGTAAGAAAATTATTGGGAAGTGAAGTTGTTACCTTCTCAAATATTGTAGTAACGCTAGAACCTATCATACACTCCTAAGAATTTCATTGTGAAATATGGTTGATATTTCTTTAACCACTCGTAAATTGTAATATTGAAGTTAAAATTGATTAGAAGTTTGTTGAAGCGGATGATTAGACAAACAAATTTAACAACAAATTAACTATTACGCCCAATCACACAATCAATTTTGATTAAGATGGGGGCGATCATGATCAATCAAATTGTTGAAAGAGACGTGTGGGCAGGAGGATATAAAGGTCCAGCGTTGATTTTGATGACCTTTTGGTGCATTCGCTGACTTCGGAAGCTTGTCTGCTTCTTCAATCCTCTCTTGTTGATTCCACACGCAATGTCTTGGAAATTTACAACAGATCCCACTAACAGCTGGAAAGTGAGAAGAAGTTGAGTGATTTTGACGTGTTCGTTCTAAAATCAATTTTGTTCATTATACATAATATATCAATACCTCATCGGTTAACATAGGTGCGTTTGAATTTATCCTTAATCATATGCAATAAAATCACTGGATTGCCACTGGGATTTTGCCCCGATGGTTACGGAACTTGGGCCACGGGTTCAAATCAAAACCTTTAGCCGGAATTTAAAATTTTCGTTAGATACGGATAGGGATACCAATGCGATAGATATGAGTTAAATTTATATGATTTAAAATTTATTATAAGTCTTTGATTTTTTATTTTATATATAAGTATAAATGAAAAATAAAGATACAAACCTATTTCAAATTCACAATGAATTTATCAATTTTAATTTTTTAGTAAGTTAATTTTAAAATTTTTAAAGATTTTAAGAGAATATTAATAAATTTATCTTTATTAGACTCTAAAACTCGACAAGAAAAATAACAAAGCAAACAATAATGAGAAAAAAAAGTATTGCTAACTTGCTAACAACTAAAACACATAATTCATCCTAACTTTGAATTTCATATAAAACAAATAAATATTGTATTAGTTTAATGTGATTTGACATTGATTTTAGTAAGCTAGGTATAAGTTTAATGTGGTTTTAAAAGTAGTAAATCACTAATAGTTTAATACTTTTAAAAATTAAATTAGAAGACCTCATTTTGGATGTGGGTAATAGTATATGGACCTACATTTTAAGTTAGATTCATACCTACTTGAAATTTTGATTATAAGTATTGCATATTAAAAAAAATAAAATTTTATAATTCAGATGGGGCAAAAAATGGGCTGGTTGTGTTTAATATTGACCTACGAGTACAGCCTCACTCAATTTAATTACTTGAAAAATAGTTTTTAAGTACTATTATTTTTTTGGTCCTGGTCTAGATAAGATCTGAACTAGGAACTACAAAACGTGAAAGTGGGTGAGGGAATTTTCCTAAATTTCAGCGTGTCGGTGGTGAGTTGTTCATAGATTGTTGATTTCCCTGTTGTCAATGAGCACTTATTTTGATGCTCGGGAGCAGTAGTTATAGCTAAACAACCATGATCCCAAAACCCAATTAAAACCTGCACACTTTTTTCTGTTTTTTGTTTGATGAACCATTTGATCGAGTAAATTAATCAATTAGCCAAGAATTAGTCTAAAATCAAAGCACTTTATTCAACCAACATCTAATTGTATTGATGTTGCAATTTTCATCGAGTAAAAACCCAGAAAGAAAGACAATATAATTATGTAATAATTTTACTCTTTTTTTCCCCTTTCTTTTAGGCTTTTAGCCTTCCTTTTTACACCCAAAAGAATAAACCCTATGTTCATATGTATGAAAAAAAAGTAAAGCAAAATAGAATATATATATATATATATATATAGATTGGTCACACTTCAATTATTCAGCGCCTTCCTTGAAGTATCTTGAAACTTTATATCAACTTTTAATCCATTATACACTTTGTATATGCTCTCTTGGCACACAATTTTTTCTTGGATATAATTTATAACTCGTTTCCCCTTTTTTTTCAACAGTACAGGCTGTTGCGCTCTATTATAGTTGTCAAGCAGACATTGGCAACGACACAAGAAAAAGATGGATGCTACTTTTTCTTGGTGTCATTTTCTACAATTAAACAGCCTAGAGTTCTCTTATTAATCATTTCATTTGCAAAATTTTCTTACGTGTTTCTCAATTTTCTTGACCAATACACGTGAATTTTGATCTGCTATTGAATAATTGTGAAGCCTGTATGGGATCGTGTGCTGAAAATCTAATCGCTAAAATTTTTTATGCAATGGTCATGAAGTTGAAGATAACATTTCATGTTCTTTTAAAATTTCTAAGCTTAGGTGTGCAAGATAAAGCGTCGTTGACGCGACAGATGAATTTTTGTTACAATTAGAGAGCATCAATTGAGGATTGATGTTTCGACACCTGCCCAAAAGTTACAAATGGGTTCTTTTTAATTATAATAAATTAAATTGCCGGGTACAATTAATGTTTGATGTAGTTGTCAATCTTTTGGCTTTGAATTGACAAATAATAAGCTGCCATACTAGAGACACAATGACTAAGCACTTCAAGCATTCGATTTATTTTCCAAAAAGTCATGTTTGCTTGGTGGTGGCATTAAGTTTTTAGCATGTTACGATAATTAATTTGCAACTATATATTCACTTACATTTATTACGATAAATATTTATTTAATTTTTATATTTTAATTTAAATATTAATTTAATCTCTATATTTTTTAAAAATACCTTAAAATATATCTATTGTTAAAATAATATATTTTTACTTTTATTTTTTCTTTCTTTTTACAATAATACCTTGTAACAATATTTTTGTGCATGATAACGAAAAGAAAATTTATTAAAATAACCTTAAAAGTAACATAAAAATTTACCTAAAATTTTATATAGTCATTTTACTTTAGGATTAATTGGGTAAATTAATTTTTTATAAAATAATTTTTAGTAAGATTGTTGCAATGATAATAAACATTATTTTAAGTTGACTGATATTAATTTATTCATAAATAATTATTAGCATAATTGTTGCAGAGGTACAAAATATATTAGTTCTTCATACTGATATTTATTAGTTAATTCACTAAAAAATAACTTTTTTGACGATAAATAAATTAATGCCAAGGATAAATTAACTTATGCCAACAATATTGTTGTAAGGATATTATTGTAAAACTAAAGAAAAAGTAAGAATAAAAATGCAATATATTTAACTATAAGGACGTTTTGAAATATTTTTTAAAATATAAGAATTAAGTATACTCTTAAGTTAAAATATTGGAAGTTAGGAACTAAACAAGTATTTGTTAAAATATAAGAACTAAATAAGTATTTACTATATCTATTAATTAATAATCAAATTTATGTAAATGAGAATTTTGTTTTTAAAGAAAAGCCTTTAAGAAAAGGATAGGCCAAACATTAATTATTTCATAAACCTTGCTCAAACTACAATGAATACACTTTTTTTTAACATCAGAGTAAAATAATTTATGAGTGTGCAAGATAGTAAGATACTTTAACAATTGATATCGTGCATCATCCACACGCCTTTTAATATAAAATTATCTTCTTCTTTTTTTTTTAGAAGAAATTAAATTTTTCTATTGAAAACAACACTAAACTAGTAGATTCATCACCTCTTCTGGAATATAATCTAACCAGACAGGAGATACATTTGCTCCCACAATAAATTTTTCTAAGAAATAAGCACAAATATTATAGGTTCTAAATATATAATTGATAATTACATTACGAAACTCTCTTTTTTGGCTTTGAATCTTCTCAATTATCCACCAAAATTATCTTTATTAAAACCAAATTTAAATGAGAAAGTTTGACTGATCCAATGTAAATATGATCGATATTTTTCTTGGCAGGGTAACTTGTCAGGTTGTCTAGAGAAGTGGTTAAAAACACGTAATAATTAAAGGACAAGAAAATGAATGAATACAACAAATGAGAAACACGCAGAAGCATTTTCGCCTAACCTTGCCCAATCCCCGTTAGCCATTACCAAACAAAACATAACTCTTTAGGTGTCCTAATGGCAAATGGGCATGTTTCACACGTGGGACTGCGTACAATCGGGACCCATTATTTGGCGAAACCGAAGTTGATCACATCCACTGACACATGTAATGATCAGATTATCATGGTAACAGGTAACAACACTGACATCAAAATCGGATTTGTGAGAATCTTCCCCTTGCTTCAAAGGACGACTTTACGTCAACAGTTTTTTTGCTTTTTAAAAGAAAATATAAAACATATATACTGAGTAGACTCTGTGTATAAAACATATTCTTATAAGTATACTGAGTAGACTGTGTGTGTGTCTGTGTATAATTATTTTTTAATAAGAGTATCAATATAAAAAAATAAAACTTTTGGTTATCATTATAAATATAAATATTAAAAGGAACGCTCTTTAGACTGAAAAAACAAAATTATTTTTTGTGATGCCTTTACTTGTATTGATAATATTTATTAGTGTAATAATTGTCCACATCGAATAACCATTCAGATTACCAATTGTACTCTAAATAGAAACAAAGGAATAAAATATGATATTGATTGATTAAAATATTGGAGCCATTCTCTTCACCATGCGTGGTTAGACTCGTCCAACCAAATGACACCATAATTCGATGGATTCAAATGCTTCATGACGCCCTTCGTTTGAGTGTGAGGGTAGGATCTATCAATTGTTCACCCTTGATTCCATAAGTGCGTGCCACGTGGATAAAAGAGAAAGCGTTACATGACAGATCACCACCAAACGGTTGATCCCATTTGAAAAAAAAAAATCAATTGTGACATTTGGCACTGAAACCAAGGTTACATATGGTTGATGATCCATCACAAACATTGCCATCAATACAATATTAGATTATTATGCAAGAAAATGGATTATTCATTCAATTTTGTTCACATCTATTACCCAATCTTTTAATTATGGTATTAATTAAAAGAAAATAAACATAAATAAATAAAAATGTGTACAGGGATGAACACAAAATTAATCGACAAAAACTCGATCGATAATTGATGTGAGTTATTGTTATTGAAAATACAGAACAATTGATTCCCAAAACAAAAAATAATAACAATAAGACCATGATTCATGAGAAGCAAATTTATTGAACAATTAATTAGTAGGTAACAGCTACCAACGTACTTACAATTTGCTTCTGTAAAAAGTTGAGCTTTCCAATTAGTAATACTCATTACATGCAGAAGGAGATCTCTCGGCTGATGGAGTATCGATATCAGATTCAGATTATGACTACTTCCAAAGAGCCAAGAGACCTAAAATTCCTGAAGCAACCAAAAGGGGCAAACTTGAAGGAATTTTTTTGCTAGCACCGTTGAAATCACTGTCGACAGGGTACAAGTTCCCCGGGGGACCGGTGATGTAGATAAACGATGGTGGCGGTGGCGGCGGACAGTATTGCGATGGTGGCTTTTTCGGAGCCGGTGGTGCTGGTGGCGGCAGAGCAGGTGGAGGTGGCGGGCATGGCGGCGGCGGCGATGGCGGTGGAGGACTTTGAGTGCATGATGGGGTGCACTTTATGCCTTGATCGCCTGTGGACTCATCTAGCTTTCTTGATTCCAAGCCGTTGACCGGATGATAAACAATAGCAGCAAGAAGACTGAATATTGTAAGCACTTTTAGAGGGGAGAAAAGGCACTTTTGAATCGACATATTTTGTGGTGTTTTTGCCGGAGTTTTGATTGTTAAGATGTGAATGTGGTTGCGTCTTGCTATGTGGGCTTTGGTTTGTTTTGTGAGTTGGGAGAGTGAATTTGAAGGAAACGTAATGCGTGTGTTAAAAGCAATTAAATTTGCTTCGTTATTAAGTGCATGGGGGAGTTGGGGACTGAAAAAGAGCTTTTGGGTAGAAGTGATTTTGGGTAGCAAGAGTTTATAGAAGGCAAAGTAGACTTAAAGACTCGTGTTTTCCAGGACTTCTTTGCTAGGGTAGCCCTTCCCTGGCCCTGCCTTGCTCGAGAAGGGAATCACGATTCATCTGATTGGTCCAAATTTTTGGACCCCACCATGCACCCTCAACACTCTTTGATTACACAATTAATTGTTTCTTCTAGTCGCCATTACTTTTATAAAAAAATCCGGCCACTTTCAATGCCGTGACGATTTAATTAGATCAAATAACCATGTTGTTTTCTTATCGTGGAGTTTTGATTGATATATATATATAGCCAAAGTTGATTGTGTTGCATGTGATTGTTTTCGATTTTTGCTTCCATTATAGAGAATGTACAATTATTGTTTTCCCTTTTTTATATTTTAGAAGGTAAATTATGGTATTTGAATCTTGAAGAAAGCTACGTATGCATATTGAAATCTACCTACCTTGCAATGACAATTATTGAAGTTATACCTTTCGTATAAATAGGGAATTTCGAATAGTTTAAAAACGAAAAATCAGTTGTTCTCTACATGAAATGTCAGAAACTTTGTATGTAATTATTGAACAAAAAACCGTGGCAAAATAATTGAATGCACTTAAATAAACATGGGAATTCCGATTGTAGAAAACTTTTGAATGGGATGGTTATTGACAAAATGGATTAGGTTATTTCAACTTTATTTTTTTTACACAAATTTAAATGTATATGATAATAAGATATCTTTCAGAAAATTTCTACCAAATTCTAAGCAATTGAATATTGCCAGAGACTATAAAGTGCATCAAAATGCCAAAATACATGAATCTGAAGTTACAATATGGTCATGACTTTGAAATCGTCACCAATCAATTTGGGACACAAATTCAAGTTCTTTGACTGTGGACTCTGGACTGTAGTTGCTTAGATGGTTATCACTTGGACTCACAAACTATTTAGAGGGCTTTGATAAGGATGACCTGGAATTCGATTTCACATTGGATAAGTAATGTATTTGATTAGTTGTGCCGAACGGTCATAAATTTCCTATGCACAGGCTAACAACAATTTATTGATAATGATGCACTACCTACATTAGGAGTTTTTGCAACTTTCTCCACCATAAAATTGAACAAGTAGAATTGACACGTGGGACATGAAGTTTAAGGATTTTGACGTTAACCAAGATATTATAAGCAACAATGAAAAAAATAAAATTATACCAAAAGGGAATAGTAATAGTTGTTGAATATTTATAAAAAGAAAAAAGAAAAAGCTGGGTCAACTTGGAAAGTTTACTTTTAACTAATTTGCACCATACATCAATTACTTGGGCACTTATTGCTGAAGAAATGGAAAAGATGGATTTTTTTTTTTTATAACAAAAGAGGGTCAAAAAGTTAAGATCACGAAATTCAACAACATCTAGCAATCGGGGCACCGTCCCATTTTCTTGAAGCATCTTCCGCCCATTTTCTTAATTTTCATCACAACCTTAGATATAAACTAATCCCCTGCTTTACTTTTGGAAACTTAGTACTTTAAAATATTGTTGACGTTTTATGTTCCTGAATCCAATTCACTTGATATCAATGATTAAAGTGATAAATTTTTATATATTGAACAATATCAGCAGGCTCATGGGTAATGTAATTGTAGTAGTTTACCCAACTGATAAGATCTCAATTATTATAGTACGTGGCAAGTAGTTGTAATAAAGCAATCCCTACGTGCCAATGATTGAATCAACACTGTTTCAAGAATGATTATATATTATAATATATAAAACGGGTGGCATTTCAACAATGACCATTTCTTGGGCCTTATTGGGCAACTCGACTTTTGAAAAAGCACAAGAGGATGCTATTATCATTGTGGGAAAAATCGTGTAAAAGGCTTGGCAGGATGGGCTCGAGCACTGCAAATTTGAGCCCAGCAGACAGGGGGCCCTTGGGCGAGGTTCGGCCTGCTTGATCCTCCATCCCAACGTTTTGAAAGGCTAAATCAATCTTGTTTGAATTAGGGTCAGCAAATTAAAGGCTTGGACCAGACATTTTTTGAGTTCAGATCTAAGTCCATCAGATAGGAAATGTAAGAGATGGATCTAGACCGAACTTAAACTTTTAATTATTTTTTTTATTTTTTAAAAAATTATTATAAATTTAAAATGAGTTAATAATAATTAAATTATTATAATAATAAATATTTTAAAATAAAATAATTAATAAAAAATAAAATAAATAAACATTTACACTTAACTAATAAACATTCAATAAAAAATTAGTATTATAACTTTAAGTTTTTTAATTTATTATTGATAAATATGTTAAAAATTTCGATTTTAACTTTTTTATCTCTCCATTATTTTTAAAATTTTAATTTATTATTTTAATTTATAAATTTATTTTTTAAAAACACTCAGACCTAACGTAGGCCTTTTTTTTACTAAACTCTAGCACAGAAAATGAGAAGTGAATCACAAGGCTTCTGTTTCGTTCTTGGGGAGCTTTCGGCCTCATGTGCGAAATCCGAACCAAAACCCATAGGAATAGGCCGGACCCGTACAGACTTAACCGGTGCGGGCTTTTTGTTTAAATTCTTTCACAATGGATGGGGAATCAGCAATAAATGAGTCACGTATGTATCTTTGCTCTCCTGATGATATGATTATCCAAGGGTTGCAGAGATGCTGGGACTCGGAAACAAAAAAGAACAGTGAAGATCTAATATCCGATTTGTATTACAAAATCCCAAATCGAACTCCCCTTTCTGCTTAAATTATATGATTATCTAAGGCTTTCAGAGACACTTGGACTGGGAAACAACAAAGAACAAATGAAGAACTAAAACCCAAATTGTATTTTGTATTACAAAAACCGAAATCGACACTTTTACACGTCCTGTTGTCTCACAAATGGTAACGTACACAACTCCCACACGATGTTTTTGTTTATTCGATTGAAAAATGAAATCAAGGCTTGTCCATGCAGACTCCCCAGAACAGCATGCCAAAGTGCTCAGCACCAGCTCAAAGCGCCAAATCTCCGAAAGAAGGACATCAGAGGCAAAGACGTTCCCCAATTCCCGCACAAGGTGATGGTCTCCACACCGAAAACAATCAGAGCAAAAATAAGAGGCTCACTGCTCGAGTTCATGTTCAAATCTTGCATCCACTGTTTGAATCCAAATGGGATTCTTTTATCTGCAAAAACCACTTGCTCCATAGAACTGCCACCCTGGAAAAGCACCAAATTGTGCGTTTCTATTACTGTCTATTGAATTCGTATTCCACTGTGTACTCTCCAAGGAGCAGGAATCATCAGCAACTGTGTATCCGCAGAACCACGAGGACTGCTCAAATTCTTGTGCCATTTCCATGAACATTGTTTGCAGCTCCTCCATGCTGTAGCTTTTGTCCTGTGTACGAAGCAGAAGAAGAATTAGTAGCCAGCCAACAATCCAAATATTCAGGAATCCATCAATTCCCTCAAAAACCAAACTTCGAAAAGAAGGGTAAAAATTCTTAACACGATTGAAACAGGAAGCAGAAAGTGCTCAAACTTCAATACTAGTTAACCTATTTAGATTTTCTTGTTCATCTACTGCTGATTAAATGAAGTAAATTTCTTCTAGCTTCTGACTTGGAATTAAAAACAAATTGTCACGAAGGTTGCGTGCATACCTCTTTCCTGGCTTCAGCCACTAGAGACAGCATTTCTTGCACAAAATCTGAAAATCCCTGAAATAAACACAATCAATTACAGAATTGTTAGTTAACTGTTATGTAAATTAAATGTTACATAAGCAGAGTAGATAATAATATAATTTCCAAATCACCCACCTCTTCCTCTTCTTCTTCGGGGTCATATAACCCTGCATCATATAGTGTCCTCTTCCTTTCATCTGACAAAACTATATTCCCGCAAAAGAAAGGAAGTTACATTTTACGTTTACAATTACATCCTCAGATTAAAGATAAAACAGAACTGCAATGCAAAATTGGACGCAAAGGCTATGACAAGATCAAATCGTGATAACTGCAAATGACACTTACCAGAATAGGCTTCTTGAATTTCTTGGAATTTAACCTTGGCTTTACCCAACAAAGATGGAGTCTTTGTCCACCGATCAGGATGCCATTGCTATACAAACACAGACACAATCCACTTACAGTCAGCATTAGTTTCATTTATGCAACTCTTCATTATTCACCATTAATTATTCAACTTCTTTCAAAGACATATACAAATTGCCTCTGCTGAATGCTTACTTACCATAGCAAGCTTGCGGTAAGCGCGCCTTATTTCTTCAACAGAAGAGTGCACACTCACACCCAGAACGCTGTAATAAGATGGCTTCACTTTCCTTTCACTCTCTGCATCCATATTTCATAATTTGTGTTCAGCTTCAAACATCAAAAGCGTGGCGGTTATGAGTGCTACTCGCGGCTCAAAAGCTTCGTATATATATTTGGTGTTCGTTATGGCGGTTTGGTTTGGAGAAGCAAAATATCTGCTTCTATTGGTGGCTTCGATGACTTATCCGGAATGTTCCAGACCTATTTTCTTGTCTTAGCGTGTTAGTGCGAGAGACATTTCGTGGGTTCTCAAGATAGATATTTTGCTCGGAGGCTTCTCGGGACTTGCGAAGATAAGTGAAATGTGGGGACGGGAGGCTTTTTTGTGGAAATGGACGGTGATGCTGAGGTGGGCTTTATTTTCTGATGGGAAAAGAAGGATGACACGTGTGATATTGTTGCTTTTGCATGGACGAGGTGTCGGATTCTATGTATGACTAAAGCTGTTTAATTGCTTTTGTTGATCAAATGAAAGATTCTTAATGCACGTGAAATTAATTTTTTTTAAATATTAACATACTGATATTTATAATTAAATAATAATTAAAATTCTCTTCTTAATTTTAGTACGACACAACCCAAACAATAACTTATTTAATATTAAAGAGAAATTTATTCTACCTTTACAGTGAAGAGCCATATAAATTCCATTAGAAGGGGAGGGACTTGAACTCATGTGCCCAAATCTTGGGTGCATGATTTGTCAATGAATTACAAGCCATTTATAAGTAAGAAAATAATAACACTTATCAAGAAGAATAGTTTGCTAAGCCCATATGGCTAGATTCATTCCCTCACAAATGCGAGGGAAGTAGTTCGAGCTTCCACAAACGCATTGTAGAGATTTAATTTAAATTTCATTTCTTAGAGTCCCAGAACTTAAGTGAATGCAATCTTTTTCCCATAATAGGAGTTGAGTGTCCCTCAAATATTTGAGAGGATAAAAAGATCTAAACGATACCATATCAGATTGATATAAACTGGTCTCAGTAATTTGTATGATATAAATATCATGAATAATAATTCTTCTAAAAAAAAGAATAGTTTGGTAATAAATTATTGGGTGAGACTCTTTTTATTTCTATAGTGCGATCATTACATAATCGTTCATGCATGTTGTTATTGATTTAAGGCCACCGTGGGAATTTAAGATTGTAGTAATTAATAAAATAAGTTATTTTTAATGTACAAATGAAATAAATTATTAATTAAAAAATAGTTTTGTATTTGATGAATTATATTATTCCAGCTGTTGGGAGTTTAAGAAAGTGAAATACATGTGTTATAAAGTATTATTTTATTATATAATGATAAAAATAGACCAAGTTTAAATTATCTTTATTTATACATTAAAATTTATAGAAGAATAAGACATAATTGACACCTATTCAAATATTAAGATTATAATATGAATTTAAAAAATTGTAGCAACTTATTTAATAAATTAGCTTAGAAGTTGATATCAAAATAAAAAAAATTATAATATAAACAGCTTATAATCTTACAATCTCAATTACAAATGCCTCTTAATATAGGCATCCCCTATTAATTGAAAATTTTGCAGAGTATGTTTTTGATCGTGGTGCCAGCTTATCTTGTTGAATTGATGAAATTATCTCATCATAAATATGTCACAGGGCGATTTACACGTATGAGAATTTTGTATTTACCACGCCAACTATGATACAAACTAAATTTACCATTCTAATAATATGTGGATCAGTTGATGAATGTATAAATATTGTGTCAGTATCCTTTTTTTAATGGGAATGCTTGAGTAAGTTAAAAGATTTCCCCTGGTTCTATAACTCTTATGGAAACAGGAAAATTATTACTTTGTGCTATAATTATGTGACTATACAATGTAACATTTGTAACATTTGGGCTGTAAGCGGACTGCGATTAAAATTCACTTGTTTTGTTGAAGAAAAGTTGCATTGTTATAATAAAAATAGTATGTGAATTTGATTAAAATAATTATAATTTTCAGAAAAATCAAAAGACGTTAATTTTTTTTTTAAAATTATTAATTAAGAAAACTATTGTGATTCTACGTAAGCAATTAACAATAGCGTCATCCCAAAATAATCTAACAATAATAATAACAACACTAGCAACAAAATTTAAGAGTTTTTGGCCAAAGCAGTAAGGTATTAAAAATTTCATTCTCACATTAGAAACCAAACCCAACCCCTTTGACAAGAAATCTCTATTTGTTTTTATTTTTTTTTTTGTTTTTCTTGTCAAAGGGGTTTAGTTTGGGCTTAATTAAAAATAAAAATTAATTAAAAAAATTAACCATTCGGGCTTCTTAAATCGGCTATGCGTCGTTCAAGCTCGTAGATAACTTCGATCATGGCTTTCATCAATTCAGAATCCACCAAATCCCATGCGTTGAGTCTGTTTTTGTTCCTGATACTCGTCGGCCCAACGCCGTCATTCGCCCGAACCCCACACGTCGTCAATTTCCGCTCACTGAATCTCTACCCAGAGGGTCTGACGTGGGACCCATCAGCTCAGCACTTCATCGTCGGCTCTCTGCACCATCGCAAAATCCACTCCGTCTCCGATGCCGCCGTCGTCGAAACCCTTATCTCCGACCCAACTCTTCCCGAAAACGCCACCATTTTGGGTCTCGCCATCGACTCAATCCACAACCGCCTCCTCGCCCTCGTTCACTCTGCCGCGCCCCTTCCTCCCTTCAATGCCCTCGCCGCATACGACCTCCGATCGCGCCGCCGCGTCTTCCTGTCTCTACTCGGCGACGAAACCCCTGACGTCATAACCATCAAGCGCCACGTGGCGAACGACGTGGCTGTGGATTTCAATGGGAACGCTTACGTCACGAACTCCGCCGGGAACTTCATCTGGAAGGTGGACAAAGACGGCGAGGCCTCGGTCTTCTCGAGATCTCCTGTTTTCAGCGAGAGTCCCTTGGCTGTTGACCCTGACGCGCCGTTTAGCGAGTGCGGATTAAACGGGATAGCTTACGTGAGCAAGGGGTATTTGCTCGTGGTGCAATCCAATACGGGGAAGATGTTTAAGGTCAACGCGGATGACGGGTTGGCCAGGCGGGTTTTGTTGACCGAGGATTTGATTTGGGCCGACGGTATAGCCGTTAGAGGCGACGGCGTCGTTTTGGTGGTGTCTCATCACACGTTGTGGTTTATTAAGTCTCACGATAGTTGGGCCGAGGGAGTAGTGTATGACAAAACTGCCCTTAATGAGGAAAAGTTTGCTACATCGGTGACGGTGGGAGGGGAGGATAGGGCGTATGTGCTATATGGGCGTGTGATGGAGGGTCTTTTGGGGAATTCGGGAAGAGAGGAGTTTAGTATAGAGGAAGTGAGATCAAAGAAAGAGAATGAGGAGGAGAATGTTTGGGTGTTCGTTTTGCTCGGATTGGGTTTGGCTTATTTCTTGTTTTGGAGGTTCCAAATGAGCAAACTTGTAAGAGATATCAATAAAAAGACTAATTGAGCTTTTGTTTTGCATGTAAAAGACTTTTTTGCTTTTGGCATTGAGACTTTTAGGCGGGTTTGTCATATAATTGTCATTTATTTGTACTATTATGATTTTGATTGCTTTGGAGTGAAAGCTTTTGTTGTCTTTTTATTCAATGGTTTCCGTGGTCACACTTGCTCGTTATCAATTAATGGATACTGTGAAGACATCGATCCATTGAGATTGATTCTATAACACTTGATGATGAAGAAACCCGGCGAATACTTTACAAATATGGTCAACACTGTGTTTTGACTAGAGATGAAGACACAAGGAAAACTCTTTTAAGAAAATGGTGGAATCACTCGTAAGGTTAGTCGATAAGGTCTACGTAATGATCAATTCCAGAAAGCCAAACCAAAATTCTAGTGAATAGTGATTGAGTAGGGACAAATATGAAATGTTAACAGTAGTAGCTTAAAAACTGAACTGGAGACAGTGGCCTTGATGCCGGGGTTTTGGCGGTTTGCAAAACTAGAATGCTGATCCAAAAATTCATTGTCACAGCCTCATAGCGAGGATTTGGATAAAGTCTATAGTCAACAATGAAAAATCATTCAAACTTCAAAACATTAAAAGGGCGAATTTGATGAAATGGCGAACTGTTTTTTCACTAGGGAAGGATTGCTTCCACCACAGGACCAACTGAGCCTTGTTTAGGATTCATGGGAGGTGGTAGTGCTGGGGGCGTTGTCCTGTTCTCCGTCTTTGGCTTTGATACCCCAGCTTCCTCCCTAAGCTTTTCAAGTTTCTCCATGATTTTTTTCTTCCTCTCAAGTTTCCCAACGCGGGCCTCGGCAGGTTCTGCTGAGAAAAAAGAGAGTGCACTCACAACTTCAGCCGTCATATATAGCATTGCATCTCTTCGGGGAATAGAAATGCGATTTTGTGCTTGTAAATTCTGCTCTTGCTTCCTTCTCACCTGCTAGCAGCAAAAGGAAATGGTGTTCTTTAAGACTGCAGTCCGGTAAAAGGAAATGTATAATTATTTTCTTTTTTTCCCTAATCTTTTCAGATTTCACATCAAATTTTAAAATTTCAAAGCTCTATGCCCATATACTAAAACTTAACCAGCAAAAGAAAATATTTGAAAAATTTTGGTAGAGCCTAAGCTGAACTTGCAAAAAAGTACAGAGTTTGATTTATAGAAATCACTAATATCTCCAGAGAAGGCATTGGTCTGCTAGTACCACAAGTCTGTTGCAGAATCAGACAATAATTCCAGTAAAGTCAGAAAATTGGGCTATTCCATACTGTCCTTCTCATAAATAACTGTTAAATTTCAACATTTGACATGTATAAATGAACCCAATACACAATTGAATTTCCACGGTGCATGATGCAAATCTATATTTGAAAATATTTACATCCTCTACCACAACTAGCTAATGGACTAGTCTTTACATACATTCTAACTTGCCAATTAACAAAGTTTAAGTTAAGATCAACTCTCCGGAAACTAGTATGGAGGGACTCTGTAAAGCAAGACAAACTTGCAAAAAATCAAAATGGGTGTTGTTGTACTATTGTTTCCCAAGCCAAGAACAATAGTCAAAATTGGAACACAATTCAGACTTTGGAGTTTTTGGAGATAATTCACATAAACAGCAAAGTGTGTGTAGAGTTTTACATTAGGTTCTAGTAGTACTACACAGAAAATGTTTCCAGAAACACCGCAATCAAGTGCATTTCTCGATCCCTTCTGTTTCCCATGTTTCCGATGACAACAAATCCATAACCCCAAGAGGCTCAAAGCCTCAAACACAAAATGCTTTTGCCAGTTAACATAAATAACTTGCTATGAAATCCGATTACAGCCAAACTAAAACAAAAACTAAATTAAATCTGACTGTTCAATTAGTGTTTAATCTAATTAGTAAAGCTGTTGAAGCTTAAGTTTACGAAGATGACAAGGTTGAAATCTTTTAAAAATTTAACATTTTAATTACTTCAATCACTGGGCATTCAAGATTAGAATAGTGGGTTGAGCTTATATTTCCGAGGCAACACACAGAAACTGATTACAAAGATAAAAAATTTCCAACTTTGAACCTGAAGAGCAACAGCTCGTGTCCTTGTTGACAACATTTCCGGCCCTTTAGCCAGTAACTCCATTTCACCGGATACCGGGGGAAGTGGGACCCTCATCAGCTTCGAATGAGCGTATGCCATCTATCTCCGTGAATAATTCCTAGTTAGATCACCATCAACGAGCTTAATTTAGCAGTTAGCACACTCCGGAGCCGATGAAGAGCAAGAATGTTCTCCTTCTCATCAATTTTATCTTTTTTTTTTTTTTGATCTTTTGGGTTTAAACTCCACATGGACGGGAGAGGATGGGCTTATCTGGGCCGGGCGAAGTTGATGCTTTGCAATTAGTTTTGCTGTTCGTACCCCCCTTGATAAAAAAATCCATTATCTAATCTCTTATGTTTTGGTTGAGCTGTTTGTTATTTTATTAACACCCTTCATTATTCTCATAAAACTCCCTATTCCATAAAACTCCATATTCTATTATGATTATAATTAAAGAAAATACAAATAAAAATAACCTATAAATATGTACTTCCAATTCGATAGATGTATAACTATTGTGTGATTTGCAAAAATTGGATAATTTTGAATTTCTAATTATAGTTTCTTGTTTTGAGTTAATAATAAAGAAATTAATTAATCTATTTAACTCAAATTCCTATAATATGAGCCGGTAGCCCATTTGAGAGCGTGGGTAGTAGGAGTACCAATAGTGATATGACCCAACCTGAAAAATTGAGTGAAGATAGATTTCTCTCTCACTAATGTGGGTAGAGTATATTTTTCTTTAAAATTTATAAAAATAGAGATTTAAATTGTGCTAGATTTTATTGATCGATATACACGGCTATTAGGTTGGTGGTTATATAAAGAACCCAAAGAACATACAATAAGTCAAACACTTTACTTATTAAGAGTGTCTTGGAGGTTTTTGATGTATAATATAGCCATGCCTTTATATAGGCAATCAAAAACCAGTTATATGTTTGAATTTTAACAAATAAATTCCACTAACCTTTTGGAAGTTATGTATTCAAATCTAAACATGTTTTTCTGTTGTCTCTTGTAAATAGCAAGCAATGATAATGAATAAGCTAAGCGAATCCCCCAATTATGGCAATATATGTATTCTTTTCTTTTCAGTCTTTCAGTTTCATATGATAGACATGTATATTTTATAATATTGATATATAATATTATTTACATATATATAATTAAAACCTCAATAGTGTGTGTAATATTTTAGTAGGTATGTATATTTTATAATATTGATAAATTATATATGTATGTATGTGCATACATATGTATGACAAAGTGTAAATATTTAATGTAACTTTTGTTAATATATAAATATTAAGCGGGTTATTGGGTAACCCGATTATTTTTCCGTGTCGGGTTTGGGTCTCAATATTTTGACACGATTATTAAATGGGTCGGGTTTGGGTCGACCTAAATTTGACACGACACGAAACTGACACGACACGAACACGACCCGATAACCCGTTTTGCCAGCTCTACTTTCTGTTACTTTTGCCATCACTTTAGTTGAATCAACTTAACAACGAGCACCACTCATTTTCTTATTAAGAACCTTGATGTGAAATTCCTCCACTATTAAAAATAACCCCTTCTCCCACATAGACCAATCAACAAAAAAAAGTCTAACAATAGATTGAGAGAAATATAAAACATGAAAACTAAAACTCCATGCGTAATTACGGTAAGTACTGTTCATCACGACATCGTGCTAATACTATTTACCTACAATATTTATGTAATATTTATTTGCACTAAATTCTAATTCTCTACTTGTGGTGAACCATACCCTGTTTATTAGAAATAATTATATTCTTATAACAAGTCATAATGGAGTTCATATTCCTAGCCCCAACATACACTCGTATAATCCATAATCCCAGTGATAGGCAAAATTGAGTTGATTCAACTTACAACATGGGTGTGAGGTAAAATGGACAATTCTCAAAAATAAAGATAATGAAGTCATTATTAATAATTAACAAAATGTCCTTTGCTAAGGACATGCGCTCGATGAATAGTTTATAATATTTTTCTTGATTAAGCCGTTAAAATAGCATTTACTGCATTTGCATGTAATACACAAAACTTGTAAATAAGTAGAACTTATGAAGCTTTCAATTCATAATGCTAAAAAATTATAGTGAAACATTTCATTCGATTAATATATTGTTTATTTTCTTGGAGTAGTTTCTTTTCTTTCAATGTATTCTTATATGTTAATTTCGTCAAATGCAACACACATGTCTGTTAATATAGTTTAGTTTTTCGATTATATTTTCTAGATTAGATGAGAAATTAGTATGCTTGACCCTCTGTACAGAGTAATTCAAAGCTTTGTCAACCAAACAATTACACCCAACCTTAAAGTCTAAAGGGGAATTTACCCCAAGTATAGATGAATGGATGATAGACTTTAGTTCAGTCCTTTGTTTAGCACTACTTCCTCAAAAAGCACCTACACATTTAACCTAACTCATGAATCAAAGTTTATTATTGATGCAAGTTTTTGTTCAATGACTAGTAACCCATTTTTATTTCAAAATTTCTTCTATATTAAGTTTATTGGCCGAATTTCTCCTTAAGGTAAGGGTCTCTGATTACGTGTCTTTTTTTAATAAATTATTCAACAAAAAACATGGTCAAAGGGTGCCAGAGTTACTGGCGGTAACGTTTTGACACTTAAATTATCTTTTGAAATAGACAAAGAGTATGATGTCTTTGCATTTGTTTAGGTATCTTGAAGCATGAGGTGGAGGAGTTATCATGACATATGACATTTTTATCATGACAATGGTCCACATGATCCATGCATAATGACATCTAACAACATGTGTCAAGTCTTATTCATGACAAATATTCATAGTCACTTGTGATATTTTTTTGGCACTTGAGCTTGACTTTGTCTCTTATACTGGTTCCTTATTGAGAGAATTGGATTTGCGACATATCTCCTATAAGCGAATTTTTGTAAAGTCTTTTCTCATAGGCATCTAGAATATTTTATAAGTAATTGGCTCTAGTTGATTTTTGTAGAGAATGACAGTAGAACATTTTTAACAAGATTTTCCTATAAATAGTTTCTTTAGAATGTTTGCCCATAAACAAATCACATAAAGTGTTTGCCTATTAACACATTCAAATGTGTAGAATATATGTTCACCCGTAGGCTCAACCCATAGAATTTGTATTTGCCCATTGGCTCATTCTGTAAAATGTTTGTTTGCCCGTAGACTTATCCGATAGAATGTTTACTTGCTCAAAGGCCCATTTTGTATAATAATTATTTTCCCATAATCTCATTCAGTACAATGTTTGTATGTCTATAAGCACATTCTTTAGAATGT
This sequence comes from Citrus glauca, assembly GCA_029633175.1. Classification (NCBI taxonomy): domain Eukaryota; kingdom Viridiplantae; phylum Streptophyta; class Magnoliopsida; order Sapindales; family Rutaceae; genus Citrus; species Citrus glauca. The sequence continues at coordinate 28,790,595 of JAQOOD010000002.1, forward strand.
TTATTTGCCCTTAGCCTCATTCTAATGTATGTTTGCCTTGTAGGCTCGTAGAATGTTCATTTGCTTGTAGGTCTATTATGTAGAGTGATCATTTGCCTAGAGGCGCATTCCATAAAATATTTGTTTGCTTATAGGCTCATTCTGTAGGATTTTTTTTTTTGTAATTCTGAGGCTATTTTTATAGAAAATAGATATAGGTTATTTTTTATATTATTATACCTTGGTATTTTGTCAAAGGCTCGCTCTTTGGGCATTTCATTTAAAAGTGTTTTCTAAGTATTTAGATCATTCTTTATAAAGAATGAACCTAGGATATTCTTTGTAGGATTATTCTTTGACACTTTGCCGAATACTTGCCGTTTGGGCATTTTACTAAGATTATTTTCTAAGTACCTAGGTATTTTTGTTAATAAATAGACTTATATCATTCTTTGAAGAATTACGCTTTTGGTGCTTTGTCAAAGATACACTCTTTTGGCATTTTACTTAAAAATATTTTCTTAACATCTAAATCATTCTTTGTAAAGATTAAATCCAATAAAGAATGGATTTAGGTCATTCTTTATAGAATTATAGTTTTGTCATTTTGTTGAGTACTTGCACCTTCGACATTTTACATAGAAGTATTTTTTAAGTACTTAGGTTATTTTTTTGTTAAAGAATGACTTAAGTTTATAGGTGATTGATGCTAAAAAGTATACATTTAGTAATGATAAAATTATCAATTTTTTACTTATAGTGTTAATTAATAAGCTCATTGTTTGTAAATTATCTTAACAGTCCCTAAATATATTTATCTTAAATTAATTTGTAACACGTTAATATTAATTTGCATATAAATTTCAAGAATAAGGAGGGATTAGAGCTGAAAGCAAAAGATAAGTAAGTTTGATTGTATTAATATAAAAGTCAAAAAAAAATTGAAAAGTGTGCATGAGCCACTTATCAGGATGGGCAAGTGGCTGCCACCATCCACTTGCTTATCCCTTTAATTATTAAAAGTAATAATATAATAATAAATTAAATAAGAATAAAAGGAACGAATGTGGCTGGGAGCCGGGAGAGAACAAAGTGAAGTTGAGGAATTTCTATTTTTTTTTTGTTTTCTAGTGTAATCAATCTCATTGTAATATATTTCAAAAGTTTTTCAAATAAAAAGAGTGTTTTATTTTATTTCAATACGAGTGACTAATGTTATTAAGCTGAGGTGAAGGGCGAAGGTCAAGGTTTTCAAATTATTAAATTAATTACTTTCTCAAGTGAGTTTTAAGTTTATATTATTCTTTTCTAGTTATTTTATGTCTTGCTAATTTAGAGATTTTCGTGGATTTTTATGGTATTTTGACATAATATCGACATATTAATATAGTTGTGGCACATTAAGTACTTGATGTCATATTTATCCACACACATAGTTAGCTTAGAATTAAATGATATAATAATTAATTAGTAAAAGTGAGACAAAATATAAAAATGTGAGAGTATTAAAATTATTGTTTGAATACTGAGAATAGATCTCGTAATCTTGGCATAATTTTAAATTGATTCATAGTAATTTCTTTTCCCGCAATTAATTTTCTTTATTTAACAAATTGACTACTAGATTTTAATTTCATGTGGTTCGACCCCGGACTCACGGGATTATATTATAACTAGATACTCTTATATTTGAGAATAATAATATTTTTGAGTTGTGTCAGTGGACAGATCTAGTTAAGGCCTAGAAGGAGCTTCAACCCTTCTACACCATTACTTTTTTCCTTTTAAATGAACCCTAAGTCCCTTTTAAAAGAGTTAAACAAAAAGAGTTTGAATATATCTTTTACATGATAAAATACTTGTAATTTAGTAGTGGAGTATTATTTGGTAGTTTTGGAGACTTGCGTTGAAAACTCAATAGTCATATAATTTTGATTTTTTATATATTTGGTGGAGATTACTTAAAAACAAAAAAAGAATTTCATAAGCATGATCAGTTGATCACAATGAGGGCTAACATTTAAAATAAATAATTTATTACCATCATTTTTTAAAATCTAAGAGAAAGTAATAGAATTTGAGTTTTTGAAACTTTAATAATACTCAAGTAGATGGTAAAAAACAATAATAGGTGCCCAAAATTAAATTAGAATTTTTTGAACTAACCCCCTAATTTAAGTGTCCCCTCTACTTGTAGTTTATTGGCATGAGTATTATTTAGTAGTTTTGGAAACTTGCGTTTAAAACTCAGTAGCCATATAATTTTGTTTTTAAAGATATTTGGTGGAGATTGCTTTTTAAAAAAATACTTTCATAAATGTGGTCACAATGAGGTCTAACATTTAAAACAAATAATTTATTACTATTATTTTTTAACATTTAAGAGAAAGTAATAGAATTTGAGTTTTTGAGACTTTGATTATACTCAATTGGGTGGTAAAATAATAATAGGTGGCTAAAATTAAATTAGAAAATTTTGAACTAAGCCCCCCAATTTAAGTCCCCCACCCCAAAGTTATTTTTAGTAAAGAATAAACTTAGATGATTCTTTATAGGATTACGCCTGTGGTGCTTTATCGAAGGTTTGTTCTTTGAGCATTTTACTTAAAAAAAATTTTTTACGTATCTATATTATTCTTTATAAAAAAGGGACTTAGATACTTCTTTGTAAAGAATTTACCTAAGTCACTCTTTGTAGAATGAGGAGTGCTAGATGTCAAGAACGCCGAGAGAATGCCAAGAGAAAGTATGTCGTTTCTCTCGGCAGAAAAAAAAAAGATTTTTTTAAACTTAAAAAGTTAAAAGGCCGGTATAAAAGGAAAAAAAATGTTGACTCTCTCTCCCTCCTCTCCCACGCTCGCTAGTACTCCTTCTCTTCCCCTTCTTTCGCTCACTACTCTTCTCCTTCACTCGCTCCCTACCACTCCTCATCTCCTCCTCTCACTCGCTACTACTCCAGATCTACTCGGTGGTCACTAGTCGTCGGTGGTCGCTGCTCGCGGTGCTCGGTGGTGCTGCTCGATCTCATCGTCTCTCTCTGTTTCCCTCCTCTCCCTCGCTCGCTGCTACTCCAGATCTACTCGGTGGTCGCTGGTCGGTGGTCACTGCTTGCTGCTCGGTGGTGCTGCTCGTCTCTCTCCATCGACCACGTTCAATTTTAATATATATTTTAAACGGTTATTGGATTATTTTTGTTTGAAACTAGAACCATTAGTTGAATAGATGTGGTGGTGCCTTATTGACAAATGAGGTTTGATTTGCCTTCAAATTTTGATCTTTATCATAAATTTTTGAATTTTGAGCCTAGATTTGCACACTGGATGGTGGTTTATCAATAGTTGAGGTTTGATTTGCATGTAAAATCGCAGATTTACCGGCATTCTGGGTATGGTTTTTTGTGCTAAGTGGTTCTGAAATTTTTTTGGTATATTGCTGGTTGGGTATACATTTTTGTTGGTAATTAGTTCATGAAAATTGTCGGTTGGTATATGTATTACACTTGGTAATTATTTGGTGAAAATTTCTGGTTGGGTATACATTTTTGTTTGTAATTACTTGTGAAAATACATGTTCATTGTTGAAAATACAATTGTGCAATAACATGTTCATCACTGTAATTAGTTCGATTTAGCCAAATATAAGTGAAATGCTAGAAAAAACTTGTTCGAACAAAATATAAGTCAAACATCAATCACATTCATTGTTGTCTTCATTACGTTGTTGATGTAGCAAATGTTGGAAACTTTTACTTCCAGATCCTTCGTACGACATCAAATGAGAAGGATAATGTGGTTGCAAAACATACGGCAGGAGTGATTGCTGTAATATATAAAAAATTAAAACATGATATGAGATTTTATAAATTAAAAAATATAAGTATACAAAATAATTAAAATTCATATTAAGAATAAATTATTATAAATTTTTACAAAATTTGGATCCACCAATAATTTAATCCATCATATTCTAAAAATTTAAATTAAAAAAATAATAAATCGAACACAAAATTTAAATTAAAAAATTCTAAATCGAAACAAAATTTAAATTAAAATATTCTAAATCCCGCCCATCATTTAAATTAAAAAACTTCTAAATAAAAAGATTTCTAAATCAAACACAACATTTATATTAAAAGAAATTCTAAATCCAACACAAAATTTAAATTAAAAATTTATAAATCAAATTTATCATTAGTTGATTTCTAAATTAAATTTTCTAAATCAAAATTTCATTATCATATAACAAAAAATAATAGAATAAATAAAAAATCACTCTTTACCAGTTGGGTTTTTTACTTCCAGCTGGTGATGAACTACTCCTGCTAGGTTGCTAATGCCATTTTCCTGCTTCTAAAATGAGAAAAAAAAAACCCAACTCAATCCTTTCACGTGAATGAGCAAATACTCCTGCCCTAATGCCGTACTCTCTACTTGTGAAATGAGAGAAAAATCTCAACTCAATTAGTGCTTTTCGACAGTTAGAATCAAATGTGGGGGAGAAAGAGTAACAAATGTGGAAAAAGAAAAAGTAACAAGAAAAAACAAAAGGGACAAAAGTTCACGTGGTGAGGGGTGGGGCCGAGAGAAACGGCATTATTGTATGCCGTTTCTCTCGACATTCTCTCAGCATTCTCACTGAGAAGCATTTTCCTTGTAGAATTACCCCTTTGATGCTTTGTCAAGAAATTACTTTTTGAGCATTTTACTTAAAAAATATGTTATAAGTACCTAAATCATTCTTTGAAAAGATTTGACTTAGGTCATTATTTGTAGAATTACGCTTTTGATGCTTTATCAAATATTTGCTAAATGATTACTTTACTTAAAAATATTTTTTAAGTGTTTTGGTATTTTTGATTAAAAAAGGGACTAGGTCTTTTTTTTTAATCTCATCTTTACTCATGAAAAGCGAACATAAAATAATTTCATGCAGAAAGATTTTATTAGGCTAGATTTTTCGTGGGCTCCTATACTTCATAACAGTTATAAGGTTCTAAAATCTAAGTTTCATAAAAAAAAATAGACAAAGTGTGAATTTATTATCTAATATTAGGGTTTCTTTACCATGATGAAGACACAAGGTAATTGTAATTGGTCATAAAGAGGCAACGAAAAGTGCATCATCTCGTCACATGCACAATAAATAGTGTGAATTTGTACAACAATTAATAATTTTAGTTTTTTTTAGAAGCCCAGAAGAGGGCGCACGCACCTCGAGTCACCAATATTCCAACTCGTTGTCATGAATAACTAACGTGGAGCTTGTCCAACCTGTGCACTGAACTTGTTTACTTGTGGGGAAAAAAAGAAAGAAAGAAACCGAGCGTACACTATTCTTTGAACATATCTTTTACCTTTGCATCATTACTTTTGAATCAAAGAAAGAGAGAGACGTTATACCTGGGTGCATGCATCCTCGTTATAATCGATTCCTGCGTGACTGGTTGTCGCATAATGTGATATATTGTGTTGTGTGTTTGAAACATTGAAAGCGAAGTAGGGTGTTGAGTTCCATGCAAACCCTTGTCAAATGAAGAGTCCCCTGCTTATACCTCACATTCGCTGTCTGGTCGACCTCAGAATTTTACTATATTAGAACTATTTCATTGTTGTTAATTTGATAACTAACCAGTTTATTATTTTTTATTCTCCAAATTAAGATTAACGATAAAAGTTACAAAAATGATATCAAAATTCTACTCCAAAAGAACGTGTTTCGGGAATTGGATCATTGGTAAAGCATGAAAGGGCCTGAATGAAGTCTAGAGAGGCCAGATATTAGTAGTAAATACACGTGCCATGCGGAGACGGCTACGATGGAAAAGCCTTTTGTGTAGGAAAAACTTAACGCGTAAACCTAACACGAAACTCAAACCTACCACACACTTCACTGTTTGTGGCATACCAGCATTAATGGTATGTTTTGTAGCGGTAGTAGGTACCAAGATCCTAAAAACAAAAATCATTGGGTTCTTTGATCATGTCCTTTCCTAGTTCCTCCGGATCCGCATCTTTTAAATACTGACATTCATACATAAATAATAATAATAATAATAGAAATATATTTTTATTTAGTGCTACTGAATTCAACTTACAGAAAATTACTACTTTAACCCAAAAAAAAAGTTTCTTGAACTATTGCAGATGACGCATGAGAGTGTTAGTGTCTAATCGAATTGATCTATTATTTTATTGTATTGGCCTTTTAAAGCGGAGAAGGTCTTTGATGCAACTAGAATTTTGTTCTTCATTCATTCACTATTGATCACATGCAAATGTGTATTAGTTTAATTAGTTGAATCATACCCATCAAAGAGTGAATTAAAAAAAGAAAAATACTCTAAAAGCACTCAAAAACTTTCCTTTACAGCAACATAAAATAATCGACAATTAAAGGGACATGCTAAGCTGTAACTGAGTAATTAATATATAAGCCAGAACAGCTCTCTTCTTAAATATGGCAGCAAAGGTTCTCATTCTACAATGTATCCAACACCTTGGTGCATATACAACAATTTGGCAAAGAAAGATGTTCAAATTCAACGGTATTATTTATTTTAATCTCTATGAAATAAACCCTTAGAGGGAATTAATACAGGATGAAGGATGACAAAAAGAGCATGAAGAACCCCCAGATTTAAGGAAGGAAAATTCAAGCGACGATAGACTTTATATGGTTATTTATCAATTTGCAAATCATACACATCACCATGTTTCTATCCTAGATGCTTGTTAAAATCAAACCGTACCCAATTTAAATCACAGAACGAAATAAATCTTTTTTCTTTTATTGGGTATTGAACGAGGATAAAAAGAAATTTGTTTCCGATGCAAAGAGAAAGTGCTATAGTTAAATAGATTGGAAAAAAAAAAGGTCCAGCTAGTTTAGAGTTCGATGAGAAACGTCAGGTCCTGAAAAGGTGTCAGTCTGACGCCAAATTTTTAATTGAAAAAGAAAAAAAGAAGTAAAAGATTTTGTACATACGCAGAAACAATTTTATCATATCACAACTTAATTCTTATCAGTTATCATATCTTTCTACTTTTTTAGAGCACCTGAAAGTCAGATGTAAAGCTGTAACTTACAACTTGCAGAAAACACAAACGTTATTGATCTATATGTATCTATCTATGCTTTTAAATGTTTAAACCTAACCAACAGGCTAACTGGTTTATTTATATACATATTTATATATTTGCACAGGCATCCGCATGCACACGTGTAATTTCTTACTTTAGATGTAGATTCAAGGAAGAACGTTTTCCTAGAGGAGAAATTTATGATTCTAATTGTGATAAATTTCAGAGTTGCGCTCGAGTGAGCTAGTTTGAAGCTGATTGATCTAAAAAGACTTTGGAAATTGATAATATCTGAATATGATCTAAGAAGATTTTAGGAATTGATATAATGTGATCTAAAAAGATTTTAGTTAGGTCGTAGGTTATATCTAATTAACTGGGGTTTTTTCATAAGGTCTAACAACATGTATATGTTCAAGGTCGAACAGACAACGAGGCAAAGGTTAACTCGCAAAGACTGCTCACTTGACAAGCATAGCATGGAATCCACTCACCTGTTGATTGATTATTCAAATCCTCTCATCCAATTTTTGATATACGTATAGTTCTATCATATGTGAAAACCCACCTGAAAACAACAAAAACGAAAAAAAAAATATAGTGAAACTAAGCTCTCTAAATCAAGCTTAAATAAAGGTAATTAAAACAATTAAAGCTGGAGACTCTCAAAATATAAGAACGCAAGGAAATGAAGAATAAGAATATACCAATTAGTATTAGTTCTCTTTGGCCACAGTTATTCGAAAACCATGTAGCTGGTTTTGTGTGTTTTGTGCAAAGGGAACAAGGTAGATTATATAGGGATAAGATGAAGAAAAGGCTTGATGTGTTTATGTGTCCTTTTTTGTATGAATCTGATACATTTGGCTTAGCTCGTGAGACGATTTGACTAGCTGGTGACACACATACTTGACACCAACGGTGCATATGCATTATGCAATTCCCTTTAACAACCTCCTCAGTAAATTGAGAATAAAAACTAAATGAAAATTCAAAATTAATTTTATGTGTCTATTGATAGAGAAAGAGAAAGAGAGAGAGTAGATGAAAATGAAATTAAGAGAGAGAGTGATTAAGACTCAGATTTGAAAATGAGCAGGTTAGCTGTGCTCGTGTGATTCCGAAAATGCTGTGTCCAACCTCACATGATCCTAATCGCATCTACCATCCGCTACTCTTTTTCTTTCTTCCAATCGTTTTTGTATACACTGTTACACAAACAAAATAATTTTCTTTCAAAAAAAATTGTTAATAGGTTAATTGCGCACAGCTTGAGTATTTGAACCCAAAATTTACTCTCACATTATATTATATACAGAAACACCCCCCCCCCCTTTTGTTTTATCCACTGTTTCACAAACACAATATATGGAAGCTCTCCACCTCACGTGCATGATTCATACTTAAATTTTAAGTTATGCATTGAGGGTCACCTCCAACTTAAATTCTTTGTTCATGAACTATTCTTAACGGACGTGAGATATTTTCAACTTTCACATAAATATGATTCAATCCTATATGGAAGAAGAAGTCCGAAATCGGAAGTTCCTAATTAATTAATTGAGGGTTAGCTCAAACTTCTATTTTTTGTCCATAAATTATTTTTATCTAGAATACTTTTCTTATGACCACAATCCTCTCCTGAATTTCCTCAAGATACACACTTTTTAAATACAATTTTAAACCAAAATTTTCAACCATTAGGTTAGATCGAAATGAAGAGTTAAGATTAGATGACATGAGTTATTAATCTCATTAATATTTTTCTCTCTACTCTCTTTAATGTTTAAAATTCTCTTTCTTTTTTATTTAAAAATTTTCTCTTTTCTCTCTCCTATAAATTTGTAAATGAAATAATTAAAACCATCAAAATTAGTTATTTACATAATCTTTGGATGCAAAGAGAATGTGGTTGATGGCTTGATGCATGTGAGTTGCCGTATGGTAATGATGAGTTTTGTTCACTTCTAGTTTTCAAGGACATGAATAAGTTTCATCAAACAAAAAATTATACGTTCAGGTGCCTATGCATTTCTCTTACATAATGACGAAAGGAACCATTATTAAGCTTGCTTGAAACTCTAGGGGTGTTCAAAATCCAATCCGATCTGCTCAATCCGTCTGATCCGCAAAAATTCAATCCATAAAAATTCGAACCGTGAATTGGTGGATTGAATTGGATTGAAAACTTAAAAATCCGCAGTCGGTGGATTGAATATGGATTTACTTCTGTAAATCCGCAAAAATCCACGAATCCATAAAAAAATAAAAAAAATATTTATTTATTTAATTAAAAAAATTTTAAATGTGGTGTTACTACTTACTAATAAATAAATAAGTTAAAATGTAATTATATTAACACTATATATATCTTATTCGATAATAATATATAATAAACATAATTGAATAATTGAATAACTAAATAAAGAAATATAGCTTTCTAAACAATTAATTTTAGTTAATTTTTATATTTTTAGTTAATTTTCATGTATTGATTTAAACAAATGAGATTTTTTCTTTTCACTACATTATATTTTGAGACTTTGAATGTATTATTCTATCTTTATTTAAATATTTAATTTATTTAAATCTTATTTAATTTTGAATTTGATCGGTAATAAAATTATTTTTATATAAAGATTTTTATTTAATAAGTTCGTACAATGAACAGAATAAAAAAATTTAATCCACAAATCGATCAACAGAATAATGGATTGGATATGGATTGGGTCAAATTCGCATCTGATTCGCAAACATATGGATCGGATTTGGATTGAATACCAATATGTGGATTTGATTGGATTGAAAATTTACAATCCGTAAAATCATGGATGGGATACGGATTGATATCCAATCCGTAAAATCCAATCGACGATCACCCCTACTTGAAAGAAGAAATTGAGTTTTTGAATAATGAGCAATCTTACTGAAAGTCTGATTGAATTAAATGAATGTTTTTATACCCTTTTATAACAAGTTTAAATATCATGAATTTACTAAAATAGACAAATCTAAAATATAATATGATAATCAAATTTTCCTAATCAAAATAAGAAAAGAAAAACAAACAGTACTCAAATCCGAGTTTAAAAAAAAATACTAAAAGAGTCAGGAAAAATAGATAAAAAATCTTAAAATTAAGAAACGACTAGGAAAGAAGATGAATTTTTGTCTTAACTACAGGACAAAACAACTTAAGTGGTTTTGAATTTTGTTCATCTCGTCGTAAGATTCGATACGATATATTTTATGCCGAAAACGGTCACTTGTAGCGCGAGTTATGGTAGGGATGTCAAATAAATCTAGATCTGGCCTGGATCTAGATCCGGATGCACTTATCCGGAAAATCGGATATCCGGATCCGGATAAAATTTATTTTAAATTAAAAATTATATTAAAAACTAAATAAAAATAATTTTTATTAGTGGACTTATTATGTTGTTGTATATTATTCATGTTGAATTATTAATTGGTAGATTATGATTGAATTTTATTTGATATTATTAGGTAAATTATTGAATTTTATTTTAAATTAAAAATTAAATCAAAAATAAAAATTAAATTTTATTTGTGGATTTATGATGTTGTTCTATCTTATTCATGTTGAATTATTAATTGTTGGATTGTGATTGAATTTTATTTTATATTATGAGGTAAATTATTGAATTTTATTTGAAATTAAAAATTAAATAAAAAATGAAAAATTAAATTTTATTTGTAGATTTATGAGATTATTTGTATGTTATTTATGTTGAATTATTCATTGTTAAATTATGATTGGACTTTATTTGATATTATTAAGTAAATTATTGAATTTTTAAATTATAAATTTAATGTTTAATTTTTAATTTTTGCGGATCCGGATATCCGGAATATCTGCTCGCATCCGTTGTGGATATTACCCGCATCTGGATCCGTATCTTTTTTTGTGGATCCGGATGTAAAATTATTAATCCCGATCTTGATCCGGATGCACCTACGTCCAGATCCGGATCCAGATTTTGCCAACTCTAAGTTATGGTCTCCGAAAGGTACCTTGCTCGCGACACACACACCCTACATCAGATAAGCATGATAATTTCAATTTTTTATCTGAATAAATACCAACATTTAAATTGATAAATAGAGGTTGAACTTAATCGTAAATGTATAACAACAATATACGTAATTTTAGATTTTTACTTGAACAAATACTAGCAACACAAAATTTGTTAATTATTCAATTTTGATGGTTTTCATTATTTCATTCACTAATATATAGGAGAGAGAAAATTATGAGAAAATTTTAAATAAAAAAGAAGGAGAATTAAACATAAAAAAGAGAAGAGAGAAAAATATTAATAAAATTAATAAGTCATGTTATCTAATATTGACCTTTATTTCAATTTAGTCTAGTTGTTGAAAAATTATATTTAAACTTATGTTCAAAAGTGTATGGATGTATATATGTATGTATTGATCTAAATTATTTTTATATTCTCTACTCCTTTTTTTTCGCGTCAAGATCATACCATCTACAGTACCAACAACAGCAATCTTTATGACTACTATAGAGGTCTCACTATCGCGACCACTGGCTATCCGAGGCATACACAAGTAGACATTGCTCGTTGGCGATTTGTTTCCGTCTTTAATATTTTAGTTTATAAATTCTTATAAATCTATGTGAATATCGCGTAGAGCTCATGGGCCTTTCTTAATATGTCAAATCAACCTTGGGATTAAAATATGGCTTCTAATTGTTAATACTTTTGAGACAAACTAAAATACACAATGCGACAAGACAACGGCAAAAACGATTATGCTAAAGACAAACAACAAGCGTCCAAGTGTGATGTGAATTCTGCCTTTAGCTTGACATGTGTTGTCTGTCAACATTAGGATTAAAATATGTGGTTTCCATGCCGTGATATCTTGATTATCAAATATCGACCTCCTATTACATGTATTTCTATTCAATGGTCTGGATTATGATTTTCATGTTGGACCTTTAATTAGTTAGATTAATTAATTGATGTTACCATTGCTACTTAAAGACTTCTAGTCTTACATTAATTTCTAATTCAAGAAAAAGGACAAATACTGCGTGCAATAATTAATAATCACATGAAAAAGCATAAATATAAAAGTCTTCTTTAGTTGCGGTTCTAGACCTCCGTGTAACAAATGGATAGGAATTTTTCTTCTTTATTGGAAATTATATGAGTAAATAAAAATTCCTCAGATAAGAGCAGATTTTTCTGAGCCGCAAAACTGCAAAAGCAAACAAGAAGGAGATGCTAATTAATTCGCAGCATCGACTCGACATTCGTGGAAACATAAGTTGTCGTTTTTAGTTGGAGATGACGGGTTGTGGATTGAAGACGTGCACGAACCTGGGCTGATAATCTCAACTACCACACCCCCATTATATTATATTTTTTTCGCTAACCAGTTTTGATGTATTACCTTATTCTGCCGACTCTGTAACCTTTCGATTGGATTACTCGGTTTCTTGTTTTTTTCCCCTTAATTTTAAAATGGAGATATCTAGTCTTCCAAATAATTGTGGAATTAATTTCTTATTGTAGGCTTAATTCAGTGGGCCTCATTTATATACTTTCAATTTGAGCTTTGTTGGCATATTTATACTGCTTTGAAATTGGTTGCTACTATATATAATATTAAAAAAAATTAATCCTAAATTTTCCTAAGTTTTAGAAGTTGTTTATAGTAAACAAGACGTTCGTGTGGTCTTTTTTTAAATATATTTTTAATTTGATACTAAGTTTTCAAGAACGTTTCTTTCATTTTCCGTACCTGGCTTATTGGAATAGTATGAAAATCCGAAAAATAGTATTTTAAAATTGATGTTATGTATTATATATATGATGCAGTATTCATTGAGTGAATAGTATGATAATATAGTATAACTTTGTTAAATTAATATTTTATGAGAGACCAGAGTCTAGTTCCAATAGTAAGAACGGTTTTCTTAAAACTTAGGTCCAAAGTTCAAACTTCACTAATGTGCGTGTGTGAATTAAAAGTTTAATACTTGATAAAACAATAATCTCTATTAAATAATTGTTTTTGTTGGTCTCCGCTTGAGACCAATATAGTAAATTAATAATTTAATAAATTTATTAGATAATAAAATTTTAAAAAATTTTATTTTTGCATAGAACCAATTAATACATAAATTAATAACTGACCAATTTGAAACTAAATACATAAGATATATTTATGATTTTCTTTGTTGCATTGTCTTAATGTTTTACGCATTTCATCGATCACTGTTGCTTTCTTTATACTTTTAAATAAAAAGTCATTGTTATATTTTATGTGTTATTTAAGAGAAATAGAGCTAGATCGGCTTAACATATTGCATCCAAAAAGTCTTCTCTAATAAGTTATCATGTGTTAGATTGAGGTGCTTCCTGCAATTTCCTATCTGGTCACCAATTATTGGAATATTAGTTGTAAACAAACAATGACCACTGCTAGACTATAGGGATACGTAGGAATATTAACCCATTAATTATAGGAATGTAATCTGTATATATACGTGCATGAGTTTGTTAATGAGGAGGGGGCAAGAAATTCAATTCTGAAATATGTTCTTTACATGGTATCAGAGCCACACAAATATGGCCAGGAACGGCAGCGATGATGGGTTGTCGAAGAGCGCAACATCACCGTATTTTCTCTCGGCCAACGATAATCCAGGGAACATCATCACGCAAGTTCAATTGAAGGGTGACAATTATGATGAATGGGCACGAGCAATGAGAACGGCGTTGCAGGCCAAGAAAAAATTTGGCTTCATTGATGGTTCCGTGATACAGCCTTTAGATGATTCTATGACACAGGAAGATTGGTGGACAATTAACTCCATGCTGATATCATGGATCTTGAACATAATTGAACCAACTTTGCACTCGACTATAACTTATAGGGACCTTGCAGAGGAACTTTAGGATGATATCAAGGAACGGTTCTCGGCAGGAAACGGACCACGTGTTCATCAGCTTAAATATGAGTTGGTTGAATGTAAATAGCGAGGCATAACTGTTATGAGTTACTATGGCAAATTAAAGATGATCTGGGAAGAATTAGGAAACTATGAGCAATACCCGACGCGCTGATGTAGAGGATGCACATGCAACATCGACTCGGAATTAGATAAGAGACGTGAAGAGGAAAGGCTACATCAGTTTTTTATGGGCTTGGATGACTCAACTTATGGGACGGTGCGCTATAATATCTTGAGCACTGAACTATTGCCAACCTTAAATCGAGCATATGCTATAATTATCTAGGAAGAGCGAGTTTGTAGTATAACCCGTGGGAAGTCGAGGCCATGGCTTTTGCAGTTCAAACAGAAACAAGCTTGAAAGGATGGACCGAGAGTAAGGACAAAACCGTGATGTGCTCAAATTGCAAAAGAACAGGACACAACGCAGAATCATGTTTCCAGCTAATTGGGTACCTCGATTGGTAAGGGGATAGACCTCAAGGAGGAGGTGGACGTGGAACAAGCCGTGGACAAGGAGGACAGAAGCAGCTTACTGCATCTGGAGGAAGAGGACGGGGTGGACAGATTTAGTCCAACGCAACGCAGGTAACAACACAAGGAAGCACAGCTCAAGGATAGAGAGTCGAAGTAGACAAAAGTGGATTGAATGTACTAAGCAACAAACAATGGAATTTATTGCTTAATCTATTAAATGGGCAAAAAGAATGGAATCAAAGAAGATTGACCGGTAAGCATAAAATAATGGAATGGATAATTGACAGTGTGGCCTCTCATCATATGCTAGGAAGCCTTAAGTCGATAAGTGATGTGAAGAAAATCCTCTCATGTCCTATTGGGCTACCAGATGGGAAGGAAATAATAGCAGAGAAAGAAGGAACTATAGTTTTAGATAAACATCTAAAACTAAATAATGTGTTTTATGTGCATAATTTAAAGTGTAACTTAATTTCAGTAGCACAGTTGATTAAGGAGTCGAATTGTATAGTTCAGTTCACTAATAAATTTTGTGTTATACAGGACCACAATTTGAGGATGCTAATTGGTGCGGGTGAGCAGCGCGAGGGGCTCTACTATTTTTGGAGCTTAACATCAGTCAAAGTTATGAAAGTAGTAGAAAACGACTCAGTAGATCTTTGGCATCAAAGGTTGGACCATCCTTCCAACAAGGTCATTAGGTTGTTACCTATCATTAATATAAATAATAATAAGTGCACTAATGAATGTGAAGTTTATGTCCAAGCAAAACATTGTCGAGAAGAGTTTGTATCAAGTGATAATAAGACATTTAATGTTTTTAAGAAGATTCATTGTGATTAATAGGACCCTTATAGAACTCCAACTTTTTACGATGCATACTATTTTTTTTACTATTATTGATGATTACTCTAGAGCAGTGTGGATTTATTTATTAAATAATAAAAGCGAGGTGGCACGAACGATTCAAAATTTTTTTGCTATGGTTCATAAATAATTTAATAGACATGTGAAAATAGTGCGTAGTGATAATGGAACTGAGTTCACCTGCTTGGATGGTTATTTTGTGGAGAAAGGTGTAATACATCAAACCTCGTGTGTTAGGATCCCTCAACAAAATAGGAGAGTAGAACGGAAATATCGTCATATACTCAATGTAGCACGGGCATTGTGTTTCTAAGCAAATTTTGTTAGGATCAAGCGCTTGCCATTGGGCTAAAAGCTATAGCTGATAGTCAAGGTGCAACTTTATTTCCTTATACAATGGAAGCGCAGAGCCCCACTCTAAGCGGTGGATGGACATGAGGGGCTGCACACATTTGTAATTGTGCCAACAGGCCGGACAGTTACGCCCTAGGTCGCCTTACTGACACCTCAATGGAATTACACAGAAGGATTTACACCCACAAGCGCACAGAAGAATTGTTGGGGCCCCATAACCTCAACAATCCCCCCCCCCACAAAATTGCTTCTGTGGCGGCTTGAACCTGTGACCTCGCTCTGATACCAATTGTTAGGATCAAGCGCTTGCCATTGGGCTAAAAGCTATAGCTGATAGTCAAGGTGCAACTTTATTTCCTTATACAATGGAAGCGCAGAGCCCCACTCTAAGCGGTGGATGGACATGAGGGGCTGCACACATTTGTAATTGTGCCAACAGGCCGGACAGTTACGCCCTAGGTCGCCTTACTGACACCTCAATGGAATTACACAGAAGGATTTACACCCACAAGCGCACAGAAGAATTGTTGGGGCCCCATAACCTCAACAAATTTGCCTATTGAATTTTGGGGAGAGTGTATATTGATAGCTACATACTTAATCAATCGAACTCTATCCGACTTGTTACAAGGGAAAACACCTTATGAAATATTGTTTGGTGAAACCCCTTCATATAAAAATATCCGAGTGTTTGGATGTTTGGCTTATGCTCATAATCAAAGGCATGGAGGAGATAAATTTGCCAGTCGAAATAGGAAATGCATTTTTATTGGGTATCCTTATGGAAAGAAAAGTTAGAGCTTGTATGATCTGAACTTGGGTAAGCTCTTTGTCTCAAGGGATGTTGCATTCAAAAAACATGTGTTTCTTTATGTGAGCAAAAGCACTAGTGAGCAAGGCAAAACGAAAAATAATGAGTTAGATAGCTTGGTTGCCGAAGAGGAAATTATGTAGGGGGCTACTATAAGTGAAAACTTAGACATGGAGCACCACTTTAAGATGCTAAACCAAGAGGATCAAGAAGGTATAAGGGATATAGATTATGGGCAATCTACTGAAACACTTATATATAATGAATAAGATCAATGAATATCTGTAGCAAGGGGGGTGCCAATGAGACTATGGACGATGAGCAATTTAAAATTGTGCTAGGGCGTGGTTGCAGGCAACGACAACAATCCACTAGATTGCGAGATTATGTCTTACACACAGTAAATGGTTAAGCTCCTCCTCGAGCCCCTCTGCACGCTCACTTGGCTATACGCATTCCTCAGGTAGTCCTTATTTGATAACACATTATGTGAGCTATGATAAGTTTTCATTGCAACATCGTGCTTTCTTTGCAGTTGTCACTACAGGTGTTGAGCCCAGTTCTTTTACTGAAGCAATCAAAGATGAAAAATGGAGAGATGTAATGAAGAAAGAGATACAAGCACTGGAAGATAATGAAACATGGATTGTAGAATCCTTACCACTAGGAAAACGAGCTATAAATTGTAAATGGGTATACAAGATCAAATATAATGTTGATGGAACCACTGAGCGCTATAAAGCTCGATTAGTAATTCTTGGGAACAAGCAAGTTGTAGGGATTGAGTACAATAAGACGTTTGCTCTAGTGGCAAAAATGGTTACAGTTCGAGCTCTTCTGGCAGTAGCAGCAGCTAAGCACTGGGAACTTTATCAAATGGACGTGCATAACGTGTTCTTACACGAAGATTTGGAAGAAGAGGTGTACATGCGTATCCCTCCTGGTTTTCATTTAGAGAACCCAGGGATGGTATGTCAGTTAAAGAAGTCTTTGTATGGATTATGATAAGCTCCCCGATGTTGGTTTGCGAAATTGGTTACTGCTCTGAAGAGTTATGGTTTCGAACAATCATACTCGGACTCCTCTATTTTTACTTTGAGCCAAGGCAAGGTACAAATCAATGTCCTTATATATGTTGATGACATTGTTGTGACAGGTAATGATCATGCAGCCATTAAAGTTTTCAAGGAATATTTGAGCAAATGTTTTCGTATGAGGGATTTAGGAATGTTGAAATATTTTCTCGGAATCGAAGTAGCCCGAAGTCCTACAGGAATTTTTTTGGTGCCAACGTAAATATGCGCTGGATATTATCTTTGAGGTTGGTCTACTCGGAGTTATACCTGCATCTTTTCCGCTAGAGCACAACCATAATTTGGCTTTGGCCGATGGTGTTTTCTTATCTAAACCTAAGAGTTATAGACGTTTGGTGGGCCGACTTATTTATCTCTCTGTTACACGTCCCAAGTTATCTTACAGTGTGCATATGTTGGCACAATTCATGCAACAGCCATGAGAAGAACATTGGGCGACTGCTCTACGCGTTGTGCATTATTTGAAAGGGAATCTTGGTCAAGGAATAATGCTAAGTTTAGACTATGACTTGCAACTATTAGCTTGGTGTGACTTAGATTTGGCAAATTGTCCATTAACTCGTCATTCTTTGACTGGATGGTTCATTCTACTCGCCAATTCACCAATCTCTTGGAAGATAACGAAGCAACATATTGTCTCTCGGTCATCGGCTGAGGCAGAATATCGATCTATGGCACCAACCACTTGCAAATTAAAATGGTTAAAAGAGCTACTATTGACTATTGGCGTGGAGCATCCAAATCCAATGAAACTATACTGTGACAATCAGGCAACCTTACACATCGCAACAAATCCAGTGGTTCATGAGCGGACCAAACATATTAAGATAGACTGTCATTTTGTTCGTGATGAGGTTCGCTTTGGTAACATTCAACCAGCTTATGTCTCGACCCATGCACAACTGGCTGAAATATTTACGAAGGCATTGGGTAGACAACGATTTGAGTTCTTCCTTCGCAAGTTGGGCATTTAAGACTTCCATGCTCCAACTTAAAGGGGGGTATTGGAATATTAGTTGTAAACAAATAATGACAATTGCTATACTATAAGGATACGTAGGAATAGTAACCCTTTAATTATAAGAATGTAATCTGTTTATATACGTGCACGAGTTTATTAATGAGGAAGGGGCAAGAAATTCAATTCTGAAATATATTCTTTACACCAGTAGTTGAATTTTGCTACCTTCAGCATGTTTAACTATAGAGTATTAAAGTAAAGCTTTGATATTCATCTAAAAACCAATTGGTGGTTAATGCTTACAGAATGACATTAAAATCATTTGATCACATCCCTCTATAGTCTTAAGCTTTCAACTCATCATATGGTTGTGCTTATGGGTGAGAACTGGTGTACATACAATCGTGAAAGAGCATTTCGAGATGCAAGCAAATACTTACAATTAAATAACAGACTTAATAACTAGGAAAGCTCTCAAGGCAAGGTAGCCCAACTTCTTTCCCACTGCATTCATAGCCCAAGAGAGAGCTCAGTGAGGTGTATCATTTAAAGTATGACTTTCATGCTAATTTGAAAATTCCGTTAACAAGGCCTCTCTCTAAGCAGGAAAATCTATAGCCCTCTGTTTGCTTCTTTGGCTTGCTCTGCTCTTCGAGCTCTTCCTTCGAGTCATGTTCTCCCCTCAGCGATACCATAGGACTCAATTTATACTGCACCCATGTTTGGATAGAGCTACTACTTGATACAATGCTAGCCAACTCTACTAATTGACTTGGCCACACATAAGTCTCTACCACTTTGACTTGGCCACACCTAGCCCCCGCCATCCACGATGCTAGCATAGTATTGACTGGTTAATATGGTGCTAGCCCACTAATCATTGAATTTCTCTATTTTCAACACACTTAAATACGGAGTTTCGAAGTAAAGGTTACCATATTCCTTTGCAAAATAATTGAAGCTTAGAGATTGGACATAAATTCATTTGACTTTACCCCTCCATAGTCCTAACGATGGTTGTTGGCCTCTCATAAGGCTAATACTATCTAATTGTGATCCAACCAAATGATTATCAAGTGATTGATTCGCTCAATCGAAATCAAATTAGAATTGGATCATACAACTTAATGAAATCACTACATTCTCTAATTATATTACCTTTGCACTTTATAGAATTTCTATTATGACCGTGATATTATATTTATAAAATAATAAATTATCAAAATTTGATATACAATAAAGCTCTTTAGGTCATAATGTTGGCATTATACTAATTTTATTATTATGAAGAGGTTATAACTTAATAGAGGCGTGTAAAGTTAAAGTATATACTATATTAATAATTAATTAATGAAGCATATCATGTCAAATTTTTTTAAAAAAAGTGACAAAGAGATAGACATGGTTTCAAAAAGCTAGTATATATATATCTTAGTATATGTATCTTAAAGATCTAAACATTTGCATCCTCTTTAATATTTTTTTCTCAATCTAAACTCTATAAATATTGTATAATGATTGGTAAAAACACTAAAGAATAGATCATAGTCACAAACAATTTTAAAAAATATGCTATATGATATAGAGAGATTTTAAAACTCTAGTATGCAATTTACAAATAATTATTACTAAGTAGAGACAAGTTCCTTAAGATGGGATATATAAAAATTATAACTTATTACAATGTGGAGTTCATTTTTATTTATAATTGACTCAAATTGGGACCCAAATTTTTATGTCTAAATAGATGTTACTCCTAAATGAAGTATCACAATAGAGAGATTTTATTGCATGAACATTCACTAAATTAATAGAAGTTTCATGATCTCAAGGCTATTAATTTAGTGAGGTTCTACTATACAATTAATTCAATTTAAAATTATGAAAATACGTCAATCATTTAATAGATAACGTATCACATATCACATCATTTAAAATAATTTTTTTATATATTTTATTTTATCATTATGGAAAATATCAAACTTGAATTATTATTTGTTTGTGTTTTTTTAATGTTATAGTACAAAGACATATGCATGACTCATAACTCACTAGTAAAGACTAATAACCCATGAATTTATAATTTAACATACATCCCATAACATATGAGAAGACTGAAATAGTTGAAAATTAATAAATTAAGGAGTTAAAATTCACCACTTAACTTGAGATAATTAACTTTTGAAATTGATATGAAATATAATTTTAATGTCATTCGCTATCTTTTGTAACCGTCCATAAGTTTTTTTTTAATATATATTACAACAAAGAAAATATTCTCACAATCATTAAAGAAGAGGAAGAGGAGGTTCCGACCAATCCAATCAAAATTATTGACAACCGTCTATAAACTTAGGTGCTAAAAATGTAATTTCTCCAACTTTTTCAACATAATGCACAACTACCTACCCCATCAATATCCATCGCACCCAAATTGCATAAACTATTCTCTCAATTTCAAGAGTTCTAGGGTACTAGTCCTAGTGTATATTCCTTTATCAGTTGAAAATTTTACCAAGTAAACCTCTCAATAAATCATTCAAGCGCGCGTGAATGGTAGAGGTGGTAATAGCCCTAGTGTATATTAATCCTTTGTCAAATTGCACTCAGAGAGTAAATATAAAGTGAAATTGTGATTTCTGAACATTCTTCTTTTAAGATATAATGCAAGAGTATCGAATATCGATCGAGTTTGTCACATGATCATGTATGCTATTCTGGAATCACATAAATTAATTAAAGATTATAACAATGATAAATATCAAGAAGTTAATTTATGTTTTTAAAAATTAACCTCCATGAAATAAGGAAGTTTATTAGAACGAAAAAGTGAATAACGCCCTGGTCAAAAGGAGAGATAAAGAGTCCTACTCATTACCAACAAACTTAATGTTTATTACAATAGGAATGTGAATACTCTGAATGCCAAATTAAAAACAAATCTACAACTGTGGATTGCGTGGACATCATTGGAAAGGTCGTTTGTAGTTGGAGGAGGCCTGTCCCCCAAGTAAAGTAGGTGGCACAAAGGACACCCTAGATTGGATAACAAGTCAGGAACTCATTATTTTAATCTATATGTGGGGTTGAATTTGAAACCTATGGAATCCAACAAATGACAATAATTTAATCAAACAATTCTAAAGAGACAAAGGAGGTCTAAGAGAGGGGTTTGAAAGGAGATGAACAACAGGCATAGAATCACTATCAAGTATCCAATCACCGATTAATTAAAATAAACAAGACAAGTGAACTTGGTTTCTAGGAGTTGTACAATATATAAAAACATCTTTTTGTTCAGTTTCGTCGATGACTGAATAATGGAAGAAGAAAAGAGAACGTGCGTATGGTCATCAAAAAAACAAGCAGACAGTATATGTTTTCTTTATTCAGGATTGCATCAACATCCACAGATCTCTTCACAAAATAAAAGAATATATATATAAATGCCCTAAAAAATAAATAAATGAAAAGTAATTAAAACAACAAAATTTTTGAACTTTGAATTCTGAGTTTCTTCTGTGTGACATATAAAGAAATTAAACTTAAGCTACTCGTGATGAGATGGAACAAATGAAATACAACATGTTAATCAAGGGCAACCAATATAATCATCAACTTTGCTGGCAGTGGAAGAGAACTTATCGGCCGTTTGATAGTAAGGACTAAGGGCGTTGTGGCACTGAGAGGGCCCTGAAGGCGGCGCTGGTTCTTTTGGTAGCCTGTTTTCAAAACCATTGAACAGCTGCCTTATTGGCCGGCCGCTGCATCCACCAATATTCGAAGCCGTACCCACAATAATTAACAAGAAAATAACGACAATAGAAACCCTAATAAAACACATCATCAAAGATGACACAGTTTAATTATTTCTTCTTTTTTCTGTTATTCGTTAATAACCGATCAATTTGTTACTACATTGAGAAAGCGTGAAATATATATATAGCTGCAGAATCAATGATACACAAAGAGGTAGCGTTTTCCTTTGGGTGCCGAATGTTTTGGACTAATGAATTAAAACTAGTTTGAATTGATGGTTTTTCCTTTTACTGTGATAAATTTATTTTAGTGCCCAGAATTCCGGGTGGATTTACTTGACAGTGGGCTATCATTTATCTTTTTGAATTTCTGTATGTGTTCTGAATGTCTTGAGTGGAAAATTGCAGTAGCAGCCCATCTAGAAAAACAGTGGTAACGTCGGGCTGCTATCTTTCGTATCAACGGCGGACCCTACTTTTTTTTATAACCGGGTTAATTTATTAATTTATAAATTTATGAGAAATATTTTTGTGAATATCGCCCACATGAAAAAGAAGCAAGTAACACCATATCAAAACTCTCAGTATGTGTGTGTATGTATATATTAACTCATAATTTAAATTATTAAAATTGTATATTAAAATGTTATTAAATGAAAAGAAAGACAGATGTGACTGTTAAGAAAATAAATCATGAAATTATAAAAATGTTGTTAATTATTATCATATTATTGTTAGGTTATTGCTAGGGATATCAATATTTGAGTTCCAATTTGAGTCTTAACTATTATCGATTCATCAATTGAATGGTAGACTAGAATAGTAAATAATTTTATATTTATCATTTAATAAATGAGTGATACATAATAACTATTACTTTAATTCAAGTAAGAGATTCTCTTATTGTAAAATTACTCCTAGTAGTAACGTGTGTGTATTATCAAACAGACCCAACCATAACATCTTCTATAGTAAATTAAAGTAGTACTATATTTTAGCCTCAAAATAATTTTAATTTATTCTATAAACATATAATTGAATCATTTTATAAAATAAGTCTGTTAACTCTAATTGGAAAATTTTTTTATCGAATTGGGATATATTTAAAAATAAAATAAAAATTATAAAAAAATAAGGGGTATAAGTGAAATTTTCTCCATAAACTAATATTCTTTAATTGAGATAGCGCGTGACATTTTCCTTTTAGAATTAATAAACGTTTTTTCATAGTTACAACAAAGAGAGATGCAATGATTCTCGCACGTCCCTCAGAAAAACGTGTCATAGTTCAAAAAATAAGAGCGGAATGTTTTGCAACAAATTATAAAATACAAAAAATGCATGAATTCAACATTTAACCATTAATCAATCCCTAAAATGTGACAGGTAATTTCACTAATTATCGTTTCTTTAATTTATCTAAGTTAGTGGCGTAACTTGCTCTCCATGAGCCATGTAAAATTAACATGAGCTGTCCATTTTCCCATCCTCTCAAAGTAGGTTTAAATTTATTTACTTTATGTATAAACTCATGTTCTCCATGTTTGTACCTCTTAAGTTCATCAAGTGCTATCTCATATGTGCATGATTAGTGATTTTTTTTTTAAAAAAAATATATGTATTAGAAACTAGAAAGCAAAAGTAATTGAGTGCTAAACTTGTATCATGACAAATGTACACATGCAACACGAAATTATTTTTAAAAGCTCAGCACAAGCTGCCCCACCCTCATGTCTATGATCCATATTCTCTTGCTGAGTCTCCATCAAAATGTTTTAGGTGCACGTTAATTTATGGCCGTGCATGATTGTATCCCACTTAAAGTCAAGCTTTCCCTTGCGTAACGATTAGTCTTCCAATTTTTTCCACAAGCATGCTCATAAAGGTTTGTTAAGTTTTATTATTTGATCATCATATAGTTAGAAAGACTATGATTGAATATTTGAATTACCGTGTTATTGACTAACATTTTCTTTTAATTGTAAAAAGTAAACGCCCTCATAATTCACACGGTTTGAGTCAATTATCTAATTAATCAATGTGAATGCTCCAATCTCCTGCTCTTCTTTTCGAACAGAATCGAACTACGCATGCAAGTTCCGATAAGTACAATTGTGGGCCCCTCAATTTTGTACCAAGGCTACACTGAATATTCTTATGTTGTATTTATTTTCTGGAGTAGGCGTATGAAGTGTGGATTCCTCACACTCTAATGTTTACTTACCATTTTTAAGGAGGGAGTGGGATTCTCACTCCGTGGATTCCACCTAATTTTGAAATGGGAGTGGGATTCCCACTCTCATGGAGAAGGTAGGAGTGGGAATCCACTCCCCCCTCTTTCATTTTTACCCTTATAATTAAATAAATAAATAATATTTAATAAAATAAATAAATAATATTTATTAAAAATAATAATTACACACATATTTATTTTTATTAAATTTAATAATATAAAAATAAATATTATATTTATTTAAATAATAATATTATATTATTTTATAAATTAAATTCATTAAAAATATAATATTAAACATTAATTTTAATAAATATTTTATTCTAAGAAAATATTAATTTTGTACTATATTATCAATAATAATGTTTCATTTGTATTGCTATCATTAATGATTTTTATTCACATAATTTAAATTAAAATTAATTAAAAAAATTACGATTTACATAATTAAGAATATTAATAATTATTATTAATTTACAAAGATAATAAAATATTTATTTTATTTTTTAAATAAGGGTAAAATTATAATTTAAAACTATTTACTCCCAATCAAAGACAATGTAAACACATAAATTGGATTATGGTTTCAATTCCATTCTTCCATTCCAATGTAACTAAACAACCTACTCTCACTCCCAATCCTAGGATTCCCACTCTTCAAGATTCTCATTCTAATAAAAAATGTAAACACTATCTTAATGTATTCTCTATCGCGCAATTACTCTTCTTGTCCCTTGAACTTTTGTAGCATTTTTTTTTTTGAAGAACTTTGGTGTTTGGTCATCTATTTTTCTTTCTTTTTTTTAATTTTATGAGACTATTACTCGGATTATAACTCATAATTTATAATACTAATACTTTAATATTTATAATTAGATAATTATTAGAATAAATTTGTAAATCTTGTAATCACAATTAGATAATTTTGAATTTTATTATACTTTGGTGTTTGGTCATGTATTTTTTTTAATTACATAAAATTATTGTTCAGATTACAATTTATATTATATTGATATTTATAATCAAATAATTACTGAGACTAATTTACAAATCTTATATAGTACAACCTGGATTTCTACCCTCTCTAATATTCGATAAACATCTATTCTACTAATTTACAAATCTTATATAGTACGTCCCAGATTTTTACCCTCTCTAATATTCAAGGGATGTCCACTTCACTTACATTTCAAAAAGGAGAAGATTGACTTCACTCAAATTGAGAAAGAAAATTAAACTCTCATAATACGTTGTGAGGGCTCAAACCCATGAGCTCACAATTATGAGAAATGAGTTTTGACCACTAGGCTAAAATATAGTGGATGTCTGGTCATGTATTTGAATTTTAAGAAAAAATTTTCATTTAATTTAATTTGATAACTTAAGTTGTCATATGGTATAAATATTCCATGTGGGATGAGTTAAGCTTATAGGTTATATATATTTCATACGGAAAAATATTATCTAAATTTAAGTTTTACCATTACCCAAAATTCTTCCAAATAATTTTTTTTTTCATTTATCTACTTCTGAAAAAGGAGAACGCAACAAAATAAAGAGTTAATTTTATATCACTCCCACTTAAATTGACTATATTCAAGTAATCATCTCACTTTTTAAAATCTCAATTTATTATTTTTTGTTAAGAAGAAAAAAAAATAAATATCTTTATAGCACCTTTGTTTTGTTATATGTGATTTAACCACAAAAAAATTTTAACATGCTCTTTGCACCATCTTTGTTTATAAATTTGTATCAATCAGTCATTTTGAACTAAAAATAACAATTTCACTCCTAGATGAATTAAAAGCCTATTTTATTCTAAAAAAATTTGGAAAAAATTATAATTACAAAAATACTCATAAATTTAATAAAACAAATAAATCTCAAGATCTAAAATGATAATTTTTAATGAAATTATGATTATAAAAAAATAACACCTAATTATAATTTTTTGTAATTATAAATTCATTTAATTTTTGTAATTAAATTAAATATAGGGAAGTTTGTAAAAATAATATGAAGAGAAAAGCTCCCTATAAGGCCTAGGAAAGCCCAAGCTTTTTAATTAAAAAATAAAAAATAAGTTATATTTAAATAAAAAGGAAAAACTCAAAATATTATATTAGTATTTGTACTTATTATGTTGTGTTATTAATATTTTGTGTATAAAACTATTATTGTATTATGTGCTGGATAACTATTTTTAATGTAATTTTTTTATTTTATTAAAAAATTATTTCATATTTAATAAAAAAAGTTCAGACCCGGCCCAAGTTCGGCCCGTCCAAACTCAAAAAAACTTTTAAAGGACCGAAGCTGGTAATCAATAGTATAGGCTTGAGCCGGGCTCGAAAACCCGCCCACCAATCCTATTCTTAAACAATGAATTACGATGCTTCGGTAATGTTACCAGCCCCGTTTGTTTTGTTTTGTCTGCTAGTTCTGGATTTCCAAGAAACCACCCCCGCTCAGTCCTCTACAAAAAATATTCTCAACTTCCCGATTAAATTATCTGGTGAGGCAAATTATTCACCTCTACTCTTCTTTGCTATTGTTTGTATCTAAAATGATGACCCTTTTGGTGCTTTAACCATTTCGTTTTATCTTATGCATTTGAGCTTAATTTTTTCGGCAGCAGAATTTCTCCTATACATAATTAGTTCTACTCGTTTAAAGAATAAATTTTGCGGCTTCTTTTGCTTTCTCGCGAATAAGATGTTCTCGGGGGGCAAAGTCAGATTGCTAGATTAATTTACTTGTGGATTTTGTTGTCAGTGTACTGAGTGCTGCTTTTAGTAGCTGTGTTATTAAAATTTTATGCTGCTGATAGAATGTATAATTATGAGCGTCTAACTGCGGTCTGGTTTCAAAGACTGGACATCT
The DNA here is from genome assembly GCA_029633175.1 of Citrus glauca. Lineage (NCBI taxonomy): Eukaryota > Viridiplantae > Streptophyta > Magnoliopsida > Sapindales > Rutaceae > Citrus > Citrus glauca. The sequence continues at coordinate 28,818,109 of JAQOOD010000002.1, forward strand.
AGAAGTATACTACTGGATAGAATGTATAATTATGTACTATCCATATGTAATGTGTTTTGGAATAATTAAAATGGTGTAGAATTTAGCTGTTTATGATGTAATGTACACTGAGGCTAGCTACTACTCGTTGATGCCAAGTTTAAAACTCCATTACTCTATGTTTCATTTTGGACAGTCGCTACTATTTGGTTGTTGATCTAATTTCATAGAGTGTAAACATTTGCTGTATATGTGTCCAATATATATGTATTAAATTCTATCTTTCAAGGCATGAATGATTGTGAATTTACTTTTATTGCTTTGGTTAAAGGTAACATTTTTTTCCCTTTTATTTCCTGGTTTATTGATTTGGCAGAGCAGTCATTCCTGAGGACAGGTTATAATTGAAGCTCTGTTGCCTGCACACTTGATAGGAGCTTCAGAGAGAGCATTAATGCCTGGGGTTCTTTCTATTGCTCCATTGGTTTGGCCTCACCTTTGTACTAATTCAAGGTTTGTTTGAGATTTTTGCTTCCAAAAACCACTTTTGACTAGTTTGTTGATTGATCCTAATTTGAATTGTTTGGACGTTTGCAGGCAGGTTGTTAAAATGTCAGCTACTGGAATCAGAAAACCTGGATTTGAGCCCCCAGCAATAAAGCTTCCTTCACACCCTACCTATGATTTAAAGGGTGTTGTCAAACTAGCCCTTGCAGAAGATGCTGGGGATCGAGGTTCAATTCAATCATTTTCATGTTTCTAAGTTCAAACTTAAATTTATTTTATGATCTATATGCTTTCCATGTAATATAAAGGTATAAAGTCTTCTATAGTGAGGCATTGTTATTCTGTCATATTAGCAAGATGTGTGGTACTAGTGCAGGGGATGTAACTTGTATGGCTACCATTCCACTTGACATGGAAGTGGAAGCCCATTTCCTGGCAAAGGAAGATGGTATCATTGCTGGGATTGCTCTTGCAGAGATGATATTTCATGAGGTTGATCCTTCTCTGAAGGTATTAATACGCATGATTTTTGTGGCCAGTTTATTTGTGTGATACACATTTTCGATCATTCTTAATGTACTACATTCTCTTATCAGGTGGAATGGTTTCTAAAGGATGGAGATCATGTTCATAAGGGATTGCAGTTTGGCAAAGTTTCAGGTAAACCAAGAAAAATAAATTCATTGGTAGGTTTCATTGATAAGTTATGATTGACTATCTCTCTTCCCTCTATGCAGGGCGGGCACACAGCATTGTTATTGCTGAAAGAGTAGTGCTAAACTTTATGCAGCGGATGAGTGGAATAGCAACTCTAACTAAGGTCTTCGTTTTCCCTTGAACTTTTCAATAAAATCAAGAAAATGTTGCAGATGACAATATTTGGCTGTTAGAATGAATACCGATTTCTTTTTATCTGGATTGTTGCTGTTCAGATATGGAAGAGGACAAAGTTGTTTAAGTCTATGTTTTGAAGTAGTGTGATGAATATTTTTGTTTTTTTTGGGGGGGGGGGGGGGTGTGGTTTGGTTTGCTATTAAAAACCCCGAAAACCCAAAAGTAGGGTAGTCGAATTCTAGGAAGAATCCTTCAATTCCCCTAATGTCCTTGCACCTTCATACAAGATTGCATTTTTGGTATCACTCCTTTATATCTCAGTCTCAATTGTGCTATGAATTGTCATTCAGACGATTTTAGCCCTATGCACCTCAATTTAAGATTTAACACACTATGGATGACATAGGATGAGGAACTAACACTAAAAAGATTCTCAGACTGAATTTCATTATTAGACATGCAAATTAGATTTCGGTGATGTAGTATACTGAATGAAGCCATGGACCTGGTAGATGTTGATTGTTATATTATCCTTGTTGGATATATGAGATATAATAAACAATGTGCTGCTTCCTGCAGGCAATGGCAGATCTTGCACACCCAGCAACCATTTTAGAGACGAGAAAGACTGCTCCAACTTTGCGTTTGGTGGATAAATGGGCGGTGTAGATCATAAACCGTTGCTTTCTTACCAATGTTTTGAGTTTATTAATTTAGTTTGGATATAAGTTTTTTGGTTTACCTGGCAGATTTTTCTCATTATAGGTACTAATTGGTGGAGGGAAGAATCACAGAATGGGTTTATTTGATATGGTTATGATAAAAGATAATCATATATCAGCAGCTGGAGGTATCATAAATGCCATAAGATCTGTTGATGAGTATCTAGGGCAAAAGAATCTTCAAATGGAGGTTGAGGTAATTTTGAAATATTTTATAGCCTTCTGTAGATTATAAAGCCTCTATGAGTAGAATTATAAGCAAAATTTTAAATTAAATTAATCTGAAAAACTTGATATGGTTCATAGTCTACCTTTTTCCTTTTTCTTTTTTTTCTTTCTTCTTCCCAGTTTTCCCTCAGAATTCCATTATCTACCTTTCTTTTTGAATTTTGGTTTTGAAATAGGCACTTACGAGATATTCATATTGTTCTCGGAGTTATGTTTCTTTTTTCTATTAATTATTCAGGTTGAGACCAGGACACTTGAGGAAGTAAACGAAGTATTACAGTATGCATCTCAAATGAAGACTTCATTGTCCAGGATAATGCTGGATAACATGGTTGTCCCACTACCAAATGGGGATGTTGATGTATCAATGCTTAAAGAAGCTGTTCAATTGATTAATGGGAGATTTGAGACTGAGGTACTACTTAGTTTAGTTAAAGCTTTTATTTTCTTATTAACTTTTTGGTGTATTTCGGTTTTTGCCTATCAATATTTGTCAGCGTATGTGCACTCCGCTGTGCTGTTTCTTGTTACATTATACCTCCGTCAGCTAAATCTATCTGCTTATGCTTGATTTATTGTGCCATCTTTTAGGGAGAGGTGATTAGTTGGCTTGGTTTGCTGATCTTTTAAATAGTGGAACACTTTAAGTGGTAGATTAGTAGCATCTTGATCAAAACTTGAATTTCATTTAGTATTGGCTCATACATGTTCTGCAAGGTTCTTTATTATTATCATAAAGCATGTATAAAGATGTATTGTGAGAAAGGTTGTTGTTTATCTGATAGCTGCTTCACTTTTCTGAAAATTCTTGTACAAGCCTTTTTCAATTTAAGCTTGTTACATTTGCAGCTCTATTCTTTTCTGAAGTGTCTCTTCAGATTTTATGTGCTTACCAGATATCATGAATGTGAAATTGGTAGACAACTGCTACTTGCAATGAGTCAATATTTTGACGACGAATAATGATTCATCTGGTCCGTGGTCGCAGGCATCAGGAAATGTTACTATTGAAACTGTCCACAAAATTGGACAAACTGGGGTGACCTACATTTCCAGGTAAATTAGTTCAACTCATCTTTTGGTGTTTTGATGTGAATGCTATTCAACATATCTGGTTTACACTTTCTAGTGATATTTTATACCAGTTCATTGCATTTAATCTTGCATTATGAGAAATGGTATTTGCTATCTGTACGAGAATAGCTGTATCTTTGCTTTCCATGTTTACATGAAACAATTGTGATGAGAATATGGAAAAAATATTTTATGCGTTTACATTACGCTCTTTATTTGAAAAATTATGCTTCTAATTGATAGGACTATGTACCCGATTCAGCATTTTCTTTCTTGGAGTGAAAGGAAAGAGCTCTAGGAAGACCTTTGATCTACTAAAACAGTTTCTCTCTCTTCTCTCTGTTGTAATATAATAAATATATAAATACCACGCACCGTATAAATTTAGTCAATGAGTTCTTGATAAGAATTTTGCTAATAATCGATCGAAAATTAGTTGAAATCACCGTTTCCCTCCTGATGCTGTTTATAGAATTGTGGGGAGCACATTTATGATGGGAGTGTCATGTATGTACACCTTTGAAACGGTAACTTTAGTTTAGGATAACTGCTATAGGGATGTGTGCCCCATGTGATTGGAATATAAAACTCAAAAATGGAATCAAACTGGTCAGCTGCTTCACTCAGTCCCTAATTGGATTACGGAGGTTGAATTCAAGGCTCTTCAATGATCTATAAATCATGTGTCAAGGAATTTAGAATATATTCCCAACACTATTATCAAATGGTACAAATGAGAAAAAATTGAATCCAAAGCTGAAAGGCCGAGACAAAGACACAAAGCATACACAAATAATTGGCATATGGTGACTGATTGCTTCTACTTGTTATTCACAAGTCTTGCATCTTCCGTAGTTATTCACAAGTCTTGCCCAAATAGTTACTGTAATTTTTTTAATGCTTTACATTTTATGTCGCATTGATGTTTGCAGTGGTGCACTGACTCATTCTGTTAAAGCGCTTGATATCTCCCTCAAAATCGATATGGAGTTGGCTCTTCAAGTTGGAAGGCGCACAAAACGGGCATGATTGTTCTGTATTCCAATTTCGTGTTGCATAAATCAGTTATTTCACTCAAGTGAAGTGAATCCTCAATTTGTCTGAAATAAAGGGAGAGAAAGCAAAAATCACTTATGGGATTCTTTATTAATCGATTTCTATTTCCTTTTTTTTTCATTTTGCCTGATGGATTGGAAATGTTGTACCCATCGGGGACCTTTTTGCATTGCATGTGGACAAAATTGTGATGAATTATGTGACTCAATAGTCACCATTATTGTATACAGAACAGCCTAGATGCTGAAGGCAAATTTCTGCCGAAATCCAGTGCGAAAGATGATGTACAACTTGCTTGTCTTGTTGGTTGAATGTGTTTCCTTTGATGTGAGACATGCCACTTGGATTGACTTTTAAACTCAAGTTAGCTTTTAGGAAATGTATTTTGGCACCAACTTTTTCGCTGAAACTCAAGTAACTTGTGATTTGTTGTTAGATTTAGCTTTCACTGTGGTTAGATTTAGTTTAAAAGTTTGACCTGAAAACAAATCTAATGTTGAAAAGGTTGTACAATACGAACACTTTCTTTGTAGGATTTGCTTGTTTCCAAAGCTAGGCCTTATTTTGGATTTTGGTGATGACTACACGAGCGCTTTCTCTGAGGCCTTTTTGAGACCCAAACGCAACTTCAAGAATGCTTCTTCTTCCCAATTCCCAAGTGCGCGTGTAAAATAAACATTGAGATTGCGTACGAAGCTCACCAAGCTAAAAGATTTACTAGTCAAACACTTTGGGGTGAAATTCATTTTCTAAGGAAGACAGATCTAACTTTTGTTCTTTTTAGCTTTGTTTTCCACCAATTTGCAATGGGTTTTTCTTTCCTTTCCAATTAGTGCAGCTGAAAATGTCAATTATCATAACTTTATATACGTTTCAACAATTCATAATTTGATTTTGTCAAGTGGGGTAATGCTTCAAATTAGGCATGTTTCTTCAGTGAGAAGATTAGTCCATTTAAGATCAATATTGGGCAAAATCTCTGTCATCTCAAAAAATGATACGCACGCCCATTAGAACATTTGAGTGAAAATGATTTCATTAACATGGAGTTGAAATATATATATATATACACACACACACACGCACGCACGCACGCACGCACGCTCAAACTCAAAAATCTTCTATTAATCTCATCGAATCCGCATTCTACATAAGGGTTTTATTTTCATGGTCCATGCCTTGTGTACAAATTGTTGCAAAGTACTGTACATTATAAATTATACTATTTGTGGGAATATCCTAAAGGATGGTACAAGAGATTTGAAAATTTGAACACGTTCACATAGATCTATGAGGAAATTAGGTTGACATCATGCAATACTTTTTAAAAAATATATTAAATTAGAAAACAATTATGAAATTTAATAAGCAAAACTTCCAAAATGATTTTCTTTTTTAAAGTAGTTTTATAAAGTGAGAAGTTGATATTACGGACAAATACGAGAAACTTAAAAAAAATTGAACTTAAAGATTTAAAATGATGATGTGGACATTCGTCATTGTGATTTGTTTAAATGTCATGTTGGCGATAAAATAGAACATTCAAAGGGAAATGTGAGCTTTAATTCAATTTAATTTAATTATAAGATAAGCTAAGCGATAGTAGAAAATAACCATATAGTGGGGCTTGAATAAGACATTGAAACCGTCATATATAATCCACAAAGCATGTAGATTACACGATACAAACTGCACGCACGCACGCACGCACGCACTTAGCTTTAATATATTATTGTAACAAAACCGAGTACAAGAAGCAAAACAATGTACATAGAAGCCGACGGCTTGGCCTGCCTTTAATTCTAAGTTAAGGAAGGCCAAAGGAGGGCAGTAAAGGTGTAATAGCAGTGCAATCTGACTTGGTCTTTTAAAGATGAGGCTCTACTTTGTCGACTTTATATATGGTAAAGAAATGAGTAAAAGTAGTACAATATTCTTTACCATTTGTTGTAAAAATTTTTTTCAAAGAAAAAATGATACAGAATTGGGGCTCACAGTTTAGGATCACGAACCTCTCCTGATTTAAGTACTAATGAGATTTTAAGAATTTTTTATCATGTATTTTTTAATAATAATATACATATAAGATTTAATTTTTTTTTATTTATTAACAACCAATCAATAATTGAGTTATTTACCCTAAACATACTTCAATCATGCGAGAATCCGGATTTCACAATTTAACCTAGGATTAGAGTTAAGAGACGACCAACTTTGGAGAATTTACTCATAGTAGACTGCTAAAAAGTGATTCTTATTATGTTAAACTCATGGTTATTTTAGTGGGGTTAAGGTTACAAGGACACATGCGAAATGTGCGTTGACAAGAGCTGACCTAACTTCAATATATTGTACAGGGAAGGTGTCCCAATCACTTGGGGCAATACATCTAAATCAACGGCACTAAAAGGATCAAAATCAGAAGTTGATGGGCAGAATTTATTGTGTTTATTTATAAAAGTTGAAATTTCATTTTCAGTCCTATACTAATTTGTTCACAGCCCGGAAGTGTTTCTGCTAAGCATTTATTGTGACAACGTATGATGCTAGCTCCAGTTTTAAATTTTAAACCAAAATTATGCTTTGCTAAATAAATGATGCCAAGTACTGTGCTACATGTATATGTATATTAATTAGTACCTGTGCTAACCTATCTAATTTTTGAAAGATTTTCAAGAACATATAAATGTCTATAGGTCACGATTATAACATAATAAAATATTGATATCCACGAGGTTAACAATCTCACCTTCCCTTAATTTCGAAAGAAATTTCGAAATAATATTTAAAATGCGGAAGAATTTAATCATGAATTGTGATTAAAATACAAGCATGATAAAATGAATAGGAATAGCAAAGAGCAAACCCTTTTGAGAAGTCTTTCCTTTAAGGTCAAATTGGTAATGTTGTAGTTTTTAAAATAATTCTTTTTAGTTGCACAATAAAAATAATTAGTTATGAAAATAATCAGTTAAACGTTTGGTAAAATTTATTATTAAAAATATTGTAACTTTGTAAAAACAGTTGTATGTATTTAATAAATCTTATTGTTAAATTATTATAAGAATATAAATGATTGAATTAAACATAATATTGAATAAAATTTATCTACATATTTATAAATATATATAAAATATTTTTATCGTGTATATATAACACAATAAATTTTTTATATTATCAATTTCATTTTTTATTTTGTTATCTAAATATAATTGACAATAGTTAATAATCTCTTTAAAATTAATGATTTTTATTTCCTAATTAATAGGGATAGTTTTAAATTTTTATAATATACACATATATAAAGCAATATATGAAATTGTGTTAAGTATAAAACTGATTTTCAAAATTAAATTTTAAAAATGAGGTGATTTAGCTAAAATTAATTTTTAAAAAAAATTATCAAGTATCAAAATTAACTTTTAACTTTGAAAACTCACTTTTAAACTTCTTAAAAGAGATTCTAAGACCACCCTTAATCTAATTATTAAACACATAAAGTGATTTAACATCCTGTAAACTGACGAGGACAAACAAAAATGTTAATATGTGCGTGAAAGAAACCTATCATCTTATAAGTAATTATTGTAATAAAAAGATCGTGAAAAAGAGCATTCTTTAAATGAGGCAAACTTTCTCTCCTTATTTCCCTGTTTTTTCAAACTTGTCTTAAACGGGTAATTTGAATTTGCCGACCACATCAATCAAATTTCATACTGTCGAATTAGGGTTAATTTGAATTAAGTTAAAAAAAACTTTTTTCAATTAAATATTACTTATGTATTCCTGGAAAACAGTAAAAAGATTAATAAACAATAATAGCACAAAAACTTTTGGTGGGTGGTAGTTGATTAAGATGAAACTTTTTGAAAATCAAGTTTAATAATCAAACCTTAACACCACTTAATCCAATACAAGAAGTCTAAACATCGCCATTAGGACCAACAGAACTGTCATTAGTCATTATTATTAGCGGACAAGTGAATATCAACCGATGAGTGAAATAGGGCAGTATCCCTATCAGAATTAAAGGGCACGCCCTCATTGGCTTGGCCTATAGCTTTTACCCCCACTTTGAAATTAATCACCAGGATTATGATATTTACCAATTAATTAGTGCTAAAAATTGAAATCTTGATTAGACATCATATCTTAAGTGGGATTTCACGTTCCATCCCTCCTCTTTTTCATTAACTGGATTGTGTAGTTTGATTATTGTAGAAATACACTAATGATTCTGCGAAAAGAATAGTGAAATGAAATCACAGAGATTCGTTTCGTAATTCGATGATGTTATATAAAATGACTTTTAGAAGTATTTCAAAGCAGCTTTTGAAGAGTGAAAGCAATGAAATTACATTAGATACAAATATACCGCACACAAGTATTATTATTGTCTTAAATATCTATAATTAACTTGTTTAAAAAAATAATATCCAAAATATAACTCATTAAGGAAAAATTCTTATTTTTTTTAAATCTAATTAAAAGGTATGTGATGACAACATTGCATCATACATGCGTGTTCTTACACTTCAAACATGCCTGAGAGAAATGGATTTCATTGGTCCGATCAGGATTTAATTGTTTTTTGGTTGCCTTCAAGTGGGATTTTCTAATTCATGGATTAACCTAATGACATATTGACCTTGCTAGGGGCAATATTTGAGAATTTTTCTAAGACCTTTTAGCGGTAAATGCTCAGTTTAATTATGCAACATAAACGCAAACTAAATTGCATTCTCATTCTGATATGAATGACCAGGGTTTGAAGCTTTGTTAATATGGGGAATAAACTAATACTAGTGACCATAAACAAACTATTTATTTTTAAAGATAATTCATTCACTTTTGTGAAACCTCATCCGCAAGTGAAAACAATTGAATAGTTTTTAGAGACGTTGAAGATAATTTTGAAAATTTTAGCCAAATTTTAAGATTAATAATTCTCCTTTCTTTTTTTTTTTTCCCTTTTTTTCAAAGTTTGATGTATCCAGGAGAAGAGAAAAGAGAGGTGAGGCGGCGGGGCTCCTTGCAATGTGGTTGTCTACAATAGACTATTTCAATGAACTTTTTTAATTGAAGGGCAAGAGAAATGCAAAGTGGGGTCATTTGTGTTGTGCCCATAACTTGACAAGGCTACGCATTATTATACTGAAGTGGCGTTGTATGAAGACTGTAGATGATTCTCCATGCACCAACCAGGAGAGAAAGTTAAAGAAAAAAATAAACAAAATCTCACATGGAAATGAGTCATGGACGACAACGACGATGATGAAGAAGAAGAAAGTTTTGTCTAGGGGCGGCTCCCTCTACTCTATACTCTCTTATCGTTTATGGTTACTATACTCGTAAAACAATGATGTAACCTTACACAAAATTAGTTGGGTGCATCATACGACGAGAATTCAATTTAGTTTGATCACATTGGAGAAGAATTGCAACGAAGCATGCATCGAAAATGCCAAGAAGAAAAAGTATGTATAGAAAGTTAAAAAAAATAAAAATAATGAAATAAAAGCTTGCATGCATCTTTCGGCACATCCTTGGCAGCGCACAAAAACTTTGCAGATGTTGTCTTCTTACCAAACCAAAATGCCAAACTAGTGCCACCAAACAATTTGTTACCTGTAAAATCTGCATGAGACATGCCATCTTACTCCACTTTTCTTTTATTCTTCTTCTTGTGCTGTTTTTCTTTTTTCTTTTTTAATAACATATATATATATAATTCGGCTAGATGGCTTAGAACCTAATTAGATCCGAAAACAAAAAATAAGAAATAAGAAAAATCAGATACTTATTAAAATCGAGTTTTGGCTAGATTAATTCATAGATCAAGATAGTAGTCCTTCATAATCAGTTGTGATTAAAGTTTTCCATCTTAAACTTACGAGATTGAGTGCCTTCGGTTTAAAATCTATTTTTGATTATAGCTAATTTAAATATGAACCGAAATGAACTTGATTTAATTTTGACAAAGTTTACTGAATTTTGTTACATATTGAACAATTGTTTTTGGCTTTTCTTAGTGAAAATATGGTTAAGAACAATAATTTGTATAGTTATATAGACTACATAGATTTTTTTTAATAATTTTGCTTCCTCCCTCTCTTATACATAATCTAAATTAAGATGACCGATTAAAAAAATTACTTAAAAAATTAAGTTGGTTGGTGTGAGTGGTTCGATATTCTCATTCTTTAAAAGAGGCCTGATGTTCAAGCTTCGTTCTCTTATGGAATCACCATTTTAGCTAGTATTTTACCCTTTACAAACCGATCCAGTGCGAGTGGAAATTAGCATGAAATTGTAGTACGAGCTTAAAGGCGCCTTCCACAGTTAGAGTCCACTCAAGACCACCTCATGATTTAGACAAAAAAAACTACTTAAAAACTAACTTGACAAAAGCCTCGAAGCACTCATTAGATCTAATTAATTTAAGCTTAAGAACTATAAAATTAAGTTATTGGTAATTTTTATATGATTTATATGTGCTTTGGCAGCACTGCTTTTGTCTCAAATTCTAAATCAGTCACATGCTAAGCATTCAAATAAAAAATATGGAGGTTTATTTAATAGCAAAACTAAGGTAGTTTTTGATTCCTTCTAAGGGACAATATTATTTTTTTGTCCACAATTTATTTATTTTCTAAAAATCACTTGGATTAGGACCTGACTGGCTAACCCGTCACTCACGGGGCCGGGAGGCAGGAGATTTTTCACCCGTATTGCTTTTTCGTCAACCCGATTGACCCGTTAACCTTACGCACGGCACCAACCCAGATTCTAGACACCGCCAGTGGGGCGTGTCTATGCAGTAGATTAATAGTATTAAAATATTTTAATAAATTTAAATATGTAAATTATTATATTTATTTTAATATTATATATTTTTTATTATACATATTTTAAATAAATATTTACATTAAATACATTTTACAATTAAAAAAATCTCACATACTAATAATGATTAAATTATTATTTTACGTATATTCAAAATAATTTAAATTTTAGTACATTCATTTTAATATTATGATTTTATTTATTATAAAATTTACTTTATATAATAAAATATATCTAATAAATTGTAAAATATTAAAATATTTTAAATATTCAAATTATTTTAGAGTATATATATTATTACATTTATTTTAATGTTATATTTATTATAGAATATTAGAGTTAATTTTTATTAGGATAATAGATATAAAAGATATTATTTTCAAAAGGGGTGCTGATGATTATTTCCCTAAATTTTGGATGTATATTTTTTTTCTAGAAAAAACGAAAAATAATGTAGCTGACTTAACAGCCACTAATTAAAAGAAAATAAGTAATAATATCAACAAAACTAAAATTATGCTGACACACTGATGCTGATCACACCATTAAACACCATTGCTTACAAAAATTCACATTAAATCCAAAACATTAAATAAGTAAATAAATAAAGACATAAGCCCTAAACAAGCATCAACCAATCAGGATTTAGAGAGAGCCACACTTGCAACTAAAATAATAACTAGCCTAGAAACCTTTAGTTAATTTGTCGGGCTTTAGGAATACGATATTTTTACCATTTAAACAGCCCTAGTAATTAATTAGAAAAAGTAAGTTACTATTTAAATTTACTATATACCATATATTCACATATTTATATATTTATAAGAATCATTGTTACTGCTGAAAGTTAAATTCAAATTGATAAAAAAAACTAATTAAAAGTAAGTTTACTATTTAAATAAGGGTGATTTTAGTATTTTACCTTCACCCTCGTTAAAATGGTCAAATTACTCATATAATTGTCATTTTTTTGAATGATTGAAGCTATTGGCACCCTTCATTATCCTATCAAACCCCACTTCAAATAAAATTAAATTTAAGAACAAATAAGAATTAAATGCATAATTTTTTTTCCAACAAATTACTTTGTTTTGTAACCATTCCTTTTAAAAAAATTGTACATGTTACTTCTTATTTATCTAAAATAAATTGTAGAAATTTGAAATAATCTATTATTCCTTTCATATTTCTTATTGATTAAATATTTTTGTACTTAAGATTATTTTAAATTATGATTTAAGATATATGCAAGTTAAGGTAATGATTAACATTTGAAAACTCATCACCCAAAAAACTCTTTAATTTGTATGTATGGTAATAATAAGATTGCAAAAAAAATGAAAAATAGTAAAATACTACTTTGAGTTTTAGTAATAAAAAGATTAAATAAAAAATGAGAAGTGTATTTAAAAATAAAAAGAATATTTTCTGATATAAAATAATTATAACTGAAGAAGAAGTTTCATGATGAAATTAGGGAGGTGCCAAATTGGCAATAGTCCAACTTTTTTTGCATTAAATAATATTTTAAAATTCCCTTGACTATCAAATATACAGAGAGAGAGATTGTATTTAAAAATTAAAAGTTAGGGACCCGTTTGTTATTAATCTTTTTAAAGGTCACGAGTAACAATACCCGTAAGCAAACCCTGAACCGTAATCAATAAACAGTTAAAAGAAAGATGCGTATGCTGCTACTGTATGAGTAGAAAAAGAATCTTAATTTATCATGCAATCAAAAGAAAGGAAAAGTAAGAGAGAGAGGAGAGAAATAAATAAAGAAAGAGAAAGTGTGCTTTTCTTGAAAATGAATTTATTTACTTATTTTTTGTATTTAAATAAACAAAGGAGGTGAAGAACAAGAGAGGGGAGTAAATGAAAGCATTAACAGCATCGCTAGCCATTAACAGCAGCAATAGCAAGAAGAAGAAGAAGAAGACTTGGGGAATAAGAAGAGCTAATAAATATTAAGAGGGATTAATAAAAAAATAGTATGTTGGTTTTGTTCGAGATGCGAGCTGATTCTTCCGCTACAAAGGGAACCTTCTCCGTACTTCTTCTTTTTCTTCTTTTAATTCTCATTTTGCCTCGCATTTAATAATTTACTCTTCTTTATATAGTTTTTTCTTTTTGTAATTATTGACACTTTTAACTTTCTTGTTTTCTTGATTTTGTCAACTGGGTTTATTTATAAGGGAAGAAAGATTTAAGTTTTAGGGTTTTACTGGATCTTGGTGATGATAGAATCGATTTTTGGATGCATTATTGATGAATCTGGAATCGGTTGAGGATTTTATAACTGGGTCATTTGGGGTTAATCTTTATAATCATTTAATTGCTGTTGTTTGAAAAATCCTGTTGTTGTGAGGTTTAGTGTAAATAATATCTGATTTGTTTATCTTTGTTTAATTTATAGCGTTGTTAATTTCTTCCTCCTTTGATTAATTTTGGAAATCCTCGGAGGATTTTTATTTCCTTTTTACAGAACTTTGAGTTTGAAAAAAAGGGAAACTGAAAAAAAAAGTCAAAATCGATTGTAACCCATGGAAACGTACCCAAATCACCCACTGTTTTAGTTGTGGGATTTGTTAAGTTTTAATTTGTTTGACTTTTATATCAAATTCGAGCCTGAAAAGGGTAGATTTTTTGTTTTGCCTTTTGAAAGTAAAAAAAAAAAAAAAAAAGTGAAATACTCTATATAGAAAGAGGAGGAGAAGCTGAAGAGCTGGTTATACAAATTTTGTTGGGTTTTTTTTGTTCTATGGGAATACCTGATAGTTCACTATTAGATCTGATAGAAAAGGTTAGGTCTTGGATTTCTTGGGGAGCAAGTGATTTATCGTGTGTGCCTGGGGGATTTGAGATGCCTGAGAACAGTTGCAAAATGTGTTGTGAGTGTGAGGCAAAGTTCAGTCAATCTTGTAATGGTTACTGTTGCCAAGGTTGCGGCCGTTGGTTGTGTGGGAAGTGCAATCATAGCAATGTGGAGTCTAAGGAGAATTTCAAGGCTTGCAAGTTTTGTGATGGGATTATTGTGAGGCATGGATGCGGGAGGAAGCATAGTGAGAAAGTGCACCCTTCTGTTTCTCCCCAAGAAGGCCCTGAGCCACCATCTCCGAGTTTTAGTACTGAGAAAACTGACTGTTCTCAGAGAAGTGAATTGGCTCAGAGTGATTGTTTTGCTCACTATCTTGAATCTCAATACTCTCCCGATGCCGTGACGAGCCAGAGCCAGAGTATGACATCATTTAGTGCTCACCCCGCCTCCAGTATCTGTTCGTCGCTCTCCCAGCAGGTAAACGTCTATTTGGATGGTGGTAGCAAGCATTTGTATGGCCAACCAATAAGTTTTAATGCATAATAATGGAAGACAGCCTCTAGTATTTTTGAATTTTCATTTATTTTCATTTTTTGCTGATGAATGTTTTATCATGTATTTATTTATTAATGCAGGAGTGATGAAGAAGAGGCAGAGGATTCTGGGAAGCACTTCTTAAGTCCATCCAGTGAGTATTATCATGATATGTCAGATATAGATTCAAGTAGTATTAGTGCTAGGCATGAGTTTTACGCTTTTAAGTCAGTGGAATCAAGTCCCTCTGACAGCCCCTGTAGGAATAGTTTTACTTCTTATAGAGCTGGACATGATGTACAGCGTGGGCAAGGGGGTAGCCCATTGTCTCAGAATGACTGTCCCTTCGATCGCGAAAGCATGGCTGTTTTAAAAGGGCCTGTGACAGGGACTGAGGATACAGAGAATACTGATGATTTCTCTGATGACCAATCAGTTGTTCGGAATCAAGATGATCAGTCACAAAAGCCATTAGATTTTGAAAATAATGGTCTGATCTGGTGTCCTCCACCACCTCATGATGAAAATGATGAGGCGGAAAGTAATTTTTTCTCATATGATGACGAAGATGATGATTTTGGGGACTCAAGTGCCATGTTCTCTTCCAGTAGTAGTCTCTCGAGTATGTTTCCAGCAAGGGAGAAGCAGAATGAGGGTAATAAGGAGCCTCTGAGAGCTGTGGTGCAGGGGCATTTTAGGGCACTTGTCTCAGAGCTGTTACGAGCTGAGGGTATCAAACTGGGGAAAGAGGACAGTGAGGAGGATTGGCTTGGCATAATTACAACTATAGCATGGCAGGCTGCAAATTTTGTGAAACCAGATACTAGCAGAGGAGGCAGTATGGATCCCGGTGATTATGTAAAGGTTAAATGTATAGCAAAAGGAAGTCCAAATGAGAGGTAGAATATGTTTTGTTTCTTTCAGACATTCCTTTTCCTGGTTCTGCGGATCCTCTGCTTATATGAGTTCATGGCACCTCTGAATTGCTTTTCCAATTTTTTCATTTGCAGCACATTCATTAAGGGAGTAGTTTGTACAAAAAATATAAAGCACAAGCGCATGACGTCACAGTACAGAAATCCTAGACTACTTATTTTAGGAGGAGCGCTTGAATATCAGAGAGTTCCAAATCAGTTGGCATCTTTTAATACATTACTGCAACAGGTTTTTTCCTGAGCTTATGTTAGTTTTGCAAATAGACAATTTATCCAGTGAAGTTTTGAACTTATTTTTTTAATAATTTTAAGCTTATTTTTTCCTTTCCTGGAGCAGGAGAATGATCATCTCAAGATGGTAATTTCAAAGATAGAGGCCCTTCGCCCAAATGTCCTGCTGGTGGAAAAAAGTGTTTCATCATATGCCCAAGATTTACTTCTAGCAAAGGAGATTTCATTAGTGCTCAATGTGAAAAGGCCATTACTGGAGCGGATAGCCCGATGCACGGGTGCTCTTATTACTCCGTCAATTGATAATGTTTCAACAACACGACTGGGACACTGTGAACTGTTCAAGTTAGAAAAAGTTTCTGAAGAACATGAGACATCTAACCAGTTTAACAAGAAGCCATCAAAAACATTGATGTATTTTGAAGGGTGTCCAAGGCGTTTAGGTTGCACGGTAGTGTTTCTATTCAAATTTACCGTCATTTTTTGGTTTTGGATTTTGGAGGTGGTACAGTATTGCATCCTCTTTTACAACATTTATCATCACTGACAAATATTCATCTTCTTTGCTGCTTTGAGATTGAGCTTTATTCCCTCCTTTTCCAATACAAGTGTAGCATGTGTTAGCCTTTTATTTTAATGCAAAATGTTTTGATTCTTGTGTGAGCATAAGATTTTTTTGGTTCAATGTAGAATGAATTTTCAGAATTTGGTTGTCATATGAGATTGTTGTGGTTCGCTTTGTAGGTCCTTCTGAGGGGTAAATGTCGGGAAGAATTGAAGAAAGTTAAACATGTTGTTCAATATGCTGTATTTGCAGCCTATCACTTATCTCTTGAGACCTCTTTCCTTGCTGATGAGGGTGCTACTCTACCTAAAATGAGGTTAAAGCATTCAATTTCTAAACCAGAGAGGATGATGGCTGATAATGCCATTTCTGCTATCCCCAGTTCCAAGGCTGCCGCCAATTACCAAGAGGTAGCTGATGACTCTACCCGAGATGATGGATCTGTGAGTCTCAGACTGGAGCACGAAGGATTGGAATCATTGTCGGAGCAACTTAATCATAGTTCTGTCTCTTCTGTTCCTCTTTTCTTGGATCGTAGGTATGGAGATGGACCCAGTGATGCCTGCAACAATAATTTAGAACATGATTTGGGTTTGGATTTTCGTTCTTTTAACGAATGTAAGGACTTAAAGGTGCCAATTGTCAATTCTTTTGATGCTTTGCAACAAGAATTGCAAGAAATCATGGGTCAAGAGGAGAGACAACTTGGGGATCGTCATGAGTTGATGAAATTTGAAGGGGTTAACGAAGATGAAGCATCTGGTGAATACTTTTCAGCTGCTGACACTAACCAGAGCATATTGGTGTCATTTTCAAGCCGTTGTGTGCTCAAAGGAACTGTATGCGAACGTTCTCGGCTCCTGCGCATAAAGTTCTATGGTTCTTTTGATAAGCCACTTGGAAGGTACCTGCATGATGACCTGTTTAATCAGGTAACCTATTTTAGGCTCTCTTTTTATCTTCTGATTTATTTCCTTATTTATTGCGGGATCATAATGAACTGATAGGATTTTTTTGTTTGTTTTCCAGACATCTTGTTGTCGATCTTGTAATGAGTCAGCTGAAGCTCATGTCCTGTGTTATACCCATCAGCAGGGGAATCTGACAATCAGTGTTAAATGTCTTTCCTCTGTAAGGCTACCTGGGGAACGAGATGGCAAGATATGGATGTGGCACCGATGCCTAAGGTGTGCTCATGCAGATGGAGTCCCTCCAGCAACCCGTAGAGTGGTCATGTCAGATGCTGCCTGGGGACTTTCTTTTGGAAAGTTCTTGGAACTTAGCTTTTCAAACCATGCAACTGCCAACCGCATTGCTAGCTGTGGTCATTCCTTGCAGAGGGACTGCCTACGTTACTATGGGTAAATACTGCTGAGCTAAAAGATATATATATATTTTTTGGCCAATTATTTAGTAACATGTTGGTGGTTACTGAAATATTTTAATTGACAGGTTTGGGAGCATGATTGCAATCTTTCGCTACTCCCCTATAGATATTCTTTCTGTCCATTTACCCCCATCAGTACTCGAATTCAATGGCCTTCTGCAACAGCAGTGGATAAGAAAAGAGGCAGAAGAAGTAATTGTCTGAATTTGGGACTATCTTTTCATAATTGCATTAGACTGATGCTAGATGTTGGACTAAATGCTAAATACAGAAAATAACTATTAATTTTAGCATGCTTTATAGTGTTTGGCTTGTTAGTTAATTAACATCCTATCATTTCCAACAGCTTAAGGTTAAGATGGAAACCTTGTATGCGGAGATATCTAATGTACTTGAAGTTATGGAACAGAGAAGTAATTCCATTGGATGTGAAATGTCAGATTCAACTGATTTGAAGAGCCATATCTTGGAACTGAAAGTTCAGCTAGAAAGCGAGAGGAATGATTACATAGTAAGTACACTCCCTGCTATCAAAATATAATTGCTGTAACAAACTTTCATACCAGAGAAACTTGGAAAGTGTATGCAGAAAATCAAATTTTAATTAATATTTTTACACAATTAACTAATGAGTTTTTCTATTTCTAATTACTCTCCTTGCAAACATAGGGTTTGCTTCAACCAGTAGTCATGGAAACTTCAGAACCGGGTCAGACAGCTGTGGACATTCTAGAGCTTAACCGTTTGAGGCGGGCCCTTCTCATTGGTTCACATGCCTGGGATCGCCAGCTTTATTCATTGAACTCTCTTCTGAAAAAGGGTTCTATTGCCAAAGCAAAACAGGGAAATGCATCTTATGCCCAACTGAAAGAGTTGAGAACTGATTTGTTTTGTAAGGACAGTAAGCTTGACCATGATAATGAGGAAAATGTGTCTGGATCCTTAGATTCACTGGAGTCTCCTGCAAATGATTTACACTTGCAGCAGAAAGAGGAGCTTAATTTACCTACCTTGGAACCTTTTGGTTCGGAGAACTCCAAGTTAACCTCATTCCTTCATAACAGAGAGGAGGATGTGCATTCTGATGGGGAAATTACATCCACTCTTTCTGAGAAAATAGATTCTGCATGGACAGGTACTGATCAAGTAGTTCGACTTGTGTCTCAAACAGATTGCCCTCAAGCTGGTTTTGTTGGGCAGATAAGTAAAATCGATAATTCTCCATTTAAAAGGCTGGCTTCACCAGTGAGAGTTCATTCGTTTGATTCTGCATTAAGATTCCAGGAAAGAATTGCGAGAGGGTTGCCCCATTCTTCGTTGCATTTGTCATCGATTAGATCGTTTCATGCTTATGGAGATTACAGGAGTATGGTAAGAGATCCTGTTTCCAATGTTATGCGGACTTACTCCCAAATATTGCCATTGGAGGCACAGAAGCTAAATTTGATTTTAAGCTCCACACCCTCATTTATTTCCTCTGCTTCTCGTATGGCTGAAGGGGCTCGGTTGTTGCTCCCTCGAAGGGGTGATAATGATGTAGTTATAGCCGTTTTTGATGATGATCCTGCC